>OZ038423.1:14994244-15450793 GCA_964036155.1 Diploscapter coronatus | reverse complement strand
TGAATTAATGCGACCGCCCCTTGAGATGGTTCTCTCCAAATAATCTTAACATAAGTGAGTGCGAACAGAATAAGCTGAAAAATGGATAATTTATTTTTATAGGGGCAGGTGAAATTTAAAATTTAATTATAAAGTATTTTTTAAAAATATTTTAGAAGCTCCATACAGGGTGGCTCATAAATATGGGAGATGCAAATATTTTAGTAATGAGAAAATCATTAATTTTACAAATTCACAGAAAATCCTCCCATTATATTTTGGAATCAAATCAAAAGAATACGACAAGAAGAAAAATAATTGATTTAAATGAATTTTAGAAGAGTTCAGTGTTATCTTCATAGGTGCATCAGAGCTTTTTTTTTCGATGTTGACTTTCGATATTTTACGGTTCTTGTGACGTCAACAGAATTCAGATGAAGTCAACTCCGATTTCAAGCAATTGTTTGAGATTAAATAATGATTCCAATATCAGTTTTAGATTTTACTGGTTTTATTATTCACTATTTTAATCCACCTGCTTACTTCAAACAAGGTGGAAAAGTGTCATTTTGCTCAAGCTTACGCAGATAGCTTGGTAAAAGGGATACGGTAACTTTAAAATAGCTTATAGAAAATTTATGAAACTTCGTATATTTATTAATCACGAGACGCGGATTTCGAAAATACCAAATACAGATAGTTTTCAATTTACTAGAACAGAAATATCATTTCCCAAAAAGCGTTTCCATATTTATGTACCACCCTGTCTGTTCCATGGTTTCATGAATAAGTAAATATAGAATCCGTTTGGAATGTACACTTTCAAGTCATGATTATCGGAAAAAATTACATAATAAAATATGTTGCTTGAAAAAAGCTTTTTGATTTTCAAACCTCGCAAGTAAATCGCCAATTTCGTGGTTTGATAAGCTAAGTTTGAACTTATCCTGTAAAATTAACTTACCAAAAAAACAGTTTGGATAGTCAGTTTGATGGTAATTCCGTCATTGCTCAGCGTCTCCCTGTCATGCCGTTCACGCATCGTAGCATTTTCCGATAACGGTGGTATGTCGATAGGATCTTGAGAGTTTGCATACCACAAGGCACCTTTCACGACGAAAAGGACGAAAATGGTTCCCATCGTAGCACAGATGGCCACCTGAAAATAAACATTTAGCTGTCGAATCTGTGGTGGTATTTTTCGCATTTAAAGTGCGACTTTTCTCGTGCTAAGCACGAACTCTAATTATTTTTCAAGAGCTTGAAAAAAGTTGGAACAAGTCAAATAAATACAAATTTTACATTAATGCGTTCCTTAGAATGACTAGTTTTATGAAATGTAAAAAATATTACTATGGTTAATTACAAAATAACAGACTCTAATTCGCAAGCGTGAGATAGATCGTGCTTCGCTTCTCAGAACATCTTTGTGATCCTTCTCCAAGGATGTTGACCCCGATCCGAAATTTCGGGTCGGATCGGGGTCGAATTTTTTCGACCCGTCAACAACCCTGTCCTTCTCGTATTTCCACAATTTATAAAATAAGTAAGTAGCCAGAAACAAATCTAAATTGTGAATAAATTGGTTTTTTTTTTCTAAAGACTCACCTCCTGAAATGATAATGTATGGAACCAGATTTTCTAACCAGCTTGGATCTTTTCCATCAGTATGGATGTATGCTGAAGTGAGCACTTACAGTGGCTGATAGGCAATTTTATGTGAACATTCTCAAACAATAAAAGAAGCTACACATACCTATAACATTGAATGTAATAAAAATGACGATTATGGTTGAGCCAATTCCCTGAAAGATGACGATAAATACCCTTAGAATATTATGTTTGATCATATACTCACCGCAACTACCGTTCTAATAAGCATGAGTTTAGGATTTTTCACATACGCGCAGTCGCTTAGGTTAAGCACTAATGCAAATACGGCCTAAATTATTCGTCTGCATTTTAGAAGGCATATGTTGAATTAAAATTTTACCATGACCGAAAATGCCCAGAGATCTCTAAGATATTCTTTTTCGCAATTCACTGTAAAATAGGCGTAAGACACACTGTAGAAGAAAAGAAAACGCAGGATATGACCTAGGACTCTCTAAAATTATCATCTCAAATAAATTCTAAGGTTGATTATCATTCAACTAACTCTCGTTGTAAAACAGAGAAAGCGAGATTCCTGAAATATCATTGTAATTTTTGGGAATAAGATCAAGGATTCATTACTTACAGACATTTTTCAAGGTAGCTGTAGATAGAAATGATAGAACTTCCTGCAATTTTAAAATTTAAACATCAAAATAAAATGGTGGTGTTACAAAACGCAGAGCCTAGAAGTTAATGAAGAAACGTTTTACAAAGAATATCTCTTAACCTTTTCTATGTTCATATTATTTTTCAGACAGGTGATAAACGTAAAGATATTGCTCCTATAAAAAGAGCGTAGATGGAAAGGTGAAATGCAGCTGTTTCTATGGCGTTTTAACTCGTAGAATTGTTTGCTCCCCTCAACCACATTGATTAATGCGTTCGAAATGCTGAGTAAAATGTCGTACAATTTGCCCCTTTAACAGCTCAGAACTTTATGTCTATCTTCTGAAGAATTCAAAAGGTATAATCAAATACACATATAGGGATTTAATTATATTTTATACTAAGCAATTTTGACATATGTATAGAGGGCGCAGGTAGTGCCAAAATTATGAACCAAGTCTCAAAGAGAAATTTTTCGCCTCTGCCATTTATCCTGTTATGGACAGATCCTAGAGAAAATTGGGCTTACAATGTTGTGGGGGAATGCAACGATTGAAAACTTTGTCTAAGGTACCAAATCATGAAAGTGTACCTAAACCTTGAAAGATTGACTTGAATGGTCCAAAAATCATAGAATATCATAATTTCGTTCGTTTACAAGTCACTTTTATTCAACTTTCCAACGGATTATAAAACTTTAGAACCTTGCGATCATTTTCCGATCAAAATCATGCTTCTAGGACCCATGCCACATGTCGAATACGGCCAAATTTACCCATTTTCTTCAGTAAAAAATTGAATATGCGCTCATTTGAAAACATTAGCATTAGTTATTTGCTCATTTTTCTCCAAGAATGAAATCACTTCAAAGGAAATCATACGAATCTCATTCATGCTAATTTATACCATAAAATGAGAGGGCGAAAAATTTTTTTAAAAAAGTGGAAAATTTGACGATACTTTCTGAAGGCCGTAGTTTTGCACTTAATCATTTTTAATGGTAAATTGTATCAGACTATGCAAAATACAGGGATCTTATGGTATCAGTTTTATGCCCGGGTCTTTACAAATCCGAACCCCACTTGCGCCCTCTAATTATATTTTACCGGTATGGCAGAACATTTTATGAGATCAATAGGGGTTGTAAAATATAAAATTCAGAAAAATTGTATAAACACCTGGCAGCAATGGGATAAGGTATCATTAAAACCAACGAATCTTATGTATATCGTTGGTTGGTATGACAACTGCGATTTAGGTAATGAAATGGACTGCTATGGGAAAATATTCGTCAGCACTCTGAGTGTTGTCCTAGCGATTTATGACATATCGAAGTGTTGTAATAAATAGTAGAATGTTTCTGCATTTGAGACTGATAAGTACACCATCTGATTATTATTCCATTTTATTCAAAACTCGTGATAGTTTCTTGCATGCTCAGATTTAAGAAAATTAATTTTTATTAGAGAAATAAACTCTATAGTGACAAATAAATGCGGAAGATTGAGTAAAGAAATATTAGAATTGAAATGTTTGAAATAATGAACAACGATCCTTCATTAAATATCTGTTGTGGGCACCCCCCTTTAGGCCTGCGAGTAGACTTGTGACTTCAGAATAGGTTTATTAAGAAGCACAAGTGAACTGAACAACGGGAGATGAGCAGGATGAAGAAGAACTGCCGAAGTCAGGAGAATGGAGGGTAGACTGACTATTTAAAGGCTGTAGAGAGTGGGTGTGGTTTGGAAGTGGTTTATGAGAGAACAATATAACTAGAGAATCATAGATATCTAAAGAGTGAACAGTGTCCGTTAGGCGGCACTGGCATGAAGGGGGAAAAGAGTGTATGAGGAGAGATGTGAGAGATATAGTGAGTTTAATAGAGGTGAGCCTCTAACAATATCGAATGGGTTCAATTAGACGATAATTTCACTGCTATGCTTTACATATTGTCAATTCCATTCGATACTCATTTATAAATCGATTTTGGAATCAGAGAAATAATCGAATAAAGGTGAAAATAATTGTTGATAGTAAAGTTTTGGAATCAGTAATACTCAGCCTTCATTATAAGAACTGTAATCATCATAACTATCCTCATTAGAGCTTTCATTGTCAGAAATCCCATTCAGAATTTCGCCTACGACTTTCCATCCATTTAGCGCCGGATCGTATTCCTCAATTGCTTTGCATATTCCAGGATAGTCGTTTGATCTGCAATTAGAACATTTTAAATAGTTGATTTGAATAATTTTTCACTCCAATTGCATACAACTTTCCATTGGCGACAACAAGCGAATGATCATATCTTGCATAATTCATATCAGCGATTCGAGAAATTCGACTGTCAACAGGAGCGGAAGCATCGAAGCACAAACCGAATTTGAGCACTTCACCATTACTAAATTTTTAAAAATTGAAGGATTCGATTTTAAAGTTTATCTTTCCCCTCCTCCAGTTATATAAATTTTTCCATTCAACGATGCAACTGCAAAATCTCTTCGATCTTCTCCATTTTATCCCATTTCAGTCCATTTTTGTTTATCGTCTGATAACCGAAATATCTTTTGACTTACATATCCATCAATAACTGCATATTTCAATTAAAATTGTGCCTATTTTGCAAAAACAAACCATATAATAGCCCATTGCATATTGTTGATTGAGCAGGACCAGTTGGAATAGGAAATGCAGGTCCAGTTCCCCATCGTCCATTTGCAAAAATCTAGAGAAAAGTTGTTTATGCAATGATCACTTATTTTACATCAACGCGATTGGTGTACTCATTTGATTTATAATCCCATCCATCCAAATAATATAATTTATCCTTGTAATAAGCGATAGATGAATGCTTACGCCATTCAGGAGGATCTGGTCCTACAAAGAATGCAGTAAAATTAAGCTAATCTATTGGCTATTTATAAAGTAACCTCTAGTGACTTGTCGAGTATTCAGATCGAAGATTTCAAATAGTTCTTCAAAAGAATTTAATGCAAAAATCTAAAATTTACAAAATTGGCAATGCCAAATAAAATAATCTACTGTATCTTTTGTAGTCGCTACTTCATGTGCTCGTAAATATTGAGTAAATTTAGCCATGTAATCAACAGAATTAGTATGCGAATCAAACAGACAAATTCTTCCTTCCGCAATTCCGTCCTTTCCATATTGTACTAAATACTAATTAATTTTCGTTCATATAAAGAATATTTGCTTACGATAGAATATAAATTTCCTTTCGAGCGCCATCGGTTGATATTTTTGACGGTTTTCATCATTCGATTTTTAGTTCAAGCCAATTGTCCCATCTCTTTGAATTCGAGATATTCGCAGCTCAACAAAATAATTTCGACTGGTAACTTGGCCAACATCTTTGCCAAGAGACCTAAACAATTACCAGAGTATTGTTTAAAAATGGAATAGTAAGAGAGTATTGATTGAATGAGAAAGTTGGCAATTAATAAATTTGAAGTTGATCACTGAAGAGAGGAAAATGAAACTATTAAATTGATGCTACACAATTTTTATCAGACTAAAAGGCCTGTCGTAAAGGACGCCCGGACGCCCAGGACGCCCACTGCAAAGGACGCCCACTATTTTTTCTACTATGAATGATGCCCATTAAGTTATTTCGGCTCTTAAATAGACCGTAGGGGTAACCGAACTATAAAAGGCCAGAGGTTTTTACCAATTGCGCCAAAATCGCAAAGAATCTAGATTCTAAAGCATTCCAACGACTTTCTATGAAAGATAATAACACAAACAGACGGATACAAGTAGTAGATAGACACACCTGTCAAAACTAATGGCCTACGTGTATAGGATATAGGTAGGGTGATCATAGACTCAGAATTTCGAGCACATTTAGCTAAATATTCTTAACTGATAGAAAATACTCTTATCTTGCTATATCCCAAGTCATAGCATAACGTAGTGAAATTCATGATCGTAACAGGTCTTATACAATTCACCCATTCACTCATTTGCATTACTCTACTAGGATAGGGTCGAGATCATTTCAATAGTCTAAACCCCCTAATCGATGGACTAATTACACAGAAGCAATATTATGCCTACCAAACCCTATCCTAACCTTATACTAAGAGCCTTGATAACGGTCACAATGGATGAGTTATACAGGAAACCATTTTAACTTCATTCAAATATTCAGCTAAATCATCCAAACTGATTGCTATTCAATCTTCCTCGTTGTAATCATCTAATTTCAATGTCAAAATGGTAGCTTTTCTTTGAATGTCTGGATATGGAATATTCTACTCTTAAAAGTGACAATTTGGTCGATATAGCTTAGTGCGATTTCGCAACCTGGAAAAGAAGGCACCTATTTTTGAAGCAAAAATAATCTAGAAATAAAGTCACGACTTATAATTTTTAAATTTAGCATATTTTTGCCAATATTATGTAAAATTTCGAATTTTCTTTAGAAATTTCGTATAGTAATTCATACAATAATTGGGAATAGCCTACTATTTTTGGCAATTTGTAAAAGTAGCCCCGGATTTTAAAAAGATCAGTAGCATACCGAATGACCCGGAAAAATGTCAAATCGATATTCTAATTAGGCTAACTATCTTCTACACTTAAGAGTGATTGTCAGGAAGGACCAAAGTCAGTGTTTCCAGGGGTCCGTCGATTTGGCTGATTTTCACATATATTGTTCAGTTTTTCATGCTGATTCTCATGGTGCTATTCGTTGTTCATCAAAATTATCGTATGCAGGATTACGGTAGCTTCAAGTTTTGACAAATCCGACCTCGGGAAAAAATTCACAACTTTCTTATTTCTGAACCAAATCGAGCGGGGTTTTCAGCATTGGATAGCCCATGAAAAACTCTACAAATAATGTAACTACGATCACCTGCTACCATCAATAGCTTCCCGCCAAAAAATTAATTTTCGAAAAAGTGACCCTGGCCGACGACGGTTTTTCGCGATTTTCACCCCATCGATGTCTTGGGGAACAGGCTGGAAATAGGCTTATTTGAAAGCCCATTCAATTCTGAATAAAACTATATAAGATTCGTGAAAAAATATGAGCTCCCCGGGGGTGAAAAAACTGCCTGAATGTGTAAAACCAGTACATTCTATATAGAGTGATAACTTTGATCCCCCATAACTTTCTTATTTCTGAACCAAATTCGACAATTCTTTTTTTATTGAGCAACATTTAGTCTCTAGATTATCAGGAAGTAAAATAAGAATTTTTTAAAAAATATCCATTTCTGCAGAAATGCACACTTATTGCGGACTTTTCAATCCGTACTGCGTTTACGCGTAAATGACGTTGTAAAAATTCATCCTTTCAGTATATTGCGTAGGTGGATATGATGAACAACTTTTGTTCCAGGACCAACTCCAGAATTATTACTGTTAGGGCTCTAGAATTTTTTGAAGTACGACGGTCAAATTCAGCATTATGCTTTTTAGTACAATTTTTCAAAAAATCATATCTCCCTGTATTTCACACCAAATTTCATGATTATTTTTTTATTTTGTAGATCTTGAGTAGTAGAATAATGTAAAAATAACAAGGGAACGTTTAAAGCAATTTTTGGCGGGAAAAGTTACCATATATACCCGTACTGTGTTTACATGCGTAATGTGAGTTAACGTCGGAGTTTTCCATGAAATCTTGTAGAGCTCTTTAAGTTGATCAATTTTTGTTCTAGAACTGATTCTAGAATGTGCATACACAGAAAGCTATGAATTTTTGAAATTCTCTTTCATGAAAATTATCTTCATTTTATGCATTCGGCGGTTTATTTGACCTCCGGGGTCCCCTTATTTTTTCTAAAAAGTTACATATTTTTACTCAGAATTAAATTCTCTACAAAATAAGGCCATTTCCAGCCTGTTTCCCAAGACATTGATGGGGTCAAAAACGCGAAAAACTGCAGTTGGTCAGGGTTGCATTTTCTCACATTTTCAGAAATTTAATTTTTGGCGGGAAATTATTGATGGTAGCAGGTGGTCGTAGTTACATTATTTGTAGAGTTTTTCATGGGCTATCCAATGCTGAAAACCCCGCTCGATTTGGTTCAGAAATAAGAAAGTTGTGAATTTTTTCCCGAGGTCGAATTTGTCAAAACTTGAAGCTACCGTAATCCTGCATACGATCATTTTTATGAACAACGAATAGCACCATGAGAATCAGCATGAAAAACTGAACAAGATATATGAAAATTAGCCAAATCGACGGACCCCTGTTTATGCCTCTTTGTTAAGACTTTGGTTTTTGCTGACATTCACTCTTAAACAATGTCAAGCAAAGTCGTCTTCTTGACTATTTTCTTCGCATGCTTGGTATCTGGCATCGAAGGAGATTGCGATCGATCAGCTTGCTTTTCTCGCTGTTTCAATTTGGTATCCAAATAACATTTTGATTTTGACTAAATCGATTTATAACGTTCTCAGAAGTGCGAAGAAGGTTTTTGCGCGGAAGACAAATGCTACTGCAACATGTGTCCACAACTGGAAACAGCTAAGCAAGTAGAAACGGCTCAAGACACTATTCCGCTTCAATCAGCAGCCAATCAAACGTCTTTCGATGCAGACGACTGCGACTTGTCCAGTTGCAATAGTGACTGCATGGGAAGAGTACGCAGATAGTTTATAAAATTAGAGCATCAAACAATTTCAGGGATGCTTCGAGTCAATGTGTTTTGGCTTGAAGTGTTATTGTTCACAATGCCGATAAAGATTTGTCAAACTAAACGACATTGCTAAAATAGTTCTGTCAATAACGATCATTTATTTTATTTCTTTACTGTTTTCATGAACACTGTTAACAAAAATATTCGTTTAAATATTGTAAAGATTTTGATTATTAAAAAAACTTGTTTATGTTCATAATCTATACTTACCTACATATTTAAATGTGATTCATACGATAATAAACAAATAACGTTAATGATGCATTATCAAATTGAACTGTTGGGAAGTGAGCAACAATAGTCAAACTTGCTGATAACGCAAAATCGAATGATAACGGACCCGGAGAAGGAAGAAATATTGCAAAAGACAAAAGGTTTTCAAAATATGAAGTTGGATCAAGCTGGCACATCTATTGAAAGAAGGAGAAATCGTCCAAACTCTGCGATAACAAGAGTCAGATTTTGTAAATTTGTTATTTTGTACGTTCAAAGCTGGCCTTGAAATTGTATATAAGGAGCGGACTTTTGCGTTGGTCATGAGATACGTAAACCTACGATTCCAATCTTATCAATTCGACAATGAATTTCTTCATCACCCTCGCCTGCTGCTACTTCTGTCGCGAATTGCGACCTTTTGAATCCATACTCTATCCAAAAATGTTTTCTTTTCTGCTTGCCTCTTGCTCGCACTTTCTGCCGAGAAATAAAGGGCAGCTTGCCTACTCCTCAACACATTTCCCTGTATACTTTTTTATTGATTTTTCTTTTAAATTAAATAAAAGGTTTAATTACCCAAGTTTGAGGTAACCTTCGAGAGACGCACGCCTACACGCAACTAACTTCCGCTTACTTGATAGTGCTCAACAGGATTTAATTCTTAACCATTTTTAACTTCCTCGCTATTTCGATGCTCCACTCGACGATGGCCGATGGATCGAGTGGATTGAGCTGCGCCATTGGAACCAAAGGCAATCTGTCATGTCTTCTGTCGTGTAACCTACAGGTAAATTCTACTATTATCTTAGAACAGTCTAGAAGCTTTTGCGCCACGTGCTTGAACATCTGAACGAAGATTGAAACCATTTCATTCAAATCTCTAGCAATTATTCTAATATATATAATTGTCTAAAATTTGTGTGTGCATTTCATAACTTTAATGGTGTTTTTGTAGGGCTGTGACACCGGAAACTGTAACACAGATAACGCCTGTGCCTGCTCAGGATGCAAAGCTTCTGTACCTGAGAACTCAGCCAACTGCGCACCGAGTTGCAGTGCTGAATGCACTCGAAGAGTAAGCTAGCCTTATATATTATGTATAAAATTCCGATGATGCATTTTTACTTTGTTCACATGTTCTTACGAACCACACCAATAGGGAAAATTTCGCTTTCATTAAAATTTCTTTATGAATACCGATTATTTAAATAAAATTGCGTATATTACTTAAAATGTCAAAAATATGTAATGAATCTTGAATGTTTTGCAGGGCTGCTACGGGTATGTGTGCAGCACCAACGGCGTTTGCGTCTGTCTCTCCTGCTATATTGAAGAATTCCCTCTTCGCATCGGCGCAGCCTACAACAAGGCACCTACTCATCCCAAATTCATCAGCTCCGACAAAGTCGTTGTTTGATTTCGGATGATCGATTAACTCAAACACGATTTTATAAAAACATAATAATACCACCCAAAAGTTATGCGAATCCTATCATTTTATGGACCACCATATTTATACTAATTAGCGAATTTAGCAATTGTTTGACATGTAAAACGGAGAATTTTTGCGACTTTTCAATTATTACCCGGCTTGGACAATGACATCATTGAACTTTTGCAAAACTAACATATTCGATTCGCATAACTTCTGCCCGGTACTTTATTTATTCAAAATTGTTTATGCACATAATAAATAATAAATATTTTAAAATGAATTTATGACCAATGCGAATCTTAAATATTAATTTCTATAAAATCTCAACCTTCGTCATCATGATTTATTCGATAATTTTGATTTTTGAGATATTTGTCTGATAAAATAATTTTTAAAATTATCGATTGATCTGTAAGTGGATTCTTATTATAGAACTATGATCTGAGAGATCAAATAAGTACGTTTACGCAAGTGAAGTTGAATAGTGATGTTAAATATCGAACTTGCACAATTGAAAACGAAATACAATTTAATGGGTCTGTTTGCGTAAACTTTAATTGTCATCATCCACAGATTCCTTTATCCGTATCGAAAGGAATTTCTGAAAGATCTAGTATAAAAGCAGATATGATTGAAGATACTGAATTGTATCGTGATGAAATGGTATTATAACGTGTCTGAGTTTAGTATAGAATTTCGTCTTATTATTGAAGGTGATTGTTAGGAATTTTAGTCTACTGAAAGAATCTGACTAACAGCACTAAATTAGGCTAAAAAATCACGCTTGCACATTGTTCATGATTGAATATTTTTAATGCGAACATAAGGAAGGGGTATTTCTAATGAATAGCTAAAGGAATTCAGAAAAGTAGGCAATGCGCTTCTTTCTCCTCTCCAACTGCGATAACTTGTTCTTCCAGGTTCATCTAAACACATGCGAACAGGAAGAAAATAAACAATTTTTTTATTGAAATCGTTTGAATTATGTACACACAATGAGAAACCATGAGGAAGATCAGCTTGTAAAAGCATTAGCTGACGTTGATCTCATCAAGTAGCTTGTGAAGTTCAGCTAGCTTTGAGTAGAAAATATTCGGATTGAATTTATTTCCCAATATCGACGTTACATTTTGTAGCAGATCACTGAAAGTATTCCGTTAGTTGTTTTCATTCCAAGATTTTTTCATACATTTCATTATGTGGATTATCTTGAGGAACTGTATTATTCTTATTTTCAACGGCAACAAATGATGGCGTGGTCGTTCCAACGTCGCATGTATTGCATAGTCGAATTTGAGTGCAGAGGATTGGCTTAGGCTCAAGTCTTGCTAGTTGTTTGTACAACTCACCCAGAATGTCTTCGGCTGAAAATTACTAGATTTGCGTAAAGTATCAAGATCATTATTTAGATCTCACCTAATAATTTGCAAATATCGCGAAAACTTCGGTTGTTGATGTAATTTTCACACACGTGCTCGACATCCTAAATTTTCAGAGTGCTGTTGTGGGATTCCTGTATTTATTTAATGGATGATTCCTTCGAATTATCAGCGTCTCACCGAGCTTAAAATACTACTTTTCACCGGCCTAATATTTCGCATCGACAGCCTTTTCCGCTTTTCAAATGCGAGGAATGACTGAAAATGTGTGCCAGTGAGAAATAGTAGGCCTGTGAAGATAGTATCTTCAGCACGATAAGACGCTGATAATTCGAAGGAGTCCAATAGATGTACTTGTCATAGGTTTTTCTATATCCTATATCTCATAACCCTAAACCCGCTGACAAAACATTCGTTAGCAAATTAATATAGCCCTTTCGTGTCAATTTCTTTGATTTTTCACCTTCTTCAGCGATTGAGAGTCAATCTCTCGGTCGATTTTCTGGACGATTCTTTTGCATTTGTTACAGAGGAAATTGAAGAGCTCCTGAAAAAATCGATGACGACATTTCGCTTCCTACAATTGCTCGGGTTTAGCGAGAATATAAATGGATAAAAATGATAACTCACCTCGATTCGATGTATCCAACTGGAAACTTCGCCTTCGAAGCTGATCAGGGAAATGCTGTTGTTAGATATTTCCGAGGGCGATTCTGTTGAGGACGGCAATGGAAGCAGAGGAAAGTCACTGGTTCTATCGGTTGAATATGGGTTTGCATAGGTAAAGATACAGGAAAATACAAATAAAGGAGTAAAATAGTGCATTTTTCAATGATTCAAGATGGGGCTGACGACAAAATTGAGAAGAAGGCTGTATTTTATGTCGATCTGGGCTAGAAAGTGCACTGCTAAGCCTAGACCACAGGCATCACAGACATATTCATCGTTGTTTTCGTCTTGTCGACGGCTCTAATCTGCAAATATGCAGTCATTCAATCACTATGCTCTATCAAAGACATGAACAGTTCAAGTCAAAATACTCGATCGTAAATAAGCGATGAGTGATGAGTGGTTTAGTGATTTGTGCGTATGACGAATCGATTATCTGGGCTCGTCGTAATCAATGCAAACTTTGAAAATTGAATTTTGCTGTTATAAAGAATAAGGGCAAAATATGTTTTAGTTCAAACTAATTCTCATGACATTCCATACCGATCATTTTGATATCAAATGTATCCCAATGTACATCAAATCTATTCCTTGTGTTTAGTAAATTCGAGCTTTTAAAATGTGTATAGTTTACAAGGAGACATTGACCTGTCAACCTATCAAATTGTCAGCTAATCTCTAAAAATTCATTCGATTATCAAATCCAGAAACGAGCACTCATAACAATAAAACAAGAAATGAGAGAAAGACTATGAAAGGCAACAATCAGAAATGCAACAAAGAGGAGGTTATCGAAGAAGGTTGAGGTCTTAAAGCTCTGAATGATCAGGGTTGACACCGGGCAGAGGAGAGTACTTGATTTCACCACCGGAGCCCTCAGCAGACTGAACAGATTAAGGCATTAGATAATTGTTGGCAAATTCCGTGACTTCAAAATAGAAGTATTCGAAATTTCGCTTTTATCTTCAATAACTTTTTTCTTTCAAATTAAAAAAATTAAAACGTCCACTTGTCTCTCTTTAAAACTCCACTCTTCGAAGGCAACAGCAATAGGACGGCACGATTTCTGTCAAATAACGCTATTTATCTTTAGAAAATCGTGCCGTCATGTTGTAGAAAGAGTGGGACGTCCATGCTGTCCTGTCTTCATTTTATAGCTGTCATCTTCGAACATTCGTAATTTAGAAAATGAGTGAAATCTCACATAGACTGTGAAGAAGTCCTTGCCTCCCTTTCCAATACCCGCACTGGCTATCAAAGTCTTGCCTTGGATGATCGACGCTTTCACTTTCCAGTCACCCTGTAAGCTTATCAGTGGATGAAGTTTTCATTTGGGTCATGTGAATTCGCAATTAGCTCGATGTCAACTTCAAGATTTAAAAAATTTTCAAAAATCAAATTTCACTCATCCTTGGTTTTTAGAAATTTGAACTTACCCCTAGTTGAGGAATTGGAAGAGCTCCGATATCAATCGGATCTTTCTGCGTGAAAACTGTCATGTCGAGTTTGCCATTCGTTTGTCGTTTCATCAGATCGCAGAGCGAAGTCGCCAACGCGCAGAGATTCATTTTGCTGAAGAAAATTGGTTTATTTTTAAAATGAAGTGTACTAAAATTGGTGAAGATCAGCTTCTTTTATAAATAGGGCTACGCACAGGTAAAGTACAGCAAGGAGTTTGCATAGCTACTGAAATAAACAAGTGTACGGATACAGAACATTTGTAATTTTTCATAGAAAAACGGATGAAAGTTACGAATATTTTGTATCTATACACCGAATTTGGTACGATTGTATAACTGTGCTAGCCTCTAGTTGAAGACTAAATTTTGTTGAGGCCTTGTAAATGGGCAGTTTCATGCATTTTATGTCTTGAGTTCGTTCAAAAATGTCTCAATTTAATGCAAACTAGTATCTTGCAAACTCGCCAAAGAGCATCCGGTACGAATGAATTTTGACTCTTTCCATCTTGGCATACTTTCCCCACCAAGAAACTGTTCTTCTCGACGGTCAGAGCGAGTTCCAACGTGGGTGGTTCAGTGACCGCTTCCTTGACTTCGACAAAGCCTAGATATTTCCCTTGCGATATTTTCCTATTTCCCATTTTCTCAACCTTTATGAAGTTTGAAATGCCCAGGTAGTCGGAATTCGCCTTTTCCATCGACACACGAGGGATTTTTGTGCTCGTCGTATGTCGCCACTTCCACGTCAGAAAACACTAGCTTGCCCTTACCTGAAATCATAAATTAAAAAGGGTAAATTCGTTTTTGATAAAGCTCATCTTCACACCCCATTAGTCAGTTTTCATTCATTCTTTTTCCTTCTTATACTCTCCTAAGATATTGCCTTTCTTTCGTGCGTATTTTATCAGTTCTATTGCCAGCAGCTCTGATCAAAGAAACTTCAATTCGAATGGCTCTTTGTTTCTGGTAGCCACTAGGACACGTCTCATTAACTTTGTACTTGAAGATATCGATAAAATACGGACAATTTGGAATCTAGATTTTGCCAATGAAAATCTAACCTTTTGAGATGTCCTCAATCTTGATGACGTTGTTGACTCCATCTACACACTCCCCATCATGTTCATCGTTGTTTGTCTTCTTACAATGCACACAAGCCAATACGACAAGTGACAAAAACGCTAACCGGACCATCTGAAGGAAATTCAATTCTTGAATGAGAATTTCAAAGAAATTGTAAAAATAACAACGAAAATTGATCGGACCATTCAAACTCTTGGAATGATAAGAAAAGGTTCGATTTCATTCTGAATGACAGGCCCAAAATGACCTTGTGCGAGTGAAAATCGATGAATACGGAAATTGAATGTTCGAAATTAATGGGAAGGGGAAAGCAGTATGCAGTAGTGCATAATGAACAGTGCCATTAGCAATCAGCTAACAGCAGCTTCATCCCAATGGCCTTATCGCATTTTCGATTGTGTTTCAGGCTGATTATTCTTCCCTTTCCCCTACTGTCTGCTTCTGTTACTTTATTCTTTCCTCTATCAAATTGTATCGATGCACAATTTATGAAACGTGTTCTAACAGTTTGTTCCCAATCTTACAGAGCGCACATAGGGCCAAACCGGTTTAGATATTTCTCGAAAATGCATAGTCATAATAGTAAAATGAACAATTTACTAAACTCCCTAGAATTATGAATTGATCGCCCAGTTTCTAAAATTCCAATCGCATAATATCATTTTGATAATGACACTTAACATGTTATTCCTACAGATTGAACTCTAAATATCGACTTTTTCCATACTTTATTCGCTCTAAATTTCCTAATTTAATTCGTCTTTCCAATTTTTCAATTATTTGTACTTTTATCTTTGCGTTATTTCAGTAATTGTTTCTGCATAAAAAGTATAGCCGTCATTAAATTTTCATTAAAATAATTCATAAATTTTAAATGATCCTTTAAACTTCACCAAAATACATACACTAAGGTATTTTCATGCACTTGACATTTCATGTACATAGACTTTCTTTACATTTTCATCCTCATAAAATTTATTGTAGCTGAAAAAATCAAATAATCGAATAAAAATAGGAATAGACGCCGCATTAATATGCCACTGAAAGACGAATAAATATTTTCTCGAATCTGCAGAGCGATAAAAGTTCATATTTTACAAGTATATAAATGAAGAGCGGAGCTAAAATCTTAGAATATGATTAGATGAAAAAGAAGGTTCAAAATCCATCCAAAAATCATCGGTAAATTGATAGAACGGATAAATCATACATATAGAATTCGATAAAAAGAAAAAATCCTAGTGACGG
This sequence comes from Diploscapter coronatus, assembly GCA_964036155.1. NCBI lineage: Eukaryota > Metazoa > Nematoda > Chromadorea > Rhabditida > Rhabditidae > Diploscapter > Diploscapter coronatus. The sequence goes on along the minus strand of OZ038423.1, from coordinate 15,434,388 downwards.
AAAAGTTTAGAAACGCTCATAATTATTTTCGTACACCTAATAATCATTCCTAAATCGTCTGCAATTTTTTCATAGATACGTCATTTGTCCTCGATTGTTGCCAAATTTTGGAATTATCAAATTTTTAAAAAATTATTGAATCATTGATGAAAAATCATGCGTTTCCAAACTTTTACTCGCCACTTGAAATAAATCGTAATCGTAAAAGTCGTGTGTGAATATATGATGATGATAAATGAATGAGATCACAGATGGGATGCCTGCTGACTATAACAACGAATTATAAGAAGCATCTAGCACTCCAAGATATTTTTTAACATTTTAATCTTATTTTAAAAAAAGATTGATTTAAAATTTACTTATATCTTTGAGCACAGTTAACAATAATAGAGAATAGATGAGCCGTATTTATGTATGTCATCGAAGATAAATGAGAAACGAAAGAAGAAAGCATAAAATGATTAATGTAAATGAGAAAGGAAAGTGAGGAGAAGAAGATAAAAAATGACTTACTCTTAGATATCTATTTTTATGATTCTGATCCTACGCCCGTCCATTTGATAAAGTGGCAGCTTGCGAGCTGACGAATTGAGCCACATCCTCCTTGTATTCACTCGACAAGCCCGTCTGCCAGAACGACAGCGAACTCAGGTCCTGAAAAAATCAGCATATCAAAACTGAATAGTAAGCATCAACTGTTGCTATATTTCAATTTCGCATATGGCTTTTATCATGAAAAGAAGATATAAATTTTAATTGAAGAGTGATTTGTGGCAATTGATATTTGACGAATATGAGTATATAATTACGGAGTGAATTTGTAAGTAACTAAAGTGCTTATCTGGAAAAGAGACAGAGCCAAGTTCAGCAGAAGGACAAACTTCTGCGCTTATTGATAATTACTCCGTCATTTATGAACTTACTATTTGCAAAGTCATTTTTGAAAATCTAAAAAAAACTCACAGCATTGGTGCCATTTCCTTTGAGCAATTTCTGCACGAGACTGGGTTTGATCTCGATACCCTGCATCTCCAGATTGAAGAACATCTTTGCCTTGTTCATCCACACCTCTTTGCTCGACTCGATTGTTGTCAGCAGTAGACCTCCACGCACGTATTCATCTGCAAAAATCTGTTTATTTTCAGGTATCATTCCTTCAGGTTTCTTTGGAAAAACGATTTCTCCACAAATACTATTCTGAAATTGCATGAATTTTCGAAAGGAAGTAGTCCAAGATTATTCTTTCTTCCTAGTTTTACATCTTCAAAGAATATCTTCGCTTGCTTACCGAGCAGTAGGGTTTTGTATCTCTTGGCAATCGCGGGGAAACCGCGAGGAGTCGACGAAGAAGGAACATAACGAAAGCTGAAAATTGAATGATTTCTTTGATTTCTATTAAAAATCTCATTTGAAAATATGATAAATAATAATATATTGCCTACCGGAAGGCGCAGTTGTCGAAAGAGATTGTGTCTCCGTCCATCTCTCCGCCCTCGATCTCTATGACCAGAGTGTCAAACGATGTCGCTGCCCCGATCACTGACGGCGGGCAGCCAATCAGGTTGAAGCGCTCGTCACTGAAATCAACAAATCGGTTCTTTTTATCGATCGAGTACAGGTTATTTATACGAGGTTAGAGCTAAAATTTTCCTCGAGATATTCGAAATAACAAAACCGAGTGCATAGTTTTCATTCAAATAAACAACAATGTTCATTTCAAATGTTGAATTTTTCGAAAAATAGACTCTTGCCAAAGCGATTTTATTAAAGAAAATGTGGTGAATAATTTTTTCAGGATAACAAATCTTAAGAATTACGTGTCGCTCTAAATTCATTCCTTACAACACATGTGCATGGATGGCAATGAAGATCCCAATTTCACGCCCTATGAACGTATTGATAAAATCTAACGCGACAGATCCTACTACCTCCTTGTCTAGAATATGTGAGATGCGCACCACATGCATATTCTCATTACAGTACACTAAACTAATTAGACCTTTCAATACAGAAAGGCAATGGATTGTCCATCAGAAAGGAAGCGAGGCGTGAATCATAGGCATTTTATTGCGAATCTTTTTTTATGATTCACACCAAAGTGCGCACCTTTTTTATTTTTAGTTTTTATAAAGAAAATTCTTACAGTTCGGTAAATTGTTCCTTCCAACTTAGCATTTTGACGCAGCCGAGAGGGAGAAGTTGTGACAGGGCGAAGAGGAAGCGATGCGCCATTCGTTCGTGGGGACATACTGCTATTATCTGCAATTCAGTTTTTAAGCTTTTTTAAAATTATGATGATCAATTTACATTAATCCTAGTACGATCTAGTTTACAATTAGATGATAGTTTTGTACCACTTCTTGCATTTCAATGCTAAAGATGCAACAGAGTTTTTATCATCCAACCCAATAGTTTATAAGGCGAAATTTCATTTGATATTCCTTGAAATTGACCTTTTTTTTATAAAACAAAGCTTCTTTGTTTTTTTTCGATTTAAAATTATTTTCTAATTCAATATCCATTAAGTATCTCTCGAAATCAACCTTTTCCTTACTGAAACAAAGGAATTTAACCCAGGACATGGATGAACGCGATTTGAATTTTCGCATCGAAATACGAGTCGAGTGCGTGAAGAATGGAAATAGAAAAAGACGACAGAAAAATGAACAGAGGAACAGACATAAAAACATAAGAACAAGAGAGCAGAAGTCGGGGAATCGAGAGGCACTTTGATGGCAAAAGTTGGGAAAAAGTAGGACAAAAGTAGAAAAAGCAGGAAAGAGCCTATAAACTTGAGACGGAAAACGAACTCCGCTCAAAGTTTACAGGCAGAAAAAAAGAACCGCAAACAAACTGATAAAATGAGCGAACATGAAGCTGAATTTCCTAAAGATCAGAAATCAATGTCAACGTATGCAGGGTAAAGAATTTTTGCAATATTTCTAAACTTTTTCTCATTTTATCTTATCATTTTCCTTCCGTATTTGTCACTCTTAACATGATAAGACAAGCTACGCAAGAATAAAGAAGAGAAGTGGTACAAATATAGCAACAAGACGGGCTATTTTCGCCGCGCTAGACAAATTCACAAATGAACAAATACGCTAACAAGACATTGAGCTTCCTCGAGTAAGTCATTTTCTAGTTATCTTATCAGTAATTAACAAAAACGTATTTTCTTCTTATTTCATTTTTTCCATTTTGCTAAACACGAGTAAAATTTAACATTTAAATTCATTGTGAAAAGCTTCGTTTTCATATTTTGTATTGACCAAAGGCGAGAAGCTCCTATTTCACAATAACAAAAGGAAAGGGTCAGCTTACAAACCCATAAATGTAAATATGACATTGAAAAGTTGAAAGAATTTGAAAGAAAGAAGAAATGAACCTGTTCGCCAGTGACGACGTGTCTGAGCAGCAGATCAAGTACAGCCTCACCAAGCTGCTGCTGTACTAACAGGGCGATCGTTTTCAGATTCGCCAAATGGCCAAGGGTTATCTTAAAAGTTATTGTTAAACCACAGTAAGTATATATCAATAAACAGATGTCATTATTATAACTTCATAAAAAAATTACAAAATCCATTGATGCGTTTTTTTATTGAATTAGGCATGGAGATTCTTATCGTTCGTAAGTTAGCTTTCATTTTGTTAAAAAAAAAAGTATTTTTAAAGAATTAGACCATCTTAACAAAATTTAACCATTTCGATTTTAAAGAAAATATTTGCGCAGTAAAGATATTTCCTTTCCCTAAATTTTGGCTTCTCGACGCTCGACTTTTCAAATATCGATAAAACTAGACTCTATTTTCCTTTTTCAATATTTACTCCTCAGAAACTCCCCGGGGCGAGTTTTCGACCTGGGTGTTCGCACGCTTATTTTTTCGTTCTGGAGTGTGTCCCGTCTGAGTTTTGAGTTCATGAATGCAGAATAAGTGCATATTTGTGTGAGGCGCCCCTCCTTATTTTCTTTCAAATTCAGCTCGTAAAAACTGTTCGTTTTGTGAGTCTTTGTAGGGCTGTGCACGTACCGCGCATCCTTCTCTCCCCTTCCCCCCACTCTTTCATCTAACTATCTGACAATTACCGCCTCCCTACCTGTCGTCTCTTTCATCTGGTTGGGCATTTCAGCAATACTAATAGGCCGGAGAAGTCTCGAGAATTCGTTTTTTCAACGTAATTTTTTGCATTACTAAAATCGTCAGTTCCATGGAAACTTGTATGTGCGTGTATACACAAACAAAAATGGGAGTTATCCGGTTCTGCTCTTAACCATAATTAGGGGCCGCAAAGCACAACGTATGCTAATCTTTTTGCTCATTCAAAATTGGAGTTTCGATAACGTAAAGGAAATTTCCGTTTTCCAAATACGAGTTTGGGCACACTGTCCAAACTTATAAACACCTCACAGGCAATGTGAACTATCAGGGCGTAGGTGTCAAGGAAAAATAAGCTTATCATTTTGCTGCTTGCTCGTGACTATAAGCAAAAACCATTTCTCATATTTTGAAAGAGCGGCGCAGGGGCGCATACACCAAATGAGCTAGAAGAGTAATGGTGAATGAAATTTAATGAATTCAAGCAGACGAAATAGTGTATGTAAATTTAAAAAGGCAGAATACATTTTCACTCATTAAGTTAATTTCATCTACTTCTCGGGTACAAATGCGTTAGGAAACATTTTTTAATGAACCAAACGTCTAAATTACACCAATATCTTAATCGTAGATATGATCTTTACTCCAGAAGAATAACTATGAGAAATGTGTTTGCGAAGCCTAATCATAATTATTGAAATTTAAGAGTTACCGTTATTAGAGAAATTATGGGGGAAGGCGCTCGTCTACACACGAGAAAAATATACAAAGAAAAATTGTTCGAATTCTATACAAATAATTACCGTATTGCCGAAGACAGATCACTTGAGACAAGATAAAGTGAGGCAATATTTTATGCACCGAAATTAGCGCGTTATTTGCTTTCAACTGATGAAATTTCAATGGTTCAAAGAAAACTTGCACGAAAAACCCGAAATTACGTGAAGCACATTTTGCATTTTCTACTTTATGCACCATTCTGCCTTAATTTATTCGCTTCTTGACAATAATATTCATGCAAATTTTAATATTCATAAAACATTACCTGTTTCTGACTAGGATGCTGCAATTGGAGTTGAATTATGCGCGATCTCTCCATTTCCATGAGCACCTGAAATTTGAGAATTAGTTTTTGATAAAACTAAAAATTAGAAAATTAATAATGATGGTCAAATTACTCAAATATTTGAAGACAACGAAAGAACAATGATGCAATGATGGTAATCAATGGAACTGAATTGGGATTTCGCAAGAATTGACTAGAAATGTGAGATCGGCTGGGAAATTCGGCGTATATTTATAATCATAAAAGGAAGGTGCGAGAATAATAAATTCGATAACATTCCAGGAAAAAAGCGATGTTGTTTATGACAGACGGAACCATAAAATGATAAGCATGATAGACAATCATCGAATGGACGGGGCGCGGTATGGGTATTTCGAAAGGATTCGGAAATGAGTTGTAAGGCAATTATGAATTGGCTATCAGTTTTGAGCAAGAAGTAGGGACAGAAGACAGGGACAAAGAGACAGGGCGACTCTTCGCAGCTTAAACAACAAAGGTCTCTTGCTTGCTCACTCTTCTCTTCACTGCCCCCTGGTGTCTATCTGCTTCATTGCCATGCCTTTCGCACTTCCACGCAAATAGGCATGCGACTATTTTCGCATTCAGCACATAATTTTGGAATTTTCTGGGCTGATACCATAACTCCGCACACCTCTGGTAGGCATTTTTTTTTGCACTTTGTTCAGAATCTCAGAGCTAGAACTTGTAGCAATAATAAAGCGGGATATTTTGAGGGTCTCAAAATTATTTCAAAATAGGTTAGCTTGTTCGATGGACAAATTCGTATAAACTTGAGTAGTTATCATTTCCGCATATATTCAGCCTTACTCTCCATGCATCAACAGGAAATGTTCAAATCGATCATAACCCCCGTCCATAAAAGTACAGATTTCACCGATTCACAAATGGCAATAGCTATAAAATTTCAATGAGCCAGGGCATCAATAACGTGAACGAGAAGAATGGAAATTCGTATGACTGGAGAATGAGGATATTAGCGATTATTATGCAGATTACGGTAGAATAGAATTTTCTATTGGATATGAAGAGTTTAAATTCCCTTAGAGCTTATATCCGCTGCTTATCTGCATAAAAATGAAAGTTGTAAGGCTCATAAATCTAATCTATGGCTTCTTATGAAAAGGAAAAAGTAGTGATAAGCTGAAAGTCTAAAACTGAATGTCATTCAATACATAAATACGACACAGAAAATGAACACTAGGAAACACGGTGATATGAACGAAGGTTGAAAGGAGAAAAGGGTCGAAGACAAGCGATCCTAAAGAGGAGAGTTGCACTACATAAAGTATAAAGACAGGCGAGGACAAAGGGGAATTATGCTGGAGCAAAGTAGAAGCGAAGGGAAAGGAAAAGGGAGGGGAGGAGCGAGTTGGTCAAACCTACAAAAACTGACTGGAAAGGAGATAGTATGAGGAATAGAGAACGACGAGAGAAAAAGAGGAATGAACACTGCAAACGAAAAAAGAGGGCGATTTATAGAAGGAAATCTGAACAGAGAGGAGGGAGCGACTTGTGAAAGCCGTTTTACTAAACTTTAATGCATTTTATTGGAAGAGTCAATTGGTCTGGATGATTTTGTACAGGTGTCTTGAAAGTACGAGAAGGGATGGTAGGTTATTCAAAAGTCTCTCAACTCAGCTAGTTGATAGCCTTTCTTGAATAAATTGATGTATTTCCAAGAAAGTCATAAATTTCATAATGTTGCTATGCAAAAACTAGGGTTTCATTACTTTCCAGCGTTAATTTCTGATTACTGGTATCGATAACGAATGTGATAATTCCGAGACAAAAGCGGGATGAAAAAGAGGGGAACCCAGTGTAATTCGGCTATTTGTTCGAGTTTTGTATGAATAAATGTGGTTGCAAATGCGAAATGCTTGGGGAAGAAAGTGAGCAGAAAGGCAGAGGGAAAGGGAAAAGGAGGAAGAGCTGCATTGCAACAGAGCGACCAAGCAGAGAGGACAGGAATAGAGCAATGCACGAAATGAAGCACAGCAGAATTAAACATGTTTCCATTAAATCCATTTATAATTCTTAGAAATTTCGAGAACCTCAGAATCTCGGCAATTTCTCTCATCCATTCGTGTTGCTGCTGCAGTTTGAATTTTGCCCGAGATACAATTATCGTGAACTTTTTTTTTCGCAAAATGTGTAGGTAACATTTGCTATTTTCAACCCTAGAATTTTCAAGGTACTAATCAGCAATTTCATCGGATATACCAAATTAATAAATCGGCCTGTGATTTGATCGGGTTTCTGGAGCATTTACATAACTTAACTAAAATTTGACCAGAGGTAGACCGGAATCCTGGTGATTTTGGCCGATTTGTTTCATTTCGGTTCCGCAAATGTTAAAATTCCATTCCGCCCCATCCCTGGTTTTGGCTCATCATTTTCCGACATACATGAAAACTTCTCAAATTTTTATGATGTCAGGATATTTTCTTTCTTTTCTTAGAAAATTCTTATTTTTACTTGTCGTTCTTCTATTCTATCCAAACTTCAACCAATATTTTCCAAAACTTTCGAATTCCGTAATTTAGTTAAACCCACGTCAATAGACCGTCAGCATTTCTCCTTCTGGGAATTAATTATGTCCGTCATATAAAGACATCGAGAACCTTCTCGAAGTCAATTGCCTTTCAAAATAATAAAAATCAATATCCAACCGATTGATTGTCTCGTTATTATTTACACAAAACAACTGGGGTTATTATTTTGGTACTGGAACATTTGGAAATAAGACTAGATGAAACGTGATCAGACCCTTGAAGTACCTCGGTTTTACCCACACCCTTCCGAACAATCAATTTTTGATAGAAAAAGTGGCTAAATTTCTCGAAATAATAATAATAGAGCGATAAAGGAAAGAAGCGCTACCTATAAAATAGAAAAACGAAAAGCCGATTGAGAGAGTCGAAAGAAAAGAAGGACTTGTGAAAAATATTGACATAAAATGACAGAGAGAAAAGAACAGCAGAAAGATGAAGGATAAAGAAAAAAGGGAAGGAGTAATCAGAACACGAACGGCATTGCAGAAGAGGGGAGGAGAACTATCTTCCTGCTGATTATGATTTGCGAGAAAAGCAAATTTAGAGATTTTTTAGCTTCTTGAAAAGTGCACACAGTTTGAAGGAGATGATGTGATAGAAGAGGGAAAAAGATGTGGACTTTCAGAATAGCTTGGAATTTTTAACTGCTAATATTTTTGCGACTTAAATCCTTTTTCACATTTTTTTAATTAAAAGGGGAAAACTAACCAGCATATTCTGACTGGGAATTCCTTCGAGAACTCGGTCCCTGTATCGAATTGACTGAGCTCGTAGAGTCCACATCATTTGTCTGAAAAATTCATTCGTTTTCCAAATCACTAAGTTTTCTCCTAGGAACATGTTCATTGATGGCTACTTTCGAGTGTTTATGATCGCAATCACTCATAACAGGTTAGTCACAGTTTAAACATTGGATGGAACGAAATGAAAGGGAAGAGTGAATCGACTGAACACGGCTTCTTTCTCGAGAACCACTATAAAAGGCCGCGCATCTCTATTCCAAGCTCACTCGCTGTCTGCCAGTCTCCACTCTCCCTTCCATCCACTTGCATTTTCCCTCCGAGTATTTTCGAATCATTTCGCAAATGGTTTTGCGGCATACGTAATCGATTTCTTATCATAACCTTATTATGTACGTAAAAAGGCGTTTCTGGAGAGATTTCAGTCTTTCCTCTTATTTTCGCTATTTCAGTCTAAAAATGACTAAAGCGATTTTTCCCGTTCACTACCTTATCACCATTATTATTAAAATGAAATTTCTTACTTGTGCAATTTGTGCCAAACTCGTTCGATGCCGGTAATCGTCTCCAGATTTCGATTTGTATCGATGTTCAACTGTAAACTCATTCTTTTCGATCATTTCGTAAATTTGCTGGCGTTTTCATCTTCACATTATTTTTTCAGAAAATATTCCTAATTCCGATGATTCATTCTATTCAAAATTCTAGAATTTCCAATAACTCCAAGGAAAACGTGATGGGCAAGTAAAAGGTAGGAATATTTCATAATTTACTTTCACTTTTCCATAAATGATGCAAATTATTTGATCGATATCTTGCGTTTCGTAATTCGTAATTCACCCACCTTTCTCTTGAGGACAATCAAACCCATTCGATTTGTGAAGTTGTCTCGGTCATTTTTCACTGCGGCCTCTGCCTGCCCTTGGCTCGCTATTTCTTTGCGATACACATTCGTCGCGCATTGCTAAAATTCGTAATTTCATAATTTGATTTATTTCTGAAAACGTTTTATTCTTCTACTTTTTCGTATTTGTAAAAATTCTCCTCGTCCTTATTTAATTACAATACAATTCTAGCCTTCTGACGGAAATTTATCACTCTGCATAGAGAGTTTTCGCGAAGAAAGTATTTGGACAAGAATATGGTTTCCCTTCCACCCTATTGTCGATTGTCATGCTCTTTCTGGTAATCAATAATTGCTATTTCGAAATCTCTTACCTGCAATTTCATCAGCATGGCCTGCAGTGCGTTGCGGAAGAGATCGTAATTGGAAGTGAGCAGAGACAAGTCATTGCTGACTGCGACCAGGGAGAAAAGACGCATGAAACCACGAGCTTTGGCATCTTGTAATCTGGAGTTTTAGGCTATTTATGTTAGCAAAAATTTTCAAATAATAAGAAATGTGCAAGCGAAATGACTTCTTTATATTTTGAAATGTAAAACGTGACTAAAAATTCTAGGGTAACTGTTTTCACTTAACTCCAAACGAACATCACCATCTTGAAATCTTGTCTCTTACTTTTCTCGAAAAATCAAAGCGAACTAACCGGAAAACGATGGATATGCAGTACCCATTTTGCGTGTCTCCAAAAAGCATATGTCCATCCAGTTTATCTCGTCCCTCATCGAGTATATCGATGCTTGGATTTATTGAAGGCGTTCCTGCAATCACTCATTTGATTTTATTCTTTCACTTTGAGATATCATCCACTTTAAAGAAGAAAGTTCTGATAAACAACTAAGTGAGCTATTTATCCAAGAAGTTATTCTTTTCCATTTCAGTTTTGGCTTACTTGCAAGAATTTTCTTCTGGTGTTCCTCGAGACTGTGCAGTTTGTGATTAGAATTGGCAGAGGACAATTCTCCACTGAGCGACCTCGCGCACGCGTGTTTCACCCTTTCGTAGACCCGTCTGTTCAATGATATCTAAAATTGAAAAATTAACTTACAAACTTTCCATTTTCTTCACAAAATTGGAGTGTTTCATCAAGAAAAAAACTTCTTATTTGATTTTCCTCCATATTCAGACCCAAGGAGCACCTTCGTTAGATGTAAATAAACTATAGGGGTGGATTGCACGAGCCATCTGACGATCGTCCTCCTTAGGTCTGGTCACATTTCATTAGATAATAGCTTGCAATCAAAATTACAAACTCGTTGTGCGAAATTACTTCCTTGCATTCGATAACTTGTTAAAGTTATTTACCTGTGAGGAAATGTAGCTAGTTTTGAGCGTATCATCGTTGGAGAGCAAAACGCGAGTGGCGCCTAGAGAAGTGCACGCATTACACCTGAATTGTTCATTTATTTTCATGAATTTCGTTCAGCTTTCAATGATTCTAAGTCAAGATGAGTATGGCTAATTTTTCTTCAAAATTATTCTTTTCCACAAGTTTTTAGACCACCTAATAAGTACGCAGAGGTCTATATCGTTGCGCACCAAAGAAGTTTTATTATAACTTTGTGCATCCTAAAATAGACAGACATCTTACTCTACCAACCCCTACCCTTATCCTAAATTCATAGCCCAATATTGGTTAAACAGATTCATGATGATACTTATGCAATCCAACTCACTTTTAGGAGCGGAAGTAGTTTAATTTTCATAAATCAGGTCTTGCGCGTCATGGATCGATTCTTTATTCTTGTATCATAGACGGTCAAGAATTATTTGTTCAACTGTTGATTTGCTAGTTTATGTAAAAATATGCATTTGGTGCGCAAAGACCGTTTCCTAGTTCGTAGAATTCGAAAACTCGCAGAATTTCCTTCCACCTATGAGAATAGCGTTGAAGTAAGAACCAATGTTCAACATTTCAAGCATTTATTGAACTATTTTAAAAAATTTTGGAAATGGTGAAAATCGAGTAATTTTAAATCCGGTAAATTGGCATACCTAGGTTCATCATCGACCACATCCCTAGTCGCGTTCCCGTAACAGGAAATATTCCCATTCGATGTATCCTTGCCGATCACTTTCAGCTGAAAAATATCCTCCTCATTTTCAGGCTTTCAATATCCTTTTCACTGCATTTCTGCGCCAATTAGCCTTTTCCATTCTATATGCTTTTATCTTTTTCTTGACATTTTTAATGGCGCCAGTGATAATAAGTGGAATGAAAAGAGCAAGAGATTAGAGTAAAAGGAATGTATGATGTTCAAAAAGGTAAAAGCACAATGTGTTGTGCTCAAGTTATCGTAGCTTGTATATTTAATATTTTCCCTCAAATAACTCCAATATTTTATGAGTTAATCATTTTTATTTTATAATCTATAATCGCCGCTATTTTCTGATTTTTATCCTAATATATAAATAGCCGAACTAGGTATTTGTTCCTTCATATTTGTCAGTGTTTAATAAAGTGTTATATATTTTGTCTTTGTTATACAGAACTGTGCTGGGCAGACTCCACAATGACATGGTTTTCTGATATTGAGCCAAGGCAAACTAAATTAATGAAAGTGAAGGAAAAAGGTAGGAAAGGAGTCATTTGAGCACTTGAAAATTGTGCTTTGCTGCTGCTTTTGCTCATGATTGCGACAAAAACTGCAGTCAGACTTCACTCAGCTCTATCAGCAAATCATCATTATCAACTATTCTAAAACATTAGAACAGACTTGTGATAAATGCATAAAAAAACAAAAAAATGTTTTACTAATATTTTTTCAACCTTTAAAGTTTCCTTTTTAAACTCATTGAAATATCGTGAAATTGTGAGAATCTGTTTATCAAAAAGTCAATTAAATCGCGTAATGCTTCTTTATTATCGCCCTATCACTCTTAATTGTCTTTCTCTTTCAACCCAAACAATGCACGCCATCAACTATGTTGTAGTTCGATCCCATAGAAAGCACACTTATCATTGATCACTTCTCAGAAAGCAATAATGCATAAACTAAAGGAGTTCCTAAGGACGAAAGGATGAAAACTAAAAGTGCGAATAAGGTTTCGATTTGGAATGTTGCCAAGAGGGATTTAACGTTGCCAAGTTTGGACAAACTCAGAGATCTTTAGAGAATAAAAAACAACGCGCTGCTGCTTATTGAACTTATTTTATGATTTTTAAAACTTTTCTTATAAAATAAAAAGATTAAAAAAAAAAACTCACATCATTGATGGTGGGTGAACTAGACGAAGTCGAGGGAGAAGAGAGGCTGCCAGCGGACTGCGTCGTGGAATGGCTGATCAGAATCCGGGGTCCATGCGATTCGCAGAAGTGGCAGAGGGCGAGTGCTAGCTAAATTACAAAAATATGAAAACCCTATAAATAATTAAAAAATGGATCATCCAATAAGTTGTTTTCGTGCAATTTCAAAAATTAGAATTATCCAACGTCGATACTCTCAGTAGCTCTGATCAGAAAGTATTTGAAAGTCAGGCATGAAAATGTTTGAATTGCAATACCTTTACTGGATGATAAATTAGAAATAATTTTCCTCTGCTAATTCTAAAAAATTTACCTGCATCGAACCGGCATCAAACTGTCGGATTTGGAGACGAGAAAGCGCCTGAACAAAGTCACATTTTATGCAAAAAGTCGAGAAAAATAAGAGTGCAGAAAATACGACAAGCCATTTTATTATTTGTGGGCTGTTTTCATGTGACCAACGATGAAAACAAGTAGTTGAACGAGTAAATGCACGACAATGATTAGGAAGCAGGTACATGAAAGGAAATGAGGCTATCGTTTTGAGCAAAGAACGAGGAAAGTGATAAATGATAAAGGCTATCAGAAAGAGCAGCAGTGACGCAGATCGCCATAGTCGAATTACGCAATAGTATCCCGTATTCCGAGTTTTCATACATTTTAGTTCAAGATCAAAACAAGCAGCCCACCTCACACTAATGGGGGTAAGTCTGGGGAGGTGATAATTCGAATAAGTCACTTTCCTTTTCATCTTGCCTTTCACAGGAACACGGGTTTTTATGCAACGAAGTAACATGCGAGGGCACGGAAATATTGCTTTTCGAATGAATTAATGAATTTTGCCAATCGAACAATCAGATATGGAGGCCTGCGCACTGAGCAGAGGACGAGCGTTGTAAACGCCTCTGCTCTGCTGCAGAGGCAGCACCAGTACAAAGGGATATTATTAAAATCGTGGTCCGCGTTTGTAGTCCGGCAATATTTCCGATGAACGACTACAAAGTGGTGTGGAGAAGTGCGAAAAGCGAACAGGGATAGAATGCTTAGATCGTTTAAATATTCGGGGATGCTAGAATATGGGCTAGGAAATGGAGGGGTGAAGTGTAGCTGCTGCTGCTGCCGGTCGGACTAATTGGAATGTTCGCCGAACTTGTATCGGTTTCGATTCGATCGACAGCGCTGACTAATGGATAACTCGCACACGAATGGTTGACGAATGTTGGAACGAAAAACGAGAAAAGAAGCGATAACAATGCAGCGAATCGGGGCCGAGCGATGTGCGATGAAAAACGAAACTAGGATTTGGACGGGAGCCAACAAGTTCGCTCTCTCCCTCCTCTCCGCATGCAGCCCTCTTTCCTCCTCTCCCCGTGGCCTCGCTCACGAGTCGGAAAAGACGAAAAACTTGGTGGGCGGGAATCTGGCTGCGAAAATGCAATCGCAACGCGAATTTCTATTTTCGCATAGTGGCCTTTCGATTTTCAGACGATTTTCGAAAACTCCTACTTTTCTGCCGATTTTTCCTCGAAATTTTCTAAATCTTTGAGTTCAGTGCCGCCAAGATTTTGCTCATTGTCTGAAAGGAAGCTGCTGATCTTGTCAAGCAATTTTTCATTCAGTTTACATCAAAGTCGCGTTATTTTTCCCAAAATAATTTGTCCATTTTCAGTCCTCCAAAATGGACGACGATGGAATGATCGGCTTCGAGGTGTCGGACCAGGACATCGAGGACGCATTCAACCCGCAGCGACGTCGTTTTCAGACTAGAAATGAAGCCACTTATGGTGCGGTGAGATATTCTTTAGACACTGCATACTTTGCACATTGTTTCTAAAAGTTCTCTGCCGAATTTTAGGAAACCAAGTTTTTACCTCGTTAATTCAACCATTTTAGGCGTTTTCAATGCAGACAGCGACGATGAGGAGTCTGCGAGACCGTCGTTTTCCAAGTAAGGAATTTCGAAAAAGAAAGTAATGAGGTTGGAAGATAATTTCTGTGCAGGTTTTCGTTAGACCCAGATAAAAGTTGTAACAAATTATTTTCCTTCCGTATCACTTCATAAAAAATAAACTTTCGATTGGCGATAAAATAATTCCTGCAAAATTCTTCCTTTTAGGGGCGGTGATCGCAGGAAGAATTACACGGCGCCAGTTTCCTTCGTGAGCGGTGGAATTCAGAAAGACACCAGTCTCAAGCCAGAGAAGGATGTAAGATTTCTTTATCTTTCTAAGAGAAAGATAATTTTTTTAATGATTTTCAGGAACCCTCATCATCTGGGTATGCTCAGGCGGGCGATGAACCGATCGAGATCAACTTTGACAGAAGAAAACTGAGGAAGCCACAGCCGAAACAGGTCGGGGCTAATGTCATGGCTGGTATGTTCTACTCAAATAAAAATACTCTTATAAAGGAAACTCAGTACGCTACTCACCGAATCTGTCCATATTTCCAGGGAAGATCAATTCGAACCTCCTGATTACGAATATCTGGTTAAAAAATGCCCTCCGTCCACCCTAATTCCAGGATCTGTCTTCGCAATTTTCCCTTTCAAAGCTTTGCTGCTAAACCGAATAATGGCATTGTCAAAGCTCGAATCACAGTGTACACTAATTTTTATTGTGAATATTTGCGATGCAGAGGTAAGAGGCAAACTTTGGCACAAAGCCCTGGAAACAGGATGAGCGGAGAGCGATTTTTAACCGGATATTCCTAATTAGGAGGTCCGAATCGACTTAATCTGAAAATATGAACCGATTCTACGAGTAACACGATAGTTTCCCTAATTAGGAAAGTTAAAGATACCGTATGACAGTTTGAATGAATTAGAGGAAATAGCACAATAAAACTTCGATCTATTCAAAATGCTCATAAAATGTCGGAATCTTCAATACGAATTGCTGTTTTCAGGAATGCGAACTTCGGCATACAGCGGTGCGAATTCTGATGCTCCAGCTTCCTGGGCCAAACACTCTAAGGGCGATATCATTACCAAAATGATGAAGGTTGGAAGAATACGGAATTTTTTTTAAGCTCACATTTCAGAACATGGGCTACCAAGAAGGCCAAGGTCTGGGAAAGGACAAGCAGGGAATCGTCGAGCCGATTGTGGCTGCATTGCGGCCCGGAAGGGGAGCTATCGGTGCGTATGGAAGGGAATCCACTGCTGTTGGGCCCAAATTCGGAGGTTTGATTCTTTTTTCGTTTGAAAATATAAGACCTCTTTTAATCGGCAACCTGGAAAAGAAAAATACAAGACATTTCCCCCACCCTATACTATTTCGTGTGTCTTGTTTTTCCAGATTACCTCTTAATCTTACCCTCTAGTTGTCCCTTTTCTTCCTGGTTGTTATTTTTCAAGTAGGAGAGTGACGCCTCAAGATGTAATAAGGAAGAAAACAATCGATAAAAATCTTCAGAGTCGGCCGCAGAAGCTCAGAGAAGAACCACAGGAGTAAAACTGTCAGAAGGTGAACCAGAGCCTAAACGAAAACCACCTCCCAAAGATGCTTGGAAGAAGTCACAGAAAGTAGGAACATTGTTAGAGGGAGATAAAAATAAAACTTATTCCAGGTGACAACAAAGTTGAAGACTCTGGATGATATACTGGAAGATGAAGGTCCCGTTGCATTTCGCTCCTCGACTCACATGTCCACGAAGGTCATCGACATGACTGGACCTGTCCAGAAAATCTACACTGGATATGACGCTCTGTCCATGAAAATCAAGTAAAAAATTATAATTTAACTCGATTTTTTATTTAAAATTGCACATTCCTTATCATTTTTTTACAATTGATTGACACCTTTATTTTTCAGAGACGACGTCCAAGAAGTGAGCGATCGTCCCTTCTTCAATATCCCTGAACTGGAGCACAATCTCGGAATTCTGGTCAACGACACAGAGTCGAAGATTCGCACCAATAGAAGCAAAGTCAATAAATCGGAGGTAGGATTTTCATCACCGAATTTAGTTTTCATTTTTACAGTAAAGTTGAATAATTTTGTTGAAAAAATTGGAATCTCATTTTTGAGCTCTACACGATGTTTTTCCAAATGTTCACAAATCTGTAACAGCGAAATATTTTTCTTTCCAGGACGAGACAACAGCACTCGACTACGATCTGAATCAATTGGAAAATCTATTGAAATCAGAAGAGGAAGAAATGCAGAAGACCAAGGAGCTGTACGAAGTCCTTGAAAAGTAACAGCTATTTCTTTGCATTTTCATTTGTTTAAATGCGACATTCAGATTCATGGATCGAAAAGACCCTCCTTCGATGGTTGACTGTCAGAATCTCTTTCACCATCTCCAGATGGACTTCCCTGATGAATATAGAATTTACGATTTGGAGTCGCTCGCCATCTCTTGTGTTCTTCCATTGGTAAAATATTTCTTGGGAAAATTTCAATATGCGCAGGGTGCGTGAAAAGCTCTGCCACCTTTCATTTTTAGAAAATTCGTATGGTCAAAATTTAAGTTTCTGAAATTACGATAACCCATCGTTAGATGCGTTTGAAAAAAGTTTTCACGCACCCTGCAAAGGAGACATAGTTTTTTTTTTCAAAAACATCCTTTCCGCTTATTTTATACCATTTTGTATGGTAACAAAGAAGATAATTTTATAAATTCTTGAGAATTCTTCCAGTTCCATTTTATTTTCAGATTCGCGACTATTTCTCGAACTGGAATGTGCTCGATCCGAAAAGTCTGACCTATGGAGTGGAGTTGATGCAAGAATGGAAGCAGCTGCTGGAGCTCAGAGCGAATGATCCAAATTCTGGCCACATTTTCAAGAATAATGAAGCCAAGTCTTTTGGTAGGTTATTTTCGTGAAATGATTTTCCCAAGAATAGGATTTTCTACTTCCTCCTTGAAAATAGTAGAGGAAGAACTGTAGCCGAGGTTCATCGTGAATTTTCCTGTAAAACTCATTTTTGCAGATCAACTGCCTGCCTACGACCGTCTGCTGTGGGAGGGCTGGCTGCCCTCGCTGCGCAAGGCAGCACTTGAGTGGGATCCTCGCGAACAGGTCGAAACCATGATTCGCATTTGTGAGATTTGGATTCCTCTTTGGCCTTTGTGGATGCGGGAGAACATTCTAGAACAAGTAAGGAACTTTTCCTGGCAACTTTGATTTTATCTCATCTTACGATATGAAATAATTTCTAGAGATATTTTTTAAAATAGTATCTTTTCTCAGATTTTCATGGCGTGGGAAATTGATAAATTAAAATTTTCACTTTGATATTGTTGTTAAGAGAGATATTTGTGTTCTTCAGATAATCATCCCTCGAATATCTGACCGAGTGGACTCCTGGGACCCCCTGACGGACTCGATTCCGATCCATTCCTGGTTGGTCCCCTGGCTCGAAATCCTCGGGGATCGCCTTCAACCCGTCCTTTCCCCAATTCGACAGAAACTCGCAAAAGCGCTCAGATTGTGGCAGGCTACTGATAGGAGGTAGATTTTTCCTCGAAACAACTTTTGACCTTTAATTTTGTTATTTTCAGTGCTCTGGGAATATTGGAGCCCTGGAAAGACGTGTGGACTGCGGCCACAATGTCGAGCTTCGTCGCGCAGAATATCGTACCAAAGGTATATAAATTTAAAGATAACTTTTATGCCAATCTTCTAATCATTCAAATATTCCAAATTTACTTCTTTATCAATACCTTTTTCGAAATTTATATGCATTTCTAGTATTATGATGAGACTGAATTTGAAAAAAGACGTAAATTTCAGCTGGGTGAATGTCTGGACAAAATGGTGTTGGATCCCCGAATCAACCCAACGTATGACGAATGGACTGCAGTGATGGAATGGATGTCCTACGTTGGGTCCGATACTATGGCTGGTCTCGTCACAAAATATTTCTTTACAAGGGTAAGCGTTTTTCCCGCAGGAAAATATCAAGAATGGTAACTTTCAGTGGTACGAAGAATTGTGCATTTGGCTGGATGCTCCCGGAGTGAGTTACGACGAAGTGAGTGCCTGGTATCGGGAGTGGACACAGAGACTGCCGGAATCACTCAAAGCAGCTCCGACAATTGCTGGTGATTTTTTCGTTACTATTTTTGACTTCTTATACAATTTATCAGCTTATTTCCAATCATTTGTAAAATTCTTCAGTTAGCCTTGTTTTTTCTGGAAATTACATTATTTATAAGTTTTTTTTTGAAAAAAAACGAACCTCTCATGGTGTATTTTTTGTTGCAATTAAACATTTTAAAATTTCATTTGCTTTTTTTTAGAAAATCTGCGTCGAGCTTTGATGGCAATTGCGAAATCTCGTCGAGGCGAGCGAGTGAGTGGCCAGTCAGTCAGACAGCTTCCGTTCCGTCCGACGATCTCTGCAATGCCCCCTCCCCCTCCGCCCATGGACATTCCCAGGCCGAGGGAAGCTCAGCTCTCACTCAAGGATATGATCGAGATGACCGCTCAGAGGGAGAATCTGCCCTACTATCCACAGGTCGACAGGTTCTACGACAACAAACAGGTTGGTTTTTTTTCTTGTTTTTTACAATTTTGTAAAAGGGATCATCATAATTCTTTATTCAGTCTATTTTATAGAGAAAATATTCTTCTAAACTTAATAAAGTGTAATTGAGCCCTTTTAGAATGATTTATAGTGTAGAGCAAGGGGATTTTCTGGATTATTTATATTCTTACTAAAATTCGTAATCTTCTACCTGAACTCCTATTGTTTAAAATTTAATCTTATTATATTTCAGGTATACTGGTTCGGCACGGTGTCGATCTATATGGACCGAGGCATCGTGTTCGTGATGGATCCGCAGTTATTCAACTGGCGACCGGCAGGACTCGATGAAGTCATTCAACTCGCCAGAGGAGGGTCTAATTACTGATCCAATTGATCTACTTTAGTTTTTATCCATACTTGCTGATTTTATAAATCACACCAGATAACTTATCTTTGTATTTTACATTCTCGGGTATTGTTATGGAAATTAATTTTCATAAAGTTTTGAAGAACGTGACTTGTTATTTGATTTGATACAGAATCTGTTGAAAGACAGAGATGAAAATATCTTTATTTTTCGCTATTTCACTATTCAATAACTTATTTTGGTATCGTTTCGTATGCTCTCGATTTGACACGTATTTGATGATTTTCAGACTTGTAAAAATTCAGCCCAAGATGGAATTTTTCACGGCGTGAGAAATTCGGATTGAACTTTTACAACTCTGTTGAGCAGTGATTAGACGAAATTCCTAATTCGTCTAAAATGCTATTCCGTCTTATCACTGCATTTGAGATTCATCTAGGTATTACTGTAGTCTCTTGCTCGTGAGTTATCCGTAACTTCTGACCGATTTGTACGTTTCGAGAGGGCTACTGATTTGTTTTTCCTCGCCCGATTGCTCCCTCCAGTTCTCTTCCTCCTGACTTGTCCCGATCAGTTCCTGCCTCTCTTCCTGCTCGATTCCCGGTTGCTCCACCCTAACTCTGACCTGCTTGACCGGCATCCGAGTTATGCATCGAGTCGGCTAAACTCGATCCCATCTGATTGCGGAAAGGGGATAATTCTCGTAAACGAAAAGAAAGGACTTACATTTTTGGGAAATAGATACCAGATGAACAGGCCGAGCGAGATGCCCATCGCATGTAGAATTAGCGAGAATATGGTGTGAGCAGCGATGGATAGGGTCGGTATCATTTTCTTTTCTCTGAAGAAAATATTTTGATCTAAAATTTGCTCGAAAATAGCTAATTCTGACGAATAACTTTTGCGGAATAAAACATCACATTTTGAAATCGAAAATGAAATGGAATTGTCATAAGTTTCTACAGAAAAAATTAATACGAATTTCTTAGAAGATCAGAACGTCTCTGTTGAACAACCTTAGCGAAACATGAAATTTCTAAATTTGGTCAAAATTGGATTACGAAAATAGGTCGAAAGACCGGAAAAGGTACTGTTTGGCTCTAGGAAATGGCAGGAAAAACACGTGCCATGCCTTGTGTGTGCAGATTGGAAGGACTCAGGAAAAGTAAACGAAAAGCGGGAAAGCAACAGGCAAAAAAGAAACAAAACAGAAACATGGAATCTGAGTAACCAAATTGAAAAAATCTGAAAGAAGAGGGAAAAGTCTCCTTTTTCCTGCCCCCAACCGGTTGCGCACTATTTCCCAACACATCTCTGCTTCTTTAGTTTTATTTTCCCTCTTTTGATCCCTTCTCTCTCCCTCTTTGCCCTATTTTTCTTTTCATTCCCTCTAATCTCTCTAAAACTTTCTCTTTTTCTCTCACCTCTTCTTTCTCATTCTTTGACTGCGCTTCACTAGTATAAAATAAGATCGTAAGATATTCATACACGTTTTACAATTTCTAAACTCGGAGTGAAAAGTGTAGGAGAATGTTTGAACGAATAGTATAGGAAGAATAGAAATGCTCATACGAGTCAGAGATATTCAAACCATTAAAATCGAGAGCGCGCATTGTACTAGTTGGGAAAAATAATGCCGAAAAACTAAGCTTATAATTTGTAGAGCTATACAACTATGGCGAAGATTTCGAAGATAAATGGATCAGCAACGAAGAAATTGAAGAAGGGCAAAAAGAGAAGACACGAAATGAAGGATGAGGATCATGCAAATGGTGAGAAATTTCAAGTTGTTATGAAGATAAGATTTTTAAATGAGAAAAAATTCAAAAAGTCATCTCCTTGATCAACTCTATAGCTGGGTAGAGATTTTATTATCACTTTGAAGTGTTTGCCTCTTTATAGAGGGGATAAAATGGATAAACTGAATCGATTGATTGCAGACAAAAGCAGACTGAAGATGAAGAAGAAGAGACTGGAAAATGACGAGGAGGAGAATGGAGAAGAGGAGAGTGGAGAAGACTGGCAAGGAATGGAAGAAATGGAGATGGAGAGTGGGAGCGAGGGGGAACAAGAAGAGGAGGCAGACATCGATGAAGCTGGAAACGACGATGAATTCATCAGTGGGAAGCAGTACAAGACCAATATACAAAAGTAGGCTATGTTTCTGAAACAAACTAGATTGAAAATGGAGATAGTCATGTGATTTTACACAAACTATGCCATTTTACATCTGTCAGATATAAATTAGGAGATGACTATCAAGAAGATACACTTATGAAAATATTTTATTTTGCATCATACAAATTATGTGCGTAAATATTTTAGGCTGAAGGACAAAGACCCCGAGTTCTACAAATTCCTGCAAGAAAACGAGGCCGACATCCTGAATTTCGAGGGAGAGCAGAGTGATGAGGAAGAAGCTGGAAGCGAGCAGGAAAGTGATGAAGACGAGATGGAAGATGAGGAAGGTAGTGAAGGTAAAAAAATTACAAAATTTTCAGACATTTTTCAATAAACCCATACATTTGTGTATAGAAATTGAAAAAAAAAAAAAAAAAAACATGCTAGAATGGTCAGAATGGAATTATTGCAGAGGGCACAAGTCGCGCTCCCAAGCTCCGGAAAGATCCTTCGAGTGGCCGACTGATTGTGGACGATGCATTGCTCGAATATCTCGAGGAAAACCTTGAAGATCCGGTAAGAACCAACTCAGTCGAAATTATATGGAATTATTTCAGTCAGCTCAAGTTGATTTGTCGGATGTTCGTCTTGCGATCGATGTGTTCACGGCCTGCACTGCCAGAGTTGGGGCTGACATCGAACCGCCCGAATACATCATCGATGAACAGGTTGATTTTTAAAAATACTCTCAACTTAGCAATATCTTTAAAACTTTACAATATGATTGGGAAGTTTTTTCTTCGTCATTTAATTTATTTTTATTTTTATCTTTATCTTTAGATGAATCCAGGATGTCTAAATTTTATCGTTTATATTTCAGCCGATTTTCGATGGTTGTGTTCGTCTCTGCTTCCGATCGATCGGCCCGATTCTGTGCAAGTTAATGGGAAAGCAGGATGATGTAAAAAGTTGAATTTAGACTAGTTAAAAAATGAGATTCCAGGACGATGAATCGAGTGTGACGAGCAAGCGACGATTCAAAAAGTACTCTCCAGTCGTCAAACAATTCCTGCAGAATTTGCTTTTGGTATGTTCTATCTTCATATTTTCACAAATAGTTTCATCGATTTTTGGAAAGTTTGGAATAGCTTAAGAGAAATCGTGCTAGTAAATGAAAAACAACTGACTGAATTTTTCAAGAAGCCTAATTCAAATTTGTAAATTTTCATAATTTAAATATCAGTTTGTCTCCGAAGTCCAATCGGAAAAAGTGATAGTCTCCGCTCTGCATACCATTAGCCCGCTCGTTGGATTGTTCGCAAAATTCACGAAGCTCGCAAAAAGGCTCGTCAAGGTGAGTAATTCCTTGAAGATGTCGAAGGAGTTTCGATTTTTTAGGTTCTTGTTCGAATTTGGACGAGGAAAACGCTGAACTGTCGAATTGTGGCGACTCTCGTCATGAGCAAATTGGCCAAGAATCACTCGCAACATTTCTCCAATCTATTCAAGGTTGGAAATATTGGGCTTTTCTAGACTATAGGATCTACAAGGCGATAGCAATTTCGTTGGATTTTATTCTTTGTTCACTTGCGATATTGTACTCATTTTCTGATCCAAGCTTCGAAATCTGTAATTTTCAGTCGTGCTACCTCGGTTTCGTGTCGAATTCTCGCGATGTCAACAACGACAGTCTTCCTTTGTTGCAGTTCATGCAGAGGTCACTTTCAAATACCGTCTTTAAAACTTAGCTAGTTTTATTGCTCGATTTTTGGCTAATTTGGTATGATTGGTTTTTCAGATCCTTCGCCGAAATCACCCTGCTTGCTCCCGAGCGATCCTATCCCTATGCATTCGTCTACATTCGACAGATTGCAATCCATTTGAGAAATGCCATGATTGGAAAGAGAACTGTAAGAGCTATTTTTCGAATTCTTCGGAAAATTCATGAAATTTTGCAGGATCTGGTGCAAACCGTGTACAACTGGCAGCTGATCCAGTGTCTGTATCTGTGGGTACGGGTCATCTCCAAGGCGCATTTTGTGAGTGGAGCTGAAGCGCTTAATGAATTGGCCTACCCCCTCACGCAAATCATCGTCGGGGTTTCCAAGTACGTTTTATTTTGACTTTCATGATATTTTCTTCAATTCACCAATTTTGGACAAATTTTCATTTCACTTATTTCAGTCTGTGTCAATCCTCCCGTTTCCTTCCTCTCCGTCTTCACTGCGCCTCTCTGCTCATTCAACTCCAGGCGAATTGCGCCGTATTCGTGCCAACTCTGGACTTGACTTGCGATGTAAGTTTTCTTCAAAAAGTTCTTTTTTTCATTTCTCACATTTTCTAGATTCTGGATGACGTGATTCGAATCGTTGCAAAGAAGCCGAACATCAAGGCCATCAGCAAAAAGAAGGAAACCACGATTTTGCCGACGGAGATTAACTTGGAAACCATGCTCAAGGTAGTTTTTAATTTGACGAATTTGACAAAACAATTCATAAACTCAGTGTGGTTCAACTCAAATGGAACAGATTGATTGGCGAAATGCTGTTTGCGATTATCTCTTCAGGATCTTCATGCAGGTAGATGTTTTTTTTTTTCAAAATTAAATAACTTGTATTTCGCTGATAAAAATCTACTTTACATAAAATAATCAAATAAACATAAATTTTTCATTTGTTCATTTCCAACAATATAAAACTTGTCTTACCTCGTATTTCAGGCAGTCCATATCACCTGCAGTCAAGCTGCCTTTCCAGATTTGATCTTCCCAATTGCTCATCGCGTAATTCTTTATTTCCATTTATTTGAGTTTCTTCTATCTTTAGCTGCAACACTCAATCCGTCGTCTGAAATCTCCCCAATTCTCGCAGCGAATGAAGTCTCTGCTGCAGAAGCTGAACGAGCATGCCAAGTGGGTTCGCAACGAAATCTCCCAGAAGCAAATTTGCATCGATGACGATTTGCAAGTGGTTAGTACGATTTTCTTCATGAACCATTATTTTCTTGCAAACACGGTATAATCTGAATCAAACTCAAAATTTAACTTATTATGATGATTTACAAACGTTTAATTCAATTTCAAATATTTTCAATTATGATTTCGTGCACCGTTGATCTTCATCATCCTTTAATACGAAAATTGTCTTTCGGCATCATTATTTTATTAGAAACGCATTTTTAATTTAATTTCTTCAGCTCGCCATTCGTTCGGTGCTCAGTCACCCCGACTCTCCATTCCGTGCCTTCTACAGACAATGGGAGAAGATCTGGAAGCTGCAAATGGGAGAACAGGTAGAAATTTCATCCCATACAAGGCAATGAAATAGATATTGAAAAGGAAAGGGAGTGAGGCAAATGCTGTCATTTTAGACGTCTTTCAATGCAAAAGGAGAATCGAAAGGGGAGACAAAAGAGAAACAAAGCAAGAACAGGAAAAGTCTAAATCAGAAAGAGAAGAAGAATGATACGATCAAAGTGGAAGTAGAGGAAAAGCTCAAGATGACACCTAATGGAAAGGTTGGAATTTTCATTCTTCATTTGTTTCTAACTTTTTCATATTACTTTTTGGAAAAGTAGATCTGTCAGTTTGAATAGTTCCCAATCAAAGATCTTCGAAGTGAATGCAAAAAGGGTGTAACCCTAATGATTCCATTTTTCTTTCCTCAATCTTGATGAATTAATTTATTCTTGTGATACAAGAAAAGTAATGAAATCAGACCACTCCTATTGAATTTTAATGAATCGATTGAAATGAATTGAATCAAACTGTTGATGAAAATTTTTCAAGTTTGTTACAATGTGCAGAAATTTATTAGAAATCATATCATTTTATAAAATTGAGGGGAGTATTAGGATTGAGTCTATCTTACGAAAAATTAAAGGACAAAATCTGGAATGTCGTGATTATCTTTCGAATGGACAGATCAATTTTAAATTCAAAATTATCTTCTGAAAATTACTCTTAGTTAAAAATTTAATTTCCAGAAGCAATCGATCGAGCAGAAAGAGTCGAGCAAAAAGAAGAAGAAGCTGAAGAAGCAGGTGGTCGAGCCGGTGGGAGACGCAGAGGACATGATCCTCGACATTAATTCATGGTTCGAGGAGGATGAGTAGTGAAGAATTTGAATCAAATTGAATTATCAGCGGTGATAAGATATTTTGAGAAGGGGATTACGGTTCATTCATTCATGAACTGTAGAATTTATACTCAAAGACATTTTATTATCTTTAAGGTCTTATGAAGTTCATATTCTAGGCAAAGTTAAAAAGTTAAGATATGAAGGATAGCTTGAAGTTAACTTCATCCTACTCTTATTTATTTCCTTCATTCTAACTATACGAACCCTCGATAATAATTTGATACGGTTGAGTGAATATCCACTTTTTTGCGATAGACATATAAACTAGCTAAGCTTGTATTCTGATAACATTATGATGCAAGTAAGATATGTAATAGGTATTTTCCATAATTGTTCCACCTGAGTGAATCAACGAATGATACCTTCACCCATCCCCAACAAAGCAATGTATCCTATCGACTCAGCCTCAGATAATTTGAATTGATGACATTTTCTGCAATTTTTGTTGATCTTTTATATTTGTTTTTCGTGTTGTTGACATTGTTATTTTCACCGTTTTTTGTTGCTCAATAGATCAATAGATAAAGTTGTTCCTTGTTAAGAAATAGCAATAAGCATAGGGTTGCGTCAAGAAAATAGAAACTTTATTTGCCCTAGGCTTATGAAAACTGCCAGCTGAGAAAGGTGCTTCATCTATGGCCTAAAATCGATCGATTGATTTTTGGCATGGAAAAGAAAACCTCGAATTGCCTGAAGCGCTCTAAGAAATTACTGATAAACACTTCTAGATAAAAAAAATGATAAAATATGTAATGTGAGAGCAAACTGCAATAATCCTATTCCATTCTAGTTGCCTGCTGTTTACCGAGTCCCTGTTTTTAGTTTGATGAAGTGACAAACAATCAAACAATATCTGTTTAAGAGGATTAGAAATCATGTCGAATGGTATAAATATTTCATACGAATTCCGATTCGGAGAATTACAGAACAGGTTCTTTTCCTTTCTTTCTGAATTTAACCTATGCACCCCACCCCTCTCGGTCTTATTTTTGCGGAAATGCGGTCGTCGAGTGCCGCATCGAAATGTCTCGAATGCATAGTTTCTAGGGTTTTGGCTGGTTTTCAAAAAAAAATATGTCAGGCTTTTTCCCTTTCTCGTTCTTCGACATGTGGCGCGTTTTTCGCGAATGTTTTGCGGCAGGAAAAAGTGAAAAACCCCGCGTTCTTGTTTCAGTTCAGTTGAAAATTGATCGATTCACCGGTTCGACGGAAATGCAGCCTCTGCCCCATGCCTTGTCAGCTGCCTGCCTGACTGGAAAGAGGTTATAATCATATGAAAGAGTCCACAAAAACTGATAACTGAAGAAACGATGTGCAAGTGTCAATTGTCTATTGCGCTAATGTGAAAATTAGACAAATCGAAAAACGTTAAAGTGCCCACTCAAAAATTCTCACAACATGCATTTCGAAATTCCGTACACAATCTTACGAAGCCCAAGTGTTTATTTCCTCACATATGAGAAATCACCAATATCATATTGATAAAAGACGGATCTTCACAAAATCATTGATTGAGTGAGCTAAAAAATGTCTCTAGATTTTCAGCAAAATTGCTCTTTGCACTCCAAATACAGAAATAAAAGCCTTGTTCTCTCCTTCCGAATATACTTACAACTCAATACCTGCAACGGATATCATGAATCATGATGAGGATATAATCACTTCAAATCAATTCCGCCTATAGCTAAATTATTCACATTAGGAAAACGATGATTAGACGAATTGAGTAGGTAGCAGAAAGATGAATAAACCAAGGGTGTACAGTCATAGATTGAATAAAGTATAATAAGCGGTGAACTACAAACAAGCCAAAAAATTTTGAAGATGAAGCTAAAGGCTCACTGAGGCGTGAATATAAAAGAATATGAACGTCATCATTATCATTTTCAAAAATTGACGCAATGAAACTTGAATAAATATTATTTAGCTGCAATTCTTATTGTGTCAATTTAGAAAAGGGTCAACGAAGATGTGGTAAAGTTATGGTAAATAGCTCTACATCAACTTTTCAAGGGTAATGAAATTTCAAATTTCATTCATCTTTAAAACATGTAAATTTCCTGAAGACGCACTTCAAAAAGGGAAAAAGATAAATACGCAAAACGTATTTTCTAGCCGCTGACTAAAGAAATAGTGAGAAAGAAGATGGAAGGGGTGAAAAGCTTGAAAGATAGGTAAATTAGGCAAGTGCCAAATTGATCAAATCAAATTCATTGACAAACTTAGGCTCATAAATTGAGTAAATGGGTAATGGATGTTTATTCTCACTTGATGATGAATTGATGAAAAGCTTCACTTCTTCTGCATTCACTCAGCTTTGAATTCCCCGAACAGTCCGCGGCGCTTCTTTGGAAGCCACCCTGAGGCCTCCTCCTCGCTGATCTCGCGAATTATCGGGCCACCACCGACTGAACGATTCGACGAACGGGTGTAGCTGAACATGAAAATATGAGCAATTATTCAAAACAACACTTTTGGACATCTGATATCTCGGAGATCAAAATTAAGATATTGAGAAAAAAGGCGCTTTAAGGTTAGGTTAATGTTCCTTCTTTGCGTATTGCTCTTTCAAGTTGTGAAATATTAATTTGGTCAAGTTTTCTGAAACACATTGCTCCAACTTTTTCTATTTCAATAAGATTTCCTTTTCAATAAGAGTCATGAAATGGAATCATATGATAGACGAATAAGAGGAGAAGAATGACTTGTGAATTTTGTTTGCTTATTCACGCGCCAAAAGAATCGCGTCCCGCAGCAAATACGATTATACGATTGAATTGTTTTCTTTTCACTTTCATGAAAATCGAACCTCTTTTTTCAATAAATCACTTTAGCATTGAAAAAGGCACAAATTTAAGCTCTTCTAATAAGTGGAAATTCTCATTATTTTGAAAAAAGTGAGAATTACCTTGTATCAGCTTCCTCCTCCTCAGGCAGCGTGATGATGGGTGCGCTGCCGTCTCCACTAGAAGACGAAGCTCCCGTTCCATTGGACAGATTGCAGTACTGCGAGGCTGCAGAGGGACGGGACGAGGAGCGGCGAGAGCCCGTTCCAGAAGTGTCTTCCAAATAACGATTCGCCCTGAAATCAAATCAAACCTCAAGAATAATTTAGACATAAATAGGTATGACTCTACGCGACCAATTCCTTATTTATTTTTAGTCTAATCCAAATGCTAACTAGATATGAGTAATTTCGAAAAATTACCTGTCAGAAGAGGAAGAAGCGTATCCTCTGCGGGTCAGATTGTTACGAGCCCTCTGCTGGAACTCGCGGTCGAAATCCTCAGCATTAGCTGAATTTGTATGCTTTGATCGTTTACACACATTCTCGTGATCTTCTTTACAAAGTAAGAGAAGAATTTACGCCGTTTCGATGTGTTTTCATATGAATGAAAGATAATCCAATTAGGATAAATTGATGAAATAAAGGATAATTGGATTTGCAATAAACATACCCTCATCCAAATTGACGAATTTCTGCTGCTTCCTCACATTCCCATCCTTGTCCCGCTTCTTCTCGATCATGTGCGTTCTGTCGCCTAAAATCGCAAAATATACAAGGTAAATACAATTCTTGAATAAGACTATTTAAACCAGAAGATACTTGAAGGTCACTGTAAAAATAAAATATTTACCGATGTGGTGTCCGATGCTCATGTGCTCCTCATCTCCATCTTGCACTCTTCTGAAATGGGAAAGATATATTTCGATTTGATAAGAGCCTAGCTATTAAAAATTTCGCAATTTATAAAGTTTCTAGTTTCCAGCAGAAAATAAACTCAATCTCGCCTACCTCCTGGTTTCCTTGACATCGCCGGTCTTGCGGACAGAATTCTCGACGACTTTCGGCTGTCCGTCGGGCCCCCAGGTGAATGCAGTGGACTGGGAGAAAATGACCGCGTTCGGGTCGTGCATCGCCCTCTCCGAGAGATGATTCTGCAAGAACAGGAGTGATAAGGGGAGCGGGAGGGAGCATGTGATACGCTTACTCGTAGGCAACAATAATAAACTCAAGTTTACAGCTTATCAGAGACAGCAATTAAGCGAGGAATTTCGGAGAGTTAAAAAATCGGGAAGAGAACTCAACAAATGGCATGAAAATGTTCCGCAACAACTTAGTCCGAGTAAATTAGATGGCGTTAATTCGATGATCTAGAACTCGAGTTAAGTTGTTTGCAAAGTTTCGTGCAATTCTTTTTCTATTTTGTGGCGTTCTAATTGAATTTGGAACTCGTCCAAATAGCTATAAATTTCTCAAATTCTCCGACTTGTAACTTTTCGAGCTGCGGCTAGCCGCATGAAATGAGAGTGTCTCGTCGAGAGATGAAAAGAAAACACAGGTTTTCTTTCTCGACAAAACACACTATCTCGTTTCACGCGGGGTTGGCTGTAGTTCGAAAATTTGCAAACCTGGTCAAACTGCTTACCATTGCATTGAAAATGCCACCGATTCCGAACCCCCCGAACGGATCGAGAGCGAGTTCCCTGGCGCGAGTAGAACGATGATGGGGAGGGGGGTGATGTTCGTGGCCATCAGTGAGGGCTGAGAAGGAGTGTGGGTGACGCATCAGCATCGGAGGGGGCCCCATCATCGGTCCGAATGGGTCCATCATCATCGCATCCATGTCTTCCATCATGCGATGCATGTGGCTAAACAGAAAATATTCAATTTGATGAATTGCTTAGATTTGAAAAAAAATGTCATTCGTTGTCGTTTTTCCTTCATTTTTTCTAAATTTCTCGCAATTACAACAGAAAACATTGTCCGGAATATCAAAGTAAAAATTTTAGATAGCTTGAGCAAGAATATCGTGTGATCTTTTGAAACATATCCCAATTATTTGAGATATCCGATAAAACTCACTTCATCATTCGGAAAGGGTCTCCGGGGAACATAATTGCTTTCCTTGACAAAACAGGACTTAATTCCGCTGGCGCAGCTAGCGAAACGTACAAATGGCAGGCAAAAAACCCAGTCTGCAAGGAGCGAATCAGTCAAATGAAGAAAACGATATCGATTGCCAAAACGCTAGAAAAGGAGAGGGGGAAGAATGGAGAAAATTCGAGAAAAATGTGCAATGCGCGAAAAGATCATGCAAATGCAAGGTGTCAAAGTCGTGGTTGATACAGTATGGAGATATGCGGATAAATCGATGGGCATGCAGATGGAAAACAGGTTGAAATGCACTACAGGCATAATTGCAGAAAGGGAAATGCGAAGAGATACGATGAAGCCAAAAATTGATTGTTTGGAGAAGAGAGGAGGAAAGGAGAGGGAAGAGGGAAAGAGAAAAAAGAGGGGCAGCCCCCCATAAGAAATTGCAACCAGCCAGGCAGGCAGAAAAATAGAGGGCAGCGAGAGAGAAAGAAGAAAATAGAGAATTTTCGATTTTTGTAAACATAGGGCATTTCAAAGCATCGGTTTGGAATATCGATTGATTTCTCGTGATTTTGAAGGGGTTTGTGAATCTCGTGAAAATGTACTCGTTAGTGTTAGACAACTGTCCTCATTTGGAGACTAGATGTGCAAGAACGCGATTTCGAAATTTTGAAAAGTTTAAGCCGAACTTCATGCGTATCATTGACGTCATGCATTTTATTTTTGGCCTCGTCTCTATTAGATTCGAAAATTATCGTAACGAGATCCGTCTTACTCATACTTTCCGGAAGCATTATCGTGAAATGTCGTGATAAATAGAAACAATCGAGATATTTAAATCGAGGCTCATAAACATTTTCTCCAGAAATGAGTTTCCTTTCGAAATTTCAGAAGCCGAGAAGAATGGACAAGGACAAGGAAAAGGCCAGGAATAGAAAGCCTGAATCTGCATCGACGTCTGGCAGTGGAAGTGCAGGGCAGCACGAGGACAAGGACGACAAGGAGAAGGGAAAAGACCAGAAGGAAAAGGAGGGACTCATCCCCACACTCTATCACAACTTCGTCGAGAGCCTCGAAAGTGCACTCCATTCTGTGTCAGGTAGAATTTATGAAAATTTTGGAGAAAAACAAAAAATCCTAATAATAACCTTGAGCATGTTAAAAATTCCGAAGAAGAAGAATTTGAATCTTGAAAATAACGCTTTTCAGACGGTCCATGCTGCCAGCAGTCTAAACTCCCTTCGTTCACGCTCGAAGGCATCGCCCAGTTCATCAAGAGGGAGAGGCCCGAAAATGTGATCGTCATGACTGGCGCTGGAATCAGCACTGCAGCTGGGATTCCCGACTTCAGGAGTCCTGGTGAGTCGATTCAAAATTGAAAGTTTTGCTAAACTTGATATTATCAGTGAAGATTGAACAATTTCACATCACTTCTGCTACTTGGCAGAATATTCTACGAAGAGAGCATTTCAATTGTAATCGAGTTTCACATATTTTCGCAGGCTCTGGTCTGTACGACAACCTGCAGAAGTACAATTTGCCCGACCCACAGGCCATCTTCGAAATCGGCTTCTTCAGGAAGAATCCCGAACCTTTCTTCGCACTAGCCAAGGAGCTCGTTCCCGAGCATTTAAAGGTTACTTTTTACAGGAAAACATTACTTTTATTTCTTTCAGCCGACTCGAACGCACTATTTCATTCGTCTACTCGAGAAGAAAGGCATTTTGAAGAGATGGTACACGCAGGTAAAATTACCCCTTTAATTTCAGTTCTTTTTACCGACACTTTTCTCCTCCGAAACTACGATCTTTCGCAAGAATCAATCCGAGAAAGTTGAGAGAATATTTTCAGAACATCGACTCTTTGGAATATTTGACCGGAATTCCCGAAGACAAAGTCGTAACCGCGCATGGCTCGTTCAGACAGAGCACTTGCCTCAAATGCAAGCAGCAGTACGATTATGAATGGACTAGGGGTTAGAAGTGTTTGCATCTGGATTTTTTTCTAATCTTATTACGCTGCAGATAAAGTGCTTCACTCGTCGAACCATATTCCCCGCTGCGAGAAGGATAACTGCAATGGAATTGTAAGATTCCCCTCGATTTTTTCGTGGATTTATGATTTTTCAGGTCAAACCGAACATTGTCTTCTTCGGCGAAAATCTTCCGAGGCGTTTTTTCGAATGCGCAATGACTGTGAGTTGAGTTTAGTGAATTTGAATATGGAAATTCAGTTTCTGTGTCCGATTTCTGTTAGTTGTTATTTCTTTTCGCCTAAATCTGATTTGAACGAAATCGAAATCCAGAAAAATCATTCTCTAGGATTTCCCGAAGTGCGACCTGCTGATTATCATTGGCACCTCCCTGATTGTACAGCCATTTGCCGGAATGGTCCATGAAGTGAATGACGACTGCCCCCGTCTACTCATCAACATGGAAGCTGCTGGCAAAATCGGATCTCGCGAAAAGGCACTCGGAATTCCTGGGCTCTGCTACGACTCCAACTGCAACAAGCGGTATTTTTTTTTTAAATTTCTTATCATCGTATTTGTATCTTCTTACTGAACGTAAGACGATATGTGCAGAAGTTATCGTTTTTGCAATAACATGATTCTTCTGCACAAGTGGAGGTTATTTCGAATGATGATATCCTAAATCCCTTAGATTTTTTGTTTAAGTGACGTGTTCTGGAAGGGCACGTGCGACGATGGAACGAGTAAGCTGGCAGAGCTTCTCGACTGGGAGCACGAATTGGATGCCCTTGTGAATGCGCCCTCAGCTGCATCCACCCAGGCTCAGCCAACCAAGAGCACTTCTTCCAGCAAACCCATTTCTAAAGAATAATCATTTTCAATGTAGGCTGTGTTTTCGATTAAATTTTGAGTTTGAAATAACGAATTTTTTTTCTTCAAAAAATAATAATGTAAAACCTAAACAAGCCATCATTGTGATGCTCATCGGGGTTGTGAGTTCGAAAATATGATTTTTTTTGTAGAATGTTATTCGCTAATTGTCATTAATTCTGAATACTTGTTGTCAGTAGATATTTTTGCCTAGTCGTTGATTCTTATTTGAACAATCAAAATATTTCGATATTTGCCCTGTTTTTATTTGAACCATAATTATGACGAGTTTCAAAGTACCAGAATTGAATAAAATTACTTCTCTAAAGAATAAGGTTACCAAATATTTCACAATTCTAAAGCCATACAACGTACAGCACATTTCAAACACCTTTCTTCACTTGACTCATTCTTAGTTTCTCTAATTCAGACTATGCATCTTTATTATAATCTCGGAAGTAAATAGGGGGCGGTTCCAGCCTAAAGAGGGAGAGGGGAGTGGCGTGAAATAGCATAGTACCATGACTCATAGTTAATTTAAGTTATTGTCTCCCACTGACTGTATTATTCTGTGATGATAAACCTCTAATCAAGCACCTGCTTAATAAAATTCATTAACTAAAACTTTTACTCGTCATAGAAAAACTTTAAAATCAACAACTCAAAATTTGGTAACGAAACCAACAGAAAACAAATTTGATCGCATATTGATGATTAGGCAGACTCTGAGGTTTGTTTGATGAATGCATCGAATCTGAATGTGGAAGTTGAAGGGGAGAATATAAAAAAAAAAAAAAAACATTTCTTTGAAAGATTTGACACTCCGGGGAGTTTTAAAATGTCAAATGACGGAAAAGTTTTAGTTCAAATGGTCAATCCTCGCTATGCACTTCGATTAAGTCTTTCGTTAATGACATCAAAATCACACCTTTTCCTGTCCATAACAGCAATCCTGCGATAGGCCAGATATTTGGTGTCATTCAAGGTTGTGGAGTGGAATTTGCTGGAGGCAGACACGTCCATGTGCACGGGCACATCGACATAGTCCAATTTGCCGGCACTCAGCTAAAAATGCAAATTTCATTTCACTGTAATGACCTCTTTTCATCAGTTTCACTTACAAAATATGAACAAAACCTCCACTTTTTATTATTTCAGCGATAAACTTCTCGACGTTTTCATTTTGCAGTAGCATAAAATGTCTAAACAACGTACCGTAGTGATGAATTCGTCCTCCTGGTTGTCATAGAGAATGGCCTCAGTCTTGCTCGTCGATGCTTCAGCCGCCTTTTGTTTCTTCTTCTTTTTCTTACCTTCTTCTGACGAATCACCCGATTTGCGAATCTGCAATAGGAGTTTTAAGGAAGAAATTCAAGGAAATAAAAGTTACCTTGTGAATATAGATGATCGTATCGTAATTCCTCTTGAATTTCGGCAATTCGGTTCTGAAATTGTATCTTTCAAGAATATGGAAATTAAAAAAAAAAATACCTGAAGCATCCGAAAGTAGGAGGAACAACTTGGTAGGGGAACTGGAGCATTCGTTCGTTGATGAACAGGCCCACATTCGACTGCTTCAGTTTGTCCTCGATGAGTTTAGTCTTTTCCTGAAATTAACAAAATCGATAAGGTCATTCTAGCAATGCGTCAAAGATTTTTGATCTCCACCTATTTGCAACAAAATTTTAGTGGGAAATCCAAGTAAGTTTTGCTACAAATTGCCCCAGACAAAAAACTAACAGAGCAAAACATTTTCAAGAATAACTTTTTAAAGCATTTGAAGTATTTTATTTAAAGAAAAAATCTCTAGCCTTATTGTCGACTTTGCCGATTTTAGCCATGATGTATTCCTGAACAACGTCCGCAAATGCAGGAGACTCCTGCTTGTTCAATTCGAGTGGAATGATGGTGATCAGTCCGAACACGGAATTAGTTTCCAGATCCTCGTCATCTGCCTCGTCATCAGCAGGCTGCAAATACAGTAATCCTCGCAGAAATGAATGAGTACCATACTCCAATCACAGTGCCCATTGGATTCTCAGCGATCACTGCGTCTGCAATGCTGCTCGTGTCGATTTCGGGGCGCAAGAAAATCTGCAAGGGGAAATTAAAAGCAATTTTGAAAGGAGAAAATTCTTATGAAATTTCCATCAATTGGCAGCTCAAAATTTATCCAAAGAATCAAAATATCGTTTGCCGGATCTTATAAACGTCCAAAGATTCTATGACCTGGAAACAAATTAAAAATTTTGGAGATGAATTCTTCACCTCAGAATATTTTAATCTTTTCTAACCTAATGAAACAATCAATATAAAAGAAAACGAAATTATACCTGTGTGAGCATGTTTTGTATTCCCTCCTTGTCTCGTTCCTCGACAGGAAATGCCTCGAAATTGAACTCCATCTGCTCGTCTGTCTGTGTCTCCAGTAAATCCGCATCGGAATCCACTTCATCTTCGTCTTCTTCATCAACTGCTTCTTCGTTTTCTTCCTCCTGCTTCACCTCTTCCTTTTCGATCTTGGCCTTCTTCTTTCTCGGCGGCATTTTTAAAGCTGAATATGTCAAGAT
The DNA here is from genome assembly GCA_964036155.1 of Diploscapter coronatus. NCBI lineage: Eukaryota > Metazoa > Nematoda > Chromadorea > Rhabditida > Rhabditidae > Diploscapter > Diploscapter coronatus. The sequence goes on along the minus strand of OZ038423.1, from coordinate 15,398,361 downwards.
AAAAACTAATTTGGGGCATAAAAGAAGATATTTCAGCGTGAAAAAACGCAAAAAAATAAAGACAACGATATCCTTCTGTCAGAACATAATTTATTCCGTAAATCAATAATCTTAACCTGAGCCTTTTAATTTAATCCCTATCAAATCTACAGAAGTAAGTACGCAAATTTGTACCCTCAAAATGCGAGAAATTATGGTTTTTTGCTCTTCTGCTGCCTTTCCTGCTGTTCCTGCATCTTCTTTTGCATCTTCTCCATTTGCTTGGTGAATTTCTGGAATTCAGGCATTCGCTTGGCCATCAGCTTGAAGTATTGGAATCCCAGCCAGAATAGAATGAACATCCCTGCGACCCAGCCGATTATTCTGAAAGCAAATTATCGAAGATTCCTCACTAAATTTCATTACAAATCGTCTTAAACCCAGATCTCTAAGTTAAACGATCTGACCTCATAGGGGACAATTCAGGCAGCACTTCTATGGGCACCCCATTGTTGAGTCCAACGCCAATCTCAGCCTCTTCCTTCCGAACGTCGGCCCAGAATTTCTGTGCATCGCCAACGTAATTCACTTTGACTGCTGTTTCCTGAAAAAAATGGAAGTTGATTTTCAGAACCAATAATCTTATAAAGTTATGCCACTTTTCTTCGAAATAATGAAAAATATCACTCACACGAGTAGGACTTCCAGGATGCAGAATGGCGACAGCGCAATGATTGCTGTGCGAATAATAAATTCGATCCACCTCACCAACTTTCAGGTATCTGTCCGCAAAAATGCGAAAGTCGATTGCAGGTCTGAAAACTCAATGCTACTTATTCCGAACCTATTTCCTGAACCATTTCAACGTAATGTGTTTATAGGATCGAGTAAAGTGAATGAAAATACGCAATAATAGAGTAAATGTAAGTACTCTTGTATGAACGCAGATTGTTCGTTGAAAAGAAAGTGAAGAAAAGAGCTGGATTGAAAATCGACGACTGATCTGCACATTACTTTGCGCATTTTCATCCACTTTATTCGGTCTAACTAAAACCATATCCAAGTTTTCTTTAAAGCCGAAAAACTAGCCTATTGAGATCCTCCCTGGAAATGTTAGCAGTTTCATTCGTCCTTTTGTAGAGACTCATGGAGAGGAGAGTTGACATCAGGAATGATACGCCCATCACGACCAGCAGGTATCGACGCAGTTTCTTCACTGAAATAAGCAAGATCTAAAGTGGCTTTTTGGGGTTCCCACTCGGAGTGGCTCACTCGATCTGGAAATTCCACTTGCTCTGAAAAAGCTTGATAAATCCACATAGAGACACAAGATATATCAAATCTAGTGTCAATGGCTAGGCTAACGACCACCCTACCATCTCCTAGCCCCTACCCTATATCGCGTTATCAGGCTTTTCATAGCGAGTGGGAATTCCAGATGGACTAAAATTTTATAAAATCAATCAAAATAACCAGCTTCTGGGTCGAGTTTGGGGAACTTGGGCATTTTGGGCGTTCCCTTCCCATCGCTCCCTTTGCCATCTCCGTCGCTGTCTGATGGGTGCGCTGTCCGGACGTATCGAATCGCTGAACTTTTTCAACTTCGAAAATAAAAACGAGCGTATCTTCTCACATGCGAAGAAATTTTATTCCCCATTCTTCAGGTATTTTCTCCATGTTTTATAATAAAAAATTGGGGGGAATACAATTTTTTTTTTCAAAAATAGGAAAAAAAACTCACAAGTGACAAAAGGCGTTGAACGTGGAGTGAATCGAATGTTTGCGGAAGTCGAGGGAACGGCAGCGAGTGAGATGGAGCTGAAGGAGCAGGTAGTAGGGCGGGAGAGGCCCCTCGCGAGTAGCAGACCGCCCCGAGGCAGACGGCTCGCTACCAATATTGAGAACATCACCGAAAAATCGAATTATTTTCGCATGAAACGGCGCACAATTCGAAATACGGAACCTCGTTTCTTCAATTCGAAATTACGTCTAAACCTAAACACCGCGCCGACTTTTCGTATTTTTTCTTGAATTTTCGCTAATTTGTTTTTGTTTTTATTTTTAGATGCAAAATGCCTCCTCAGTCACCATGTCCCATTCGTGAGAAGCTGCTGGCGCAGCCAAGCACTTGGCAGACGGTCAAAGGTGAGGGGGGAATGGATGAGTTGGGTGAAATGAGTGGAGTTGCAGAGTTGATGGAGCACGACACTCTGACATGCCATCACTGCCTGCTGCTGTCGATGGAGGAGAAACGGGGCGGCAGGGAATTGCTCTTCGCTAACGGAATGCCCGACTGGTTCAGTGAGTTTGACGAAAAAGAAATATAGTTTTTACTGAAAGCAAGCAGTTTTTGAAGATGACAAAACGATTCTGAATTGATATTGAAGAGGAAATGAGATTTGAATAATTTCTAGATTTCTAGAAAAAAAAAACTCAGAAATTTGGTAACTAAAAAAGCACTTATTCCATTAGCTTTTGATTGATGAATTTTGATGAAAAGTTAATAGAATGTGAGAAAAATCTAACTTTTTTTTTTCAAATTTACTCCGAAAAGAAAAGTTTAGCCGAGAAGTAGAAGAAATATTTCCTAAATCGTCTTGTCATTTTTTGCAAAACTGAAATGCTACTTGCAAAAAGTGTGAGGCGCAGTCAGGAGTTGAACCTGAAATCTTACCGACTTAATGGGCCGATACGTCTTACCACTAGACTTCCGCGCCCAGATGAGGATTTTCACTAACTTCTTTTCGAAATTAGTACAAGATGATAAAGTTCGTCATCAGCTAAGAATCACTAGAAAACTAGTGCACCTATTGCACCTATTTACTGAAATTTTTACCTAACAGTCATAGAAGACGAAGGAATCTTCCTGGATTTAGACTTATCGCTTTCTTGAATGTTTATCAAATCTCGAGATCCTTTTAAAAACAAAATTTGATCTTCAACTATATTTTTCAGAAAAACTAACCGGGAGTGGAGTGCAGAATGAAGATGAGGAGGCACAACCTGGTCCTTCAGCGTCCAATCAAAAGGCTGGAGAGAAGAGATTCAAGGAAAGGAAAACGACTAACGTATGCTTTCTCACGAGTTTCACTAGATTTTGGCTATTTTTCAGAAAATGGCGATGACGCCCGACCAGATTGAGGAGTATTTGAAGGAAATAGCACGGAGCTCGGGGGACGACAAGCTTCTCTTCGAGATCTCCAAGTACAAGGGAATCACCAAGTCAGCGCATTACTTATTCTTGGAAGAAAATGTTCTTTAAAAGAAACCCTGCTGAAAATTAGTATATTTCCTTTTCTGTACTATTTTTCTAGTAAATCGAAAATTTCTTTATTTTTAAAATCGGAATTCTTTCTTTTCTGATAAATGATCTTGTTCTAATTATTTGATTACCTAACATAAGAAATGTAATTTAGAAACGAAGCCATTCCTCATCTGGCTAGAATCCGCAAGGAATTGAAAGGAGGTCCTATGCGTAAGGAGCAAATCGTGGTACGATTTCTAATTCTAAAATGTAGACTTCTCACGGGATTTTCCCGCTAACATCGGGGCAACGTTAATGCAAGACGCGTTTTCTTTATCGCGCAGGGTTTATCTGTTTGAAAATCGCATAATCGCGTCGACTAATAGCAGGTAAGTAACGATGATTAGCCACACAACATGATAATTGAGCAAATATAGCGATTACTAGCACTTTTCACTCGGCGACTATATTTTTGTTCAAAATTTCTCAAAAATTCATTTGATTTTTTCTATGAATTCTGTAATTGATTAGTCGTTCTTTCTTCAGAATCGGTATCTACAAAGTGAGTTTGAAAATTCTAATCTAGAAAATTGAAACATTTTAATAATAACTTTTTTTTTTTTAATTTTCTCATGTGTCTAATAATCAAGTGGCACGTGTAAACGAGGTACATTGCAAAAGTGATACGAACCATCAATGCTAGCAAAAAATCCCGTGTTCTCAAACACGCGAGTCACACTTAGACTTTCCTAGGAGAATTATGCATTTTTCCGAGAGCGCAGTGAGAATATCCTCTTTTCCCTCTCAATGTGATATACTATCTCTTCGACAGGACGGGCTGCGTTTTGAAAAGCCTTTAAAATATCCTAATTTACGAAGCTTGATTTCAGAATGCCCCGAAAAAATTGCCCTGGTGTGCGACTGTCAATGAGATCTACCCCTTTGGAATGTTTTCCGTAAGTAAATTTAATTTGCTAAAATTATTTCAATTTTCCCTCAGAAAATTCCAAACGATCAGCAATATCGTGTTCTCGCAATGGTTACCAATCTGATGAATACTGGCACGTTCAGACACTCCAAGAATGCTGATGAACTCAAGGTAGACTTTCGATTTATGATCAGGGCTGGACGAAATTGAAAATTGTATGAAAAACGAAAATCAACAAGAAAAACTGAACGAAATTTCATCCATCCCTTCTCTAATCGAAAAGTTAAAAACACTTGGAAAGATGATTGATTGTTTAAAAATTTAATTTTCAGGTCTTCATCAATCTAACGCAGGATGAGCGGGAGGAGTTGAATTATCTGGTTATTGACCTGATGAATTTGGTGGAGGAAAGTGGCAAGAATGCTCTCTTCACCGTGGCTTCTCTCATGAATCAGGATTACGGTAGGTTTTTTCGCATCGTTCTCAATTCAACACGAATTTCTAATGAAATATTTTTGGATAGTATGTTCAGCAAAAATATGTATTTTTCAGAGCAAGTTCCCCGTGTGAAAGAAGCCCTCTGTCCTCAGACCCCTTTCAACACCTACTACCACATGCGACATCCTTTCGATTGGATCGTCAAAGAGTGCGACAGATTCCAGAATTCTGCTGTCGCTGTGAGTTTTTTTTCTAATACTTACAAGAAAAACGTTTTTTTAATAGAACGGCATAAGGCATTCGCGACTTTGACCGTAACCCCAGAAAACTCGTTTGCCCCGCGACTATAAGATCTTTCTTGTTTCAATCTCTATCAGGGCTGTTGCGGAAGTTCCGACTCCGACTCCGACCTTGCGAAAAATTCAAATATCACTTCCGACTCCGACTCCGATTTTTTTAAAATTCAATTCCGCAACAGCCCTGATCTCTATTCATCATCCTTTTCACTTATTCTCCTGGATCATGTACTTTACGAATGATAAATTTTCAGCACCGCTGGTTCAAAAGGCAGTGTCTGTTGCGCAGTGCATACAGTGACTCTGCAAAGGAGATCGAGTGGAAGAGCGAGCTGGAATCGGCTCCTCCAGCCAGATTCACGTCGCCCAAATTTCTGACCACATTCGGTTCTGCTATTCCTCCTACTATCCAAGTTCGTTTTTCATGCTTTCATTCCCTCATTGCTAGTGAACTAGACGACGGAATTTGATATCGACAAAAATTTCGAGAAATTTCTACAATTCATAAATGAGGGTTATTTCTTTCAGATGCCTGACCTGACGATGAAATGCGAATTGAGCGTTCTACTCGAGATTCCTAAAGATAAACCACTGAGCATCTTCGAGGATTCAGTAATTTAAAATAAATGTTTCCCCCTTATTTTTTATCTTCAGAGCATTGATGAGATTTGTTTGACCTCGGGCTGCAATTTCGCAATGGACTGCACGACGGTATGTCATCTGATGAGCTCCGCCTGGGAGAGTCATTTTTACAACTACGATATTCCCATCATCGTCAAGCCTGCTACCAATCAGGGTAAGGGTATTCTTCTTCTTATCAGTAACTTGAATGAAGCAAGAATAGTCAGAGATTTACTTTTCACAAGATTTTTGTGTGTAATCTTGACTAGTCCAATAGGTCTTTTTTTCTTGAGCAGAACTCAAAATTGGACGCACTTTTCCCTATCTTAATCTGGAAGAGAAATGCACATGTAGAAAATCGCCAATCATGACGAAACTTTCCAAATAGGGGTTTTCGATGACGTAGATGGCGAAGTCAAAAAGTTCTAAATAGGAACTTCGAGGAAAGAAATTTTAAGTAGTTTTTCACCCGTATGTTGTGTGAGAAATGAGCAAAATTGCTTTAAAAAATGTAAGCTAATTTTACAAATTTGTGAATACAAATGAAGAACTGAGTATTTTCACTGATTTCCAGCTTCCAGTTTCCAATTCAACACTTTTTGACTTCACCACTGTAATCCCCGTCATTGAAAACCCTTATTTGGAAAGTTTTGTCAAGACTTGCGACTTTCTATCTGCTCACTTCCCTTGTGAGGTGATATAAATAAGGTTGAATGTGAATCCTAATTTTCGAAACTCAAAACAAATTTTTGGACTATCAGAAATTAATTTCAGGAATCGTACAGAAGATGCTCATTTTCGGTAAGCCCATTCCTCTGGGAGAGGTGAGCAGAGCGACAGTCCACAGACAGGCACTCAAGCAGAAGATCAAGATGATGTTCGTTACTCAGCATGACGGTTTGTTTATCTTTCAAAGAAACTTTGACGATTTTTCTTTCAGCTGGAAAGAATGACGAAAAGCAGCGACAAGAACAGGATCAGAATAGCAGTGGGAGTGAAGGCGGTGTGGAACTCAATGCGTCTTTTGAGTTAGTTTTCGATCATTTTATTTCTCTTCAAGATGACTTTTCAGCGATCCTCTGGCTCACATTCTGCCAAATTATAAGCCAGCTCCTGCACCCAAAGCGATCAAGTCTCCGACAAGGAATGACGATGAAAAATGTAAAAAATCTTTTTTATTTTTGAGCAATTGATTTTTAAATTTGACATTCTAATGGTGAACTTGTAAAATTTCTCTATACGAAGTCGTATATTCGTATTTTTCTGAAATCAATGTCAGCCGTATAAAGATTCAAATTAAATCATTTGGCATTGGCACAATGTCACAAATTTATGTGCTCTTTCACTTATGATCCCTCCTTTCAAAAAATGACAAAACTGAAAAAGTAGTAATAAATGAAGATAAAGCAATGAATAGGAACACAACGCGATTTACGCTCACTGTCAAGTGTTTTTTGAAGCTTTATTTTCGTCGGCTCTGAAAAGAGGAATCGCATGTGCTCCTTTATATTCGTGTTTTCAAGAGTAATTTCGAATTTTCAGGCTACCTTTATAACTTGTTCGAGTTCAACAACGAGAAGGTCTTCGTCCGCACCCGTCCAGCCCCTCACTGCAAGAGCGTGGTCCCCCCACGATGCGTCGGCGAGAATGTTTCCTTCGAGCCACGAGTCGAATACTTCCCGAGTGCTTCTGCAATGGTAAATTACATCTTCCAAGATAATTGATAAATGATGGGTTTACTAATTGAAGATCTCGTCTTTCACAAACTTTCTTCCCTTTTCCTCTATCCTATTTCATTTTTTGCCTATACTTAGATACAAAATTCATCTGTCCGTCATTTACAAATTGCAATTTTCTTGGAGAATTACAAATTCCAAAGCTTCTTTCAGTGCCTTTCGGAAGAGGAGTGGATATGGAACTATATGAAGATGATCATGAAGCAAGCAAATGTCCATGCCCTCTTCAGAATCCATTTTGGGTAAGGAGTTTATTAGTTTGTTTTCTTAAATCAGGAGAAATCATAATTACTCTGAAAAATTCAGAAGGTATTCATTGTTTTCTTTAAAGATACAAAATTGAAAATTTCAGAAATTCCAACGTGCTGCAGCTGGATTCAGAAACCATCAACACAACTCAGACTTCTGAAGCCAGAGTGAAAATGTAAGAAGAATCATGAAAAGGCTGACCTTCATGAATTGCCGAATTGATTCAGGCTGACAGAACGCACGCTCCGCTTCGCAACGATGCTTTCCGAACTGAGAGAACTCGACTTCGGGGAGTATAAAATGAGCAATTTGAATGATGGAAAACTCGTCATCGTGAGGGCCGAATCTGATGCTCCTTGCCAACCAAAGTAAGGCGTTTGAAGATCTTTTGTTCTTTTAAAGTATTCAAGTTTCAGCCACCAATTCGAACTGTGCCCCTGCAACTCCCCTTCTCGTCCCAGGTTCTCTGAGAACTTCTATGGATTTGAAGCTAAGATTCCACTACGCTGGCAGGTAATGCATACAATTGTTGAAATAAATGAACAAGAAAATTCTGACGTTAGTTTCGAAATTTTATTAAGAAATCGACGAATTAATAAAATTTGCGATACTACTCGTCATATCTGAAAAGAGTTGAATTCATATCAATAACTATGTTGATAGCGAACCCGAACTCCGAATTTTCAAAATCCAGACTAATCCAGTCTTTTAACTTATCATGTCATTTCTTTTTTCTAATTCGACTATAAATCCGTGAAAATGAATTCCCGTTTTCAGAATGTCCAAGGTCGTGCTCCTGGTCTGTTGATCGCTGAGGACAGCCCCATGTGGAAGAGCACGTCGGTTAGTCTAACAATTTTATGCTAATCAAACTTTAAAATATTTTTACAGAAAATTAATCTGACCGCTGCTAGACCGAGGAAGGCCCAGCAGCACAAAAATGCGAAGAAAAAGAACAAACCTTTCAACTCGAAGAAGAGGGGAAAGAATCAAAATCAACAATCGCGGGGAAAAGGGCAGGAAAGTGGAGAAGAGCAGATGGAAACTGAAGGACAGGAAGATACAGATGCTGCGGGGATTTCTGGAGAAAATGCAGAGGCTCGGCGGAATACTTCTCATCAGGGTGAGCTTTTTATGGACATTTGTATTTTGTATTTATTGGTCTTTCTAACATTTTTATTATGAGTAACTGCTGAAGCCATAAAGATCAGTAAAATAGCGTAGAAAAGATGTATATGATTCCCTATTCACGGAATGATAAACCTTATCCATTCGTCTTTCGAGCATTTGATTGCCGAGTCGCATCACGAGCACGCATGCGTCTCATAATCGAGTAGATTTTGACAATTGAGCGCACCCATAGCTCATTTTCGTTCGTTCTTTTGCACACTTATTCATTTTCTTCGATTCCCTTTCTTCAAGAATAAATGTAGGACGTTTCGAAAGGATAAGGTTTACTATTCCCTGATTCTACTTTTCTCTATTTTATAACTGCTTCATTTTTTCTTCGAATCGAGACAGCCTATTATCATGTCGCAATTTGTTTTGAAGATTGGATTTCAGACAGTAGCGGAAAAAAGAATCATTCTCGACACGAAGTAAAATACGGCAATGTTAATTTCAACTACACGGATTTGGACAACCCAGATGCGGCTGCTGCGGGCAGAAATGCAGGAAATCAAGGAGGCTATGCTTCGCTTCCACCACCAAGCCAGAGGGGAAGAGGAAGAGGCAGAGGCAACAAGGGAAGTAGAGGAAGAGGAAGAGGTGAGGATTTTATTTTGTATAGATTTGAGGTGAATTTAAAATTGAATATTCTTGAACTCAAAGAACAAGATTGTCTGAATTTTGACCCGAAAAAAACAAATAGATTCTTCCTGTCCGAAATTAAGATTTAGAACATTACTATTTTTGATGCTAAATCAGTTTTTATTTCATTCGCATTTTTCTTCATTTCTAAAATTCATTTTGAATCATTGCACATACCTGAACCAAATAAGTAGGAAGTAAAAAGTAGGACAATTTTCAATAATACATTTCCCAAATTCAGGTTTCCACAACTCGCCCCGTGGATCGTTCAACGCAGGCCTCTCTCTCAGATCCCCTCCTCGCAATCGTTCTGATGCCCCATTCACTTCGACTGATAGTTACTGAAGTTATTCGAATTTCTCATTATTTCTGTAAATCATTTTTTCGCACTTTTTTTTTAAAAAGTTTCTTTTGTGTTATTCTTTTTCGTTTCAGACCTTTCTTATTAGAAGTCGGGTGGATTAAGATAAAGCGGGTAATAAAGTATTTTTATTCGATGGATTTACGATTTTACTTCGGGATGAGAAAGTTTCCAACTTCACGGAAATATCTTATCCCTCTTGATTTTATCGAATTTCGTGATATTTAGGAACCACAAATGGTTTTGCAAAACTCGTAATTCTCAACAATTTATTACTTCAAATTGTCAAATTCGACGTAACTGAAATATTGGTGAAGAAAAATAAAATAAAAGTCATTTTTGACCGAGAGAATTGACCGAAACCGATCAGTTAAGCGAATAAAATTTTTCCTTCTACATCGGTAATTATCTTGAGTGTACGCGCACTTCCTGATATTTTTGCCCAAGTCCATTTCAATGAGTTGTTCATCGAATGCGATGGTGTCGATCCATTTTGAAGGGTACTTGCTTCCTACTTTGGGTTTCAAATGATCATTTTTGAAAAAAAAAACGAAAAGTGCAAAGGGACGGAGTTGGCGGTCCTTAGTGATGTTCATAATTTCTGCTTATCCGTTTTTCATATTCGTATATTTTGCAAGAATAGCAATGCCTCATTTCACTCATTATGCCTGATTCTGCCTCTGCAGAGTCAGTGTAGTTTGAGATCAATTATTCTTTTTCCCTTAGTTTTCTCGAAGAACTACATTTACTGGCGAAATTGATGAGAGCCAACACTTTTCTAATTCAGAGAATGGAAATTAAATTGAAGAGTTTTTTCGTCATTCTTAGTTTCTAACTTTCCACTAAAGTTTTCTAAGAATTTATCGAATAATCTCATACAAAGCGGAAACGAAATGGAGTGATGAGCCTCCAGTTTTCCATTGCTTCATGGGTTAATTTCTATAGCAACTCTGCCTCATGAGATTCCCACTCACGTGAAATTTTTGAAGTACCCGCCTTCGATTTGACTGGTTTTTGGACCAAGAGAGTATCTCATGACGCTGATCGTGAATCGCAAATCAGAAATTAGCATACATTATTTCTCCGTTTTCCTCGACTACACAGAACGATGTCCACGTTTCTCTGCCCGAACCGTCGTCCGTCAACACTTTGTAACTTCAGATTCGTGATCAGCGTTATGAAATACTCTTTTGGTCCAAAAATCAATCGAATCGAAAGCGGACGCTTCAAAACTTCTTTTCAGATATGTTTTCATTCTCACTTCACCCCACTTCTCATTTCCTCGTTGCTTTAATGCCCATGATTTTATTGTGGATTACTGTAGCTGTTTTTCAGGTAACCATCGATTTCCGAGTCTGCTTGGTTGTCTCATTATACTTCAGTTGACTCTTTCTTGACGAAACACTGGACTCGCAGAAATTAGCAACAGGAGAATGTCTAAGATTGAGAGAAGGTAGGCGAGTTTTCATTATTTTTAATTTTTCAACGAAAAATGACTGAATTTCATCATACCAAAAATACCAAATTTGACGATTTTTGCCTGATTTTCAAAATACCAATTCCGTTTCCGCATTCCGAAAATCTCCAAAAAAAAAGTCATTCCGCGCAACCCTGCTTAGTATCGCAGCTAAATCAGTTATCTATTTCAGTTTCAGTTATGAAATATCGGTTTTAAAAATAACGTGAAGATCTAATGAATAGCTAATCTCACATTTAGTCACTCTCGAGACATTCTGTATTCACAAAAACAAGAGAAGAGAAAACACCTATATGAACAAGTCTTGAGTGCAGTGTCTTTACTCTTCTGTCTGCCTGCCTATGACCTCTCACTTTCCTCTCCCTCCCCTCTCTGCAAGTGGTGTAAACACAGTGCATTGCAGCCCAATCCCTTCGCCCGCTACGCAGCCGCAACCGCACGCCGTTTGAATGAAAAAATATCCCCCATTATCCGTTTCCTCTTTTCGCTTTCTAATTCCATTTACAAATTATGATTTCGTGATTATTATTTGATCGATATTTATGGACTATTTGTTTGAATTGCAGAATGGAGAGCCGGAAGAGAAAATCCTCGCTAGAGAGCTACTTGGACAGCCTCAACGACGCTCCGGACAAACAAAGGAAGACCAACGAGTTCTACACCGGTCTTAGGCTATTCTACAAGCGCAAATGGTCATTTTTTCTTTTATATTTTATAATTTTATATTGTCGCAGTTCAGAATTTTGTGAAAGAAGGAGAAAGTCGAAGATTTTTTTATGTAAACTGCGTTTTCCAATTTCCTTCTCCTCTGTTCTATTTTCCAAATTTAACTTTGCTAAACTCTTATTGGAGTGGTTTTGAGTTTGAATGAATAAATTCAGGAATGCCCCACTCAAAATCCCCACGGTGCAGGGAGTCGAAATCAACCTGCAGCGACTCTACGAACTCGTCATGGCTTTTGGGGGCTGGCAGAAGGTTTGTAGTCATTTCTTGTTTAAAGTTGGTTTGGTGAAAAAAGAGTTTTAAACAAAAGCTTCGATCCAAGCCTTATCCGAAACTTTTCAGGCCAAACCTTTACATTATTCTGCCATCCTTTCAGAAATTCGATTTTCGAATAAGTCTAATCAAATCATCAATTTTACAGGTTTCAACGGGCGAGAAGTGGCAGGAAGTTGCGGATGCCCTTGGAGTTAGCGAGGATGTTATGTGTGGGGAGCACGCCGTCAAAGTTATCTACATGCGGTTAGCTTTACCCAATTCATTTTCTTTCAAATGCTAATGTTTGCAGCTACTTGTACAAATACGAGCAGAACGAGACAGTGGGTGACCTTGATGACATGATGGATGGGGAGATGAGCAGAAGCAGAGGCAGAGTCACTTCCTCGTTCGCTACGAACGAGTGTCCCACCAGTTATAACCGATGCAATGGTCAGTTCTTGTTATTTTTAGAAATTGGATAATATTTCCTCAAAATCGTACTTTTTTCTAAAGCTTGTTCAAAAGGCTGAACGATTGCACTTTTCGAAAGGTTATACCTTTTATAATGGCATTCTTTCAGAAAAGATACTACCTTTCAAAATAGTCATTTTTAACTAGGTTAACTATACTCGCATCTAAAATTTGTATGTTTATTTTGCATTCAACTTTCTACTCATGGTTTTTTTTCTAGAATACATCAAGCGAGACGAGAGAGGCAATCCCTCCACGGATCCCGACTACGGTCGACTCATCAAGTCGCTCCTTTCAGGGCTCCCTAATGAGGTTTGTCTTTTCAGTGTTTTCTTTAAAGATATTCTCTTCGTTTTCAGATCGACTTTGCCATCAACGTGTGCACTCTCCTCTCTCATCCTGGTCCCCGTTTGCTACGCATCGCCCACTCTCCCAACATTCTCACCGTCCTTGTCGCTCATTGCGCCATTTATGATGAAGGTTTGAATTGGAATTTCTCGATTTGTATGCTTGTATCACTTTTCAGAAGCAGATCTATCCGACATGCACCAGAGCTGGCGAGAGACAATCGGCCACGCAATGCGTCCCTTCTGGGTGGGCAGTGGAGTGCCTGCGAACATTCTCAAACGACTCACCAATCTCGACATCGACGAGGAGGCTATTGTGAGATTTATGAAATTTTTTTTATCGTTTCACTAGAGAACTGACAAATTTAATTGTTTGAAAAAAGAGCTAACAGTGAATAGAAAACTATTATTGAAAATTCGCGAAACTTTCGAAGTCCAAATCCAAAATCTGATGTACGTATTTATTTATTTTCGTTCAGGAAATCGACAGCGAGCTGTTCACAGGAATCACGAAAGTATTCGACTACCGCGATTCTGCCTCGTGGCGAATCAATCAGGTTTGAAGTGATTTCGACTTTCAGAGAATTATTCTTGAATTGCAGATCGCGTGCATCTTCCGCAACCTGTCATTCGAGTCGATCAATAGAGTCACGATGGCCAACTCTTGGCCGCTCATGAAGTGAGCTTCGGTTTATTATTTTAGTTATTTTAGAGTTGAGAACCATTTTTATTTCATATGCTATGCAAAAATAAATTGTCAAATTTTATAATTGGTAGACAATTTCAAGATTTTCAATTTTCAGGTATCTGATTCTATGCTCTGCTTCCAAATGGCCTCCTCTGTACACTTCCGCTCTCGACACGCTCAGCAATTTGTCATTCGATGTAAGAAATTTCATTTCCTTTTACGTTGTCTTTATTATTCGGTTCAGATCGATCTTCGTTGGCCGAAGCTGATTCATGAATCAGGTCATGCCATTCTGCGCATCATTCACGATGGAATCTTCAGCTACGACAAATTTAGAGTGAGAATTTTTAGAAACCTGTAAATCACAAGACATAATGACACAGGACATGATAAAATAGTATGAGAAAGGATATTGCATCTTATTCTATTCTTTTTAAAAATGACATGTCGGATTCAGGTGATCCGCTGCATGGAGATCCTGACAGGTCTGGCTTCGTTCGAGCGCAACGAGGAGATCATCTGCGAGTTCCTCAGCAATCGACTCATCGAGCGCATATTCGACATTACGGGCATCAAGGACATCATGATGTGTGTCTACGCACTCGAATGCATCTATCAGGTTGGACTTTAGAGACTTTAACTTCAATTCTTCGGAATATGAGCGATGAATAGTGGAACAAGATTTTAAGCTTTGTATTCCGCCATTTGATAGAACTTTCAATATTGTGTCGGTAATCAGGAATGGGTCCGAATGCCGACTCTACTTTTAAAATGGCGATCTATCCCTAAGAGTAATCCTATCAATTAAGAATTTTTATTGGGTTCCAATTTTCTTTCTTTTAGATCTCTGAAATGGGCGACGTGACGTGTAATCTGCTAGCAGCCTCTCCCCGAGCTGTTCACCAGCTCGTCTCGATGGCGACAATTGAGGCGGTCTCTTTCGGCACCGCAGGTCTGGCAGGCATGAAAGTGGTCGAGTACCAGCAGCCCCCTCAGTCTGGTCCGACACAGATGCAGCAGCCAATGATGCAGCCACAGGTATATGGACAATCACAACAGGGGAATCCACAAGGAATGCAACAACATCACGGCAATCCACCACATATCAATATGCAGCAGCAACAACAACAGCCGCCGCATACGCCTAATCAGGTAGAATATTTTTTGAAGATGTTAGCGTTCTAAATGTGACTTGAGTAGAGTTATATCTTGATCTATAAAGTCTGAATGGAAACGAAATTTAAGTTTTTTAACGGAAATTTCAGAACCGTGCCTATCCATCTGTTGCATCTCAGCTACTTCCACCTTCCTCCCACTCTCGTGTCAGAGACAAGTCCCATCAACAATTGCTTCCATCCAATCCGAAGATGGTGCCCATTTCTGCACACATCAATGGAACTGTTCCTGATAGCGAGGTTGGTCTTCATCTTTTCTTCTCGTCTCATCAAAATGTTCAAAATAGTGCAGAATCTGTCGTTCAAAAAACTCTTTGATTTTTGCAGGTGGAACGACTCACTGAAACATGGATAAAATCGAACTGTCAATTCGACCTAAGCATGTCGACCCCTCGAGGGGAACTCTACGCTGCGTATGTGGACGATCTGAGGAACCAGTACCACTCGCTCAGCGGCAGTCTCGCGATGTTCAGCAATGTTATGAAGTAAAGGAAAATTCGAGTGAACTTTGAAGAGTGATAAATGTTGCAGGAATATCCATCCCGAGGTGCAGTTCAAACTTTCTGACAACGGACTGCTCATGGTCGCACAGGGAATTCGACTCATCAGACCTCATAGTAAACTTTTTTTCTAAATTATACTCATAATTAGATAAAATAGTTTCTCAAGACTGGGTAAAAACTTCTTTAGTTTTTCTTTTCCTTGAGATGATGTTATCTGAATCCATGTAATTTTTTATTTTGTTTTTCTTTACTGATCGAAAGTTAGCATAAACTTTCGTGGTCTGAATTTTTAATCAATTACTTTTCAGAGCTTGCCCCTGCCTCGTCAGTCCAGCATCAACAAACAGCCGCTCATCCAATTATGCGATCCATCCTCACGCAACAGACAACTGCCGTCCCAAATGGAACTCCGAACAAGTAAAAGAAATCTTTCTTCATCAGATTTCCGAATTTTCATTTCAGACCTGTGGTCGATCTTAAAACCCGAAGCAAAACACCTGAACGAGCCCCCATGATGGAAAACAGAGGAGCTAAACCTCCTACGGTGGCCCCTCCAAGCCGTCCAGTGGTCTATCGTCGGCCTGTGAATGGAGTGCCTGCAGATGTGCATCATGCTGCTGCTGCTGCTGCTACTAGCTATGTCAGGAAACCTGTGGTAGGATTTTAATTCTTTTTTTTTTCAGAAGATATACATTTTTCTTCGAAAATTAAGGTTCTTTAGCAATTTCATTTTGAGAACCATTCATTCGTCTAGATATCAACCTTCCAACTTTATCTCTACCACGTTTTTGCTTTTCTTTCAAATCATACTTCGTTCAGGTCTGTACCGTTCCAACCTCTAAAGCCGCCACAGACTACATGTGCGAGTGGGACGGCTGTGGTATGTTCATGCACTCAGCCGCGAATGTGCTCTACCATGTCTGCAAGGACCATCTCAACGATGCAGAATTCAAGGACACCGATCCTCCCGTGGGGGTTTGCAAATGGACGAACTGCGATGGAACTCCAAGGAACAAGTAGGTTTTTTCTTATTTTGGAAAAAAAACTATTTATTTGCAATGATGAATTCTTCACAGACCTGTACTGAATAGGATCTGAGGATATGCAAGAACAGCTATCTGAGCAATCATTAATCTTAAATTCTTACTATTTTTGGAGGAAGCACTTGAATTTTTATAACCTTCATTTTCAGATGGTCCCTGGTGACTCACGTGCAGGATCACCACACTCAAGAATCCCAACTCTCGTTCGCTGCACAGCTTCGAAGGTATTTTTTCTCTGAAATATTCTAATGAAGAATTTTACGAGAAAGTAAAGATTATTACCAATTGCTCATAGTTCTTCACTATACAAAGTTTGACGTAAAAAATGTTCTTTTTTCATATCCTTTTCTTTGCAGAGACGGTCGAATGCCATTGCGCCCTCCTCCCTATCGCCCTGACCAGCCCCGCGAAATGCCTCCTCATCCGGGCTACAGCAAACACGCAGCCATCGATGCCATACGCAGACATGCATTCAACTTTTTGCCTAGGGAAATTACGGTATTAGAAATTAATTTAAACAACAAAAAATAACGAAAAACTAATTTGCAGGATGAACCAGAAGGACCTGTGACGAAAAGTCTTCGACTGACGAGCTGCCTCATTCTGCGAAATCTCGCCAGATACTCGGCAGAAGGGAGGCAGTAAGTGTTATCGTATTTTATTCAAACTTTTATCCTATCATACTGATGGCCTTGAATATGATATGTAGGAAGCTGATTTCAAATCGATTTTTTTAAAGCTAGCCTGAATTTACTTTCATTTGGTCAGAAAATAGTAACGTGTAGCCGCTGTGTGTTTCATGATGTTTAATTTTTGAATTGATTAAATTTGGAGAAAAATATCATTTTTCAGCCAACTGCGTCGCCACGAGCCGCATCTGTGCTGGCTGGCCCTGTCACGTCTGGAATCCTCTCACGCCCTGGCTCAGCTGCTTGCAGAGTTGAACAGCACTGCGGACGACAAGGACCTGCTGCTGACTGCCTCTGCGTCCTCGTCCAACCTGGCAGAGGTCCCTTCCTCCCAGTCCCTCTCCCTCCTTTCCACGCCACTTCCTTCACTCCCTTCCACTCCGCAGCGTTCTGCTAAAGAGTAACGCTTTTCTCTAATAATTATTTCGATTCACTGTAAATCTCACTCAATTCATTTCATAAGTGATATTTTGCAAATATTGAATCGGATTTACAGTGAGCAAAGTATTATTACCTGTTTTATCAAAATTTCTGTAAATTCTTCGAAGAGCATAAAATCATCGTAGTTAATTCTCATCCGTGACTTTTAGACACTCGAAAATCATGATTTTTCAAATAATATTTCCTTAAAATGCAATCCCAAATACTTTATCTTCTTATGAATCTGATCTGATCATTTCCCATACATTTTATCATCGTTTATTTATTTCTTCCAATGATCTTCAAAATGTGTGAAAGTACTAAGTTATTTTTAGCGTATCATTGAATTGCAAAGAAACAGCTGGATATTGTTGCTATTCAACGATAATTTTAAGGTTTATGAAAGTGCAAATGTGTAAAAGCAAGTCTTTTCTTTCCTTTTTATTGTTTTACTCCACTTTTGAAATTAATTCTTAATTTGTTATCTCGAAACCAGCAATTGAACCGAAATTGTATGGCAAATTAGTCGACCGCGGGTTCGCAACACCAACTTTTGACCGACTGATAAATCACCAACAATCAAATCAAGATGTCATTTTACTCCTAAATATTGTCGTAAACATCATCCTTTCAGAGTAAAGTGATCGTCTATGAATAGTTTCATCATCCCTTCCAAAACTGAATCGTTCCTTTCCTTTCCTATCTTTTTCGTTGTTTTCTTTTCGTTTTGTCATCATCTTTATTTATTTTCCTAGCATATTATTTTCTGTAAGGCTTTCCTTATGAATTTTGATCTTGAACTGTGAAAATAAAATTGTGACGCGCAAATCGAAAACATTTCCAGACGAGGTTCATATCCTCTTTTTCAACTCTACCTTATCGAATTTAGCTTGTTTTACTGAAAATTGCGGAAAAATGGCAATTTTCAACTTTTGTTGATTTACCTGAGACTAAACGGTGAAACTTTCTTCTAGTTTTTCATTTTGAGCGGACTAAATTGTAAGTTTCAGCTGGGAATTATCTGAAATACGAAAATTAACTGATCTATTTTCTAACTTGATAAAAATACGAGTTGAATGAGTTTCGGGAGTAAGAAAAGCGAAGAAAAGACGAGAATTCCTTTCTTTCTCTGCCTCTCCAGAACTAGGTCATTCTCAAGGTTAGGAATTGAACACGCAGAACGATTACGCTGAACAAGGAAAACTTCCCTCTTGCGGATTATTTTCGGCGACTTTTTAGGATTTGGATTATTTTTTGTTTTTTCAGAGGAATCCACCAGAATGGCCTTCTTCATTTCCACAATCATCCGTCGATTCGTAGTGCTGTATCTGCTGTTCATGGGCGTCCAATATCTCCTCAAATGGAATTTCTACACAATCAGCCCCAAGGAATTTAGAGCTGCGGCCGACAGAGCAAAAGGTTAGTACAAAATATATTTTATTTTATATGCGAAAAATTGTGGATTTTTAAATCGGTCTGTATTCCGATTCGGATAGAACGGATTTTTTTCAAAACTTTTCACTCTTCAACTCATGCAGTAGTTTTTAGTTTAATGGAATGAAAATTACAACTCTTCTTGGCCTAAAAACTTCCCAAGATAAAAAAAACCAAATAACAAGGTGACAAGTTATACAAAACATTATAGGGCACTATAGGGGAAGTCTTGTATTTTCTTTTCCAATATGATTCCATCGTCATGTTGCCTTGCTTTTCCCAAGTTGCCTAAAATTCTATCAATGCAAAATATAGCCACTCATTTTTCAGGCCTTCCGAATTTGGACTCGATTGTCGGAAGTTTGGCATCGGATCTTCGGAAGAATTACGGTCAAGGAGTGTCTTCTGTTTGGATTCCCGTAGTTCTCGGGGCTCACGATGTCAAGGTTTGCAATTTCTTGCCATAAAAATAAATACCCGATTTACAAATTCAGATCAATCTGTTGTACACTTCTCTGACCGAATACGTTGCTCTGATTAACGCACCCTATGCATCCACTGGACGAGCTGGTATGATTTTTTGTTTCCTTTATTGAAAGTCAAACTGACTTTGTATCTACCTTTAAATCAGAATCTTTCAAAGTTCAGCATGGAAACTGCAGTATTCAAAAATGCGAAAAATCACCTCCAAAATTCGAATTTCTGATTTCTTTTCTATTTAAAAGACTAAAATGATTTATTTCAGGTCTTCTCTGGCTGAACAGCACCTGCACGGTTCTGACAGGCAGTGCTTCTCGCGTTGAAGATGTCGCTACTCGGGCTGTCGAAAAGGAATCCTTCACTGTTGGTATGATATGTGAATTTTTATTCCAGTTTATTTACCGTCAAATTTCAGGAAAGAATTTCCGCCACGGAATGTTTGAATCCTACAACTACATGTTCGCGCCAGAAACGACTCTCGCTTGTTACGGTATGCAATTTGTTTCTTTATTGCTATTTTCATAGTTTACAATAAAACAAATTGTTCAGCTATGAGCTTTCAGAGTTTCACTCTCATTGCAGAAAAAGTAGAATTCAGGAGATTTTTGACATTATTAATTTAAATTCATTTCAATTTCAAATGGCTGAATTTTAGTTTCAGTTCTTATGTCTGCTATTTTACTCCATCTGAAGCTAAAATATCACTCCTAATTCAGGCCGCGGTCTCGTTCCATTCTCAGGAATTCTGATGTCGGTCGGCGGAATTACGCATGGCGAGCCCGTCTCAGTGCTGCAATTGGCGTACTACTACTGGGGGAAGACCTTGGCACAGACTGCGGAGAGAGTGACGCACGTCTTCGAGCACTACAAGAAGAGGGCCACTGCTGATTTGTAAGCCAGAATAGCAAGCACAAAACGGGTCATGTAATGTGAAGTGCGTAGCTGCAGGTAATGATTTTTCATACATATATATTTGTGAAATCTTACGATTTATTTTTATTAACTTAAGAAAATCTCAAATTAAGTACTCCATATAAAAGTTTACAGATATGAAACCCTATGTTTTCTACTCGTTTATCTTGAATATTCCAATTTGCTTATCATAACCGTCAGGTTCAAGTACTCTATTTTTCAGAGTACCGAAACTCTCCAAAACAATGAATTATTTCGACATTTGTCAAAATAATCATTGGAAAAATCTTTATCTGTTCTACTTAATGAAGACAAAAAATACCGTAGTGATTGAATAATCAAAACACATTCCCTTTTCATACCGATGTTGCATTTTTACCTTGAATTTCAAGAATTTTAAAATTTATCTAAAAGTTTTTTTGTTTATCACTTATCATTCATCGTTCAAATCAGATCCTATACGTGTTTTATCAGGTCAATGTTTTATCAAATCAGTGATTCAAAGCATTATTTATTCGCATAAAGTAAACATAATAAATTTTCATAATATAGGCCGATTAGTCATTTACTTGTAAATGAAATTTAGTTGAGTCAGAATATGTCGAAGCAAAAGGATAATGTGTATGTACTGAGAATAGGGTAATTATCACTGACAATTGAGGGTAAATTAGGGAGGAGTCTTATGACGAAATTCACACAAACGGTTCTCATTCTAGTCATAGGTAGAAAGGAATATTCACTAAAGTAAGACCACAACATTGCAATGAAATGGCAAAGAAACTACAAAGAATATTTACAGAAAAGATCCTATTTACAAAGTTTTCCATTAAATTGAATACCTCCTAAAATCAAAGTTGCAATATTTTGGATGAAAAATATTGCATTGGACCGAGATTGAAAATGGATAAATCGACCTAGAATCAAATTGCTCACAAACGAAATTTATCATGGGATTTGATTGGGCTGTGTGGTCACAATCATGATCATACAATATTCAGAAATGGTAAATTATTCATTTAAAGCAACCTTCTTTACTAGGCATTCCCAATACTCGATCAGCATCAGTGCGTTAACTGCTCGGTATATTTTTGAAAAACAACTAGTTAGTATTCAGTCGGTGCTTGTTGCTAACACATAGATATAACCGATCAGCGCCAACTGAATACTGGAAGCCAATTGATTTTTCTCAAAAATCACTACCGACCAATGAACACACTAGTACAGATTTTCCGCTATCATCATTAGTTAGCTCATCGGTATTGAGAATGCTGATTTATGATAGTTTATCTCTGAATATTGTTCGAGGTTCCATTAGAAACAAAGAATAACTACAAAGTGAGTCTCATACGTTTTGTTCACTGGTATTGGAATATTTTGACTGTGCTTGTAACGTGATCAGTAACATAACATTGTCCTGTACGAGATTCTAAATTGGATGGTGCTAGGGAAATGCCACATGGCGAACGAAGTCGACTGCCGTAAGAGTCGATGTAGAACACGAATGATCCCTTGTAACGGCACACCTAAAAATAGTTTGAATAAATTAGCTTAATTGCGAGTTTTTATAATACAGATTGGTAGCACTGATATTAGTATCAGGGAAGCTTTCCTAATGTTCAACCTTGACTAGTTTCGAATAACTCACCGCTAGTATGGCTTTGTTCAGCTTGACATTAGTTATCCCCACAATGACTTTTGAAGTAATCGGGCATGCCACAACCGAGTTGACGATAAAGCGAGCTCCGCTAAATCAGGAGACGTTAGTTGATTTTCGAAGATAAGTTTACCTTTGTGCTGTTTCATTGGGAGCTAGATCAAATGATCTGAGGAATCTTCCAGCTCCATCGAACAACTGCAGTCCGTCGTTCGTTCCGACTAGGATATCATCGTCCAGTCCCAGATTGACACATGTGATTCGATGGCCTTTCACAGGAAAACTG
The DNA here is from genome assembly GCA_964036155.1 of Diploscapter coronatus. Lineage (NCBI taxonomy): Eukaryota > Metazoa > Nematoda > Chromadorea > Rhabditida > Rhabditidae > Diploscapter > Diploscapter coronatus. Next base: position 15,376,143 of record OZ038423.1, on the reverse strand, counting down.
AATTGAGGGCGAAGGGACGAGTCGAACACGAAGATCTAAAATTTGTTGATTATAGTGGAATTTACGCTGAAATGAACCTTATCAGAATCAGCAATCAGATATCTGCCTCGGTTGTCGACAGCCAGATCTATCGGCTCTTTGAATTCGGAGAAGTTGATCGACTAAACTTTGGATTTGATATATGGTTTAGTTTTAATTGAATTAAAATTCGGAAGATAGATTTCAGATCTCTATTCTAAACTTTTCTTTCGGTGAGTTATTGAAAGTTCAGTTTCATAAATTGGTTCAAATTTGTGACTATAAGTTCGTGCGCCGTTATGCGAGATTTTTTTTTTTAGATTTTCTTGATAGAAATGATTTGTTGCTTCCCAGAATAGAACAAACGAGTGGCGAAAAGTTTTGTTAATGAGCAAGTTTTACACATAATCGTGACATTTGCCTCTTTGTTTGATGAAATTCTAATTGTTGCATCTTTTTTGGAAACTTTGAATTTAGTCTTTTCGCCGGAGATGGATGATACCTGAATAACTTCTCCCTTCATGTTGATCCGACTGACGGCTTTGGTCTTCCAGTTGAGCACTGCTAACTCGTCTCCAGCCAGCAGAGATAGCCCAACAGCAGATTGACCATCCAGGCATTTAGATTTGATGTCAGACACCAAGTTACCATTCTCTTTCACGATTCGTACTAGAATTAAGTTTTATTTGATTTTTTTGGGTTAGGTAAGATTTACTTCGATTGTTTCCGCTGTCGAGCACGTAGAATAGTTCATTGGTGTCGATGTGAGTCTTGGTTGGACGAAGGAGTTCAATAGGAAGCTGCCAACTGAATATATTTTGTTAAATTTCCAATTGACTAATTCGTTAATCAAACCGAGGTGGATGACGGTCATCAATTTTGACCGTAAACGGACTGTTACGAATCGGCCTGCCGAATATCGTAACCGTGATCGAATACTCACTTGGAGTTGATGCCCTGAAATTGACCAAAAATGATCATGTTTCAGATTTAGTATCTACCGTAGAATAACTTCGTAGGTGCCATTGTTCAGATCATTAACAGTCACCGAGTTCGTCTCATTGCCATGGTTGGCTGTGACGTCGATCGGGTCACCTCCAGAAGTACGAGGACGTCCATCAACGTCGAAGGTTCTAGAAAGAATAGTTTATTGATCAAGATAGTTGGAGTTTGACGGACTTGACGAGGAATTTAGTGTCGATATGAGTAGCTGCAGGCTCGACAAGACTAATCGTGCATTCACCAGGAAATGTTGTTGATGCACTCAAAGTGCCGAATTCAGCTAGACTGCGGTGAATATCTGAAGTGTCAATGTGTTTTTCTTCCAGCTCATTGTGCTAGTTTTCATACCACAAACAAGTTGCGTCGAATTGGTGTTGAGCCTGAGGAACGCATTCTCTCTCGGCTGTGTCAATTGTCTATCCCAACTCGACTCCATCGACTTCAGTTGACGAGCCATCGACCGCACGTCCAATTGACAGCTTTCTAGTTCCTGCAAATTGAAATGATTGAATAGTTTCTGAAACTCTTCAGACGAATAATGATTTTTCGTTATATGGTGAGATTGAATATTGCCCTTCTACACTACATTTATTGTAAAAAAAATAAACTTGTTCATCAGACTAACCTTTTCGAGTTTCTTCTTCTCATCAGTGATTGCCTCGATCTGGTCCTTCAGCACTTTCCTTTTGTCATCCCTTCGCACTCGCACAGATTCGATGATGTCTCGTCTCCTGTTCTCCACAATCGAAGACACTTCCTGCAGAGTGGTCAGTCAGTCAATGGCCATCAAGAGAAGGGGAATATCCGTTATCCTTCTCTCCCTTTAACCCCCGCCTTTCAAACAATAGCATAGCCCAATATGACTATTCTCTCTACTGCTCTACGCAGCGATTACTGTCAGATCTGTTTAGTCATGCTCCATTGCACACAGTTCAGAGGTACGCCGCAGGGAGTTGGAAAGAGCCCATTTCATCCACGATTCAGAGAAAGTCAGCCGATTTTATATCTTCATTCTTTCTATCGATTTTTAAGCTTTAATTATTTTTTAATGTAACTCTTGTCCAAGAATAATCATCAGCAACTAGTCTTTTTTGTCTCACAGTACTAATGATGTAATCGATTAATTTTCATGAATTATCATTACCTGGAAAGTAGTGTTGATCTGTTCGAGAATTTTGTCGACATTTTGATCGAGTTGCTCGATTTCTTGTGTAACTGTCTCGTGAGCTTGTTCTAGAGCCTTCAGACGACCCTACAATATGTCAAATTTTAGATGAACTCTGCCTGCGACTATCTCAAACCTTAGCCTTGTAGACGACGATTTCAGACATTCGTTTAAGGGCGATCGAGAATGGAATGACTGTGTGCTGGGTGCATTTCTTGCTGAAAATTTAACGAGAAATTTGCAACTAATTAGTAAGATGGAATTATCGAGTCTGCGTATTGTATGTAGACGCGTGCTTGTTTGTTTATTATTAGTGAGAAAAGTGATAAGAAGACATTTCGCAATACTAAATTTAGGTTGAATGGAGAAAATATTATTCGATTTGGCAGAAAGTGTAATAGATTGATCAGAAAGTTAATTACAGTTCATATTCGTATTTTATCCAACCTATCTCTTATCAGATAGTATTTAGTTAACTAAATTTTATCAATTCATTTTTACGATAAATGAAATCTTAGAGGGTCAAGCGAGGTTCCCGTTGTGAAGACAAAGTTATAAAAGTATTTTTCCATAAATTTATAGGGCTTAACAAGTATGTAGCAAAAAGGGATTAGTTTAACCAAAGATACGAACTTCTGAAGACGATGACCTAGGCTTATATCTAATAATAGGAGAAGAAAAATAAGGACGAAATAGCTTCGCAAACTTTCTATAACTTTTTTTCGAAAATGAATGAAAAATCGCTTTGATTTTGTCTTCACAAAGTGGGTGAGCTTGCGCCCTCTACTTAACAGAGTTGCATCTGAATTCTTATAAACGTATTTCTGAAATTATGAAAAATGTGGGAATTCATGGACAGAATATTCTGATCAATCTAATGTTAAAAATGGGAGATAAGAATTAACCTGAATTACATTTCATGCAAAAGATACATTAATTGCCAACTTACTTGATCAACGAAGCCTGACAGCTTTGACAGAAGACCAAATCGCAGCACTCGCAGTAGGACAATTCGGAAGAGGGATGTACTGCACACGAAGGCACTACGTCTTTACGCTGCTTCTGAAAACCGATGTTCAGATGTTCAGAAAAATGAGGTAAAAATTATCGCAATGAATATTCATGACTGCTTAAATTTGAGAAGCTTCGATATTCATAATTCCAAATTCAAGCTTAATGAATGGTTTACTTGTTAAAAATGCCTAATTGCGGACTACTTTTCGATACCTTTCTTGGTGTAAGTTTTTAGGCTGCCTAGTGAAAAGTCTTGATAAAAATGAGCCAAGTTTCTATGTATTGAAAGTAAAGTTTATTTTTCAGATACGCGTACCTGCATAACATCAAGTAGTTTGTTGATGATGAACGCGCCTGGAAACGAAGCCACACCGCCTGCTGGAATCACGCACACATCTCTGCATAACGGGCAACGCAGTGACGCTGTTTCGCTCTGGACAGTTCCAATAATCAGGTTATACACTTCATCAATTATAATTTACCTGGGAAAGTGCGGCAATTTGGTTTAGACAGGATAGGCAGACGGAATGACTACATGGCAGTAGCTTGGCTTTTCGTTGATTCTAACATTTTATTTAATTAGTTCAAGAGACTTGACGCACAATTTATGGTTAAATAGTTTGGTATTTTAGAGCAGACTAACTTGTATAAAAATTCTAGAATAATTCAGCTTGAAATTTTTGAATATCATGAACGGATGAATCTCTCAGAACACTTTTAGAATATTCTGGCTTTAAAGTATTATAAATTCTTTAACCTGGTCGTAAGTGAATAAGCAAGTTGAACAGGTCAGGAACACATCAGAAAAGTCTTCCAAGTTGATATTTACGGTTTCCACTAGAGTAGATGTGTTCATATGAAAATAGCCAGTTCCGTTCAACTACCTGAAATGTATAGCTTTGCTAAAACGTAAGTGGAAATGAATGTCTGGAAATTGGTGCGCGAGACGGGTCATGTGATGGAGGAGTTGTCAAATTGGTGATTGGATTATGCATGAGAGTCGGGAAAAGATAAATGACCAAAAATAGAAGTAGGAAATTTCTAAATTTCGGAAAAGCGAAATTAAATTTGGAATCAGAAAATTTATTATGATATATGGAGCTCCGTGAAAAATGGTCATGAAAATAGTTCCCGAATCTGGATGAATCCATGGATTTGGTTGGTTTGAGCGATCAATACGCGAATTTTAGCTATGGAATGTGGAATTCTCACAGCTGTGGACCGAAATGATTGGGGGAAAGCCTGGAAAAGTAAATAGTTCATATGAAGAGTAGAGAGAGGCTTCTGTTAGCTATTGCAACTGGGCTGGACTGGCCGGGTGTGGGTTCATAGAGAGACACCTCTTCCTTCCCTCTTCAATCAATACTCCCTTCTTTCTCATCCGCTCAACTCATCTTTCTTTCTTCCCTTCTTTTTCTCTAGCATTCTTCCCACTCTTTCTTCCCAATTCTCTATTCCATTATGATCAATTCCTTATTAGTCTTTGTCCTTTTTAGATTGACAGTCTTTCCACAGTCCTGCCAAATGTCACTTTGAAGCAGGCAAATCGATCGATTTAGTAAATGGATAACCCGAATCTGTTCGCTGCAGGCGCGACCCCAACCAAATACGGAGGCATCGCCAATGAAAACTTCGAGGATCCAGTGGCAGGTTGGCAAAATTTCGCTGAATAATAAAAATAAAATTAATCGAGAGAAAAGCGTGAAGCCTCAAAAGCTGATCTTCATGCAAAAATTGCATATTGGTCAAAAGTGCGGCAATGGGAAATTATTGAATTTTGGATTGATCAAAATTCACGTTTCTCTGTCCGTGAAATAATGAATTTATGGGATCACTGGGGGTGATATGGGAAAAAAGCAAATAGAGTATGCCAATAAATGGGGGAATATTAATTTTGCGGTTTAAAATTTATGAAATCCATGTTGCAAAAACTCGTAAAATATCTAGTCTTGTGACAAAATGACCAAAATGTGTATTGTTCGTTAGAAAAAACTCCAAATAACATCTGTTTTGTATGTAAAGCTAGAAAAAGTGCCCGTTTTGTTGGTTCACCGCAATAATTGCATTACACTACTTGAGAGATGACGTTCTGCTGACAATGCTCTAGCATCATAATGAAGCTCTAGAAATTCGTGAGGATATTGAGAAGACGTTGCAAATTCACATTTTATTTTGCTTACAATTAGGGAAAGAATTTTACTGGTATTCGAACAAGATTGATAATGCACCCAACTTTTTATTTCCTTAACCGTTTGATTTTTAATTTTTAGTAGAGTTGCCCTTGTTTGAAGAAAGTGCACCTAGCTTTTCACACAATTACATTAGAGGTGCAGGTGAAAGAATGCCGAGTTTGCTAATGACTAGGTTGATTAACACTTTGAAGCTGCATCGATTGCATCGTCCTCCTCTGATATGCCTGTGAATGGAGATGGACAACAAGGAATTGGCAATGGCGCAGGACCATTTAGCCCTAGAGCAGGAGTTCCGCAAGCAGGGATAATCGACAAATCACCACTCATGAAAAGTAGGTCATAAGGAAGGGAAACTAGGAGAAAGGAGCCGGAAAATGCTTGGTTGCCATAGCAGAAGTGAAGAAACCCCTAGATGGCAAAGGGATATGCCAAGGCTACAAGCAGATTATCGGATTTCGTAACATTTCTCCTTTCAGTTTCAAGAAAAGATTCTTTTCGAGTCCGTCACATGACATGAATGTGAAAACCGATAACTTGCTCTTAATTTTCGCTTTTATCACCTTTGACCATCACAAATGATCGTTTATTTTTTCACTCTTATATTACATATTGGAAAATTTTAAAATGAACTATCAATGCTAGAAAATTAATCCAAAAACTCACATCATCCTGTTCGATTCAATGACAAATAGAAGTAGAAAATCGCAGGTTTCAGCGTTTCAGTTTCAAAATTCTGCTCAAATCATGAAATTCCTGCGCTGCTTTGTTGCGTTTTGCATGATTCACTAGTTCACAGTCCAAGGGAAGGCTCACATTTCTCGCTTCCTCTCTCCAATCTAAACACGCAAACTCAACTGCACAAATCGAAACTGAAACTGCATCGATAAGAGCTGCAGAAATAGAGGGAAAGGGCAAATCAAATAGACGACACAACCATATTCCTTATTGACTCGTTGCTTTTCCGCATTTTTGCTTTAATCACTGGATAACTATGCAGGGGGATTTCTAGGGATATTCTAGTTTCCTAATTTTGTTCTAACCGCAAAATGGTAGCATTTGGCGTTGCAGCGATGGACGACCTGTCTTCCGGCTCGGGGATTTCGTCAGCAACCAGAGGCCCCTCGACCTATTTCGCCGAACCCACAGAGCGTATGTCCTTTCACTAACAATTTACTAACTTTATGTGAGCTAATATTATTGTTCTTTGTAAGAATCTACCAGGTTCAGTATAATTTATCGTGAAAGAAGCCGATCTTCACGGTATTCTTCTGGATAAAGCGATTAATTAATTTCTATCTGTGATCCTCTCTCAAATAAATCTAAACAAAATCAGAGCATTATTGAGTTTTGTTTCAGATGGCGATCCTTCAACGTCAATACGAAATCTGGACTTGATAGCGGGTGCTGATCCAGTCATGCAGCCTAGATCTCCAAGTAAAAATATTTACAAATTAAAAATTCATTCAAAGCTTCAGGCGTCGAGTTCGCAGATTCTCGTCGAGAGGGCCTTTCGACAATATCCGGAGTTTTTGCTCCCGTAGCTCTGTCGATGTTTTCTATCCTTCTGTTTATGAGAATGGGTATGCTTTCAGAGATTTTATCCGATTGACTATTAAAGAATTTTAGGCTTTGTGGTTGGTCAGCTAGGATTTCTAATGACAGTTCTCCAATTGGCATTGTCGTATATGATCGTTCTACTCACGGTTTTATCGCTATGTGCAATTTCAAGTAACGGGGCTATCGAAGGAGGCGGAGTTTATTGTGAGTGTTTCAATATTTATTTATTGAAAAATCCTTTGCATTATCTTATGACGGCCTTATTTACAAAAAAAATTACACCAAATCATTTCTTCATCATTTTCAGATATGATAAGTCGATCTCTGGGTCCCGAATTCGGTGGCGCAATAGGCGTGTTGTTCTTCGTCGCAAACGTGTTTTCATGTGCTCTTTATATTTCTGGCTTCACAGAGGCCTTGCTCAATAATATCGGGAATGGACGTGAGATTTTCCATTTTCAGAGTTATTTTATTTTATTCGACCACTCAATGATGATCATTCATGTTTTCCTCATACTATCTTGAGTCAAGAATAAGAAGAAAATCGACATCGAAGTAGGGGTTTTGACCAGAATTGAAATCGATTTTCAAGGTATCGAAATCGTCTCTACCCTGTTCCTAATCAAAAATAATAGACATAACATTGAAATAGTGATACTTTTGCAATTTTAAGGTTTTTTTAATTATTCATTTTTTGCAGAATTCCCCGACTCACCCACATGGCGTTTCATCTATTGCGTTCTTGTATCGCTGATTCTGCTCGTGCTGTGCCTTCTGGGCGCAGCACTCTTCGCGAAGACGGCCCTGATCACCTTCATTCTCATTTCGATTTGCTACGCGACCTGGATATTCTCCGTTCTCTTTACAGGAGCCTTTGATGTGCCTATTCCTAAGGTAGATTTTATTTTTGAATGATTCGAGTTTTATCATTCACTTTTGCGTAAGTTGACTTGTCGGGAAACCCGAAATTACAATTGAGGTTTATTCACTCGTTTCGCTTTTGAACGAAAGAATCGTCACTAAAAGTTGAGCTAATTAAAAATTCCCGAGAAAGCAGACCCGAACCATTTTGTTCTCTTAACACGGATAACTTCTTTGAAAATGAGCAGGAATATCTTCTTTTATTTTCAGGTTAACACTCCCGCGTATCGAGTGCATTCAAATGACTCCGACCCGGACAGTCCTCTGATCGAAGACTTCAACCAGACGATAACTGCTAGATACACAGGATTCAGTTTTCACACTCTGGCAGAGAATATGCTCACCAACTACACCATGGATTACACGACTGAACGACCTACCGATTTCGCGCTGATGTTTGCGATCATTTTCTCGGGAGTTACTGGACTCATGGCTGGTAGAATTATTTGATGTTTCGCCATTTAAAATACATGCATAGGCATTTTCTTGTAATTCTTATAACATTTTTCATTTATGAATTAGTGAAGATCAACTTCTTGAAATTGATCTTTCCCTGGAATATTTTCTCATGAAGGTCAGCTTTTTCATTACTGAAAAATGTCTAGTCTAGTTTTGTATCTTTCCACAATAGTTAGAATAATTTCAGGCGCGAATATGTCAGGAGAACTGTCTCGTCCCTCCCATTCCATTCCTCGAGGCACAATTCAAGCAGTGATAACAACCTTCATCGTCTACATCTGCACTGCCTTTCTCATGGCAGGCACTTCCTCTCGCAATCTGCTGCAGAACGACTACACAGTTATGATGGACACTAACTTCTCCAAATGGTTCATTCTCGTTGGCGTATTCTCCACCACGCTATTCTCTTCCATGAGCAACTTGATTGGTGAGTTTGGATTTTTTTTTTCTTCAAAATGAACAATTCTTTCATTTTTCTCAACAAGTAAGCATTCATTGGTTTTTTTTCAATTATTTTAGAGTGGAAGTGCTCACTATCTTTAAGCTGACATTCTTCTGATTACATCAAGTTTCTCAGGTTCCTCTCGTGTTCTGAGTCGTCTATCCCACGATCGTCTATTCGGCTTCCTCCTTCGCCCGGCTACGATCGAAGTCGGAGACGGCAATCCAATTGCATCTGTCATCATTGCTTGGATCTTCGTCGTTGTGAGTCAGATATTTTCATGATTTTTCTAATATTTATAATTCAGCTAGTATTCCTAATCGGTGCAATGAACAAGATCGCCAAGCTGACATCAATCTTCTTTCTGCTTTCATACATGGGAGTAAACGTTGCTACTCTCGCTCTGGAATTAACAAGCGCTCCGAATTTCCGACCGACGTTCAAATTCTTCTCCTGGCATACTTGCGCTTTGGGAGTTTTCGGTAAGATATCTTTACCTTTCTCTCCTAAAAAGCACAGCCTTTTTAATTGAAATTCAAATCTATTTCGGCTACTTTGAAATTTCGTTTAGTATTTTTCGAAACTCCACGAACTCGCCGATAAACTTCCACTCGCGAATTTTAGGCACCGCAACAATGATGCTGGTAGTGGATGCTTCAATGTCAGCCATTGGAGTCGTTTCTCTTCTCATTCTAATCATGGTTCTCCACTACCAGGCACCCAGTCTATCGTCGGGCTCAATCTCTCAGGCACTCATTTATCATCAAGTCAGAAAGTACTTGCTTCTGCTCGATGTCAGAAAAGAACACGTCAAGTAAGTGAAGGATTAGGATAATTCGAAAAAAAAGATTTCTAAAAAGTATTTTTCTCTAGTCATTCATTTAATTTTCACTTCTTTTAACTTTTAAAGGCTTTTTTTTAGATTCTGGCGACCTCAAATTTTATTACTGGTTTCCCGACCCGCTTCTGCCTGTCCTTTGATGGACTTCGTGAACGATCTGAAGAAATCAGGTCTGTATGTGATTGGTCATGTCAGGAAGGGGGAGCTTAATGCCAGTGAAGTGGTCGATCCTCTGCATCAGGTAATCGTTACAAATTTCATTCTTGAAAAGTTGATATTCATTAATCGGAATAGAATATCGTAGATTGATCGAAATTATTACCTCAATAGGGTAAAGTTTTAGGTCTTCCCATACTGGCTATCTCTAGTTGACTATCTGAAACTGAAAGCATTCGTGGAATTGACTCTGTCTGAAAACATTCGAAGTGGCATTCAACAGCTCACTCGACTATCAGGATTGGGAGCCATGAAGCCGAACACAGTTGTCATTGGGTTTCATGAAGAAGTGCCTACTAACGCAACTCTACAAGTATGGACTTCATTTTTATGTATAAAAACAACATACAAATGAAATTGCTTGATATTCCTTGATTAAGTTTGTTCGTTTCTAAACCTGAATTTTCAGGAATCCCAACTGTTGAAAGATCTTCGATACTCCAAAATTGATAGAGCTGCAGTGGTTGAATACTTCACAGCAGGCGACTACATGCCCCGCGAACTGAATGGGAACATCGAGAGACTCACCAATCTGGACTATGTCAATATCCTCAATGATGTCATTCACATGAACAAGAATCTCTGCATCGCTAGGCATTTCCATAAACTCGATAAGGTAGACTCTTCATGATGCTTATCATTGAAACATGTTATATTCTGATTCTAAAATTGAATTCTGAACATATTTAGGCAGAAATAACGATTTTAAAATCCTAAAAAACCACACATAACTTTCTCCTTGGTTGGATTCTGAAATCGGTTTCATTGGAAGATCTTTTCAGGAATCTCTTGCTCGAGGTTGGAATGGAGGAAAAAGATATATCGATGTGTGGCCTGTGGATCTTCAAAAACCCGTCGAAACGGGACTCGGCTTCGACAACAGCTCTCTGTTCCTTCTTCAGCTGGCATGCATTTTATCAATGTCAAGCAGATGGAGAGTGCATGCTCGGTTGCGAGTTTTCATCTGTGTCAATTCGCTTCAGGTAATATTTGGACTTTGTACTATTTTTATGCCATCTAAAAATTCTTTATGCAATGGGAAGTTTGAGGAAAAAACAGATTTCCTATTCAAATCTTTTCTAGATAATAACCGGATAATAGTTTATCTTCAGGACATGCATAGACGTGAAAGACAACTGAAAAATATGCTTGACACTCTGAGGATAAAGGGAGAATCGATAGTTGTGCCCTGGGATCATGTCGTTTGCCATTTCGGACCTATCAATGCTGCGCAGCCAACCCAGAGCAGGTAAATTGGATCATCAATGAAAGTTTCAAGGAAAAAAGTCATTTAACCATGATCGTAGTAGAGATCAGAAGTGCACGAAGCTTCGATTTGAACATTTCTAAGTCGAAGTTGAAATTGCTAAAAAAAACTCCTCGAAATCGAAGTTCGTGCACCCCCGGTAGAGATCATTAAAAAAAACTTGTAATTCCAATTGTTCTTCAAAAATGATTTTTTATTTTACAATAATGCATTAATTTCCAGATCAACAGAGCAATTGCCAACAGCCTATCTGACAGCGTTCAATGACATGATCAAGCGATATTCCGAAGAGGCCGCCATCACTCTTCTCAACCTGCCTCTGCCTTCACTTGACACGCAAGATAATGCTAATAAGTGAGTCATTTTTAAATCTAATATTTTATTTTTAAAAATAACTATCGCCATTTTTAGCTTTCGATTCTCAATGAAGATCAGCTTAATTTTCAGATACCTCGAATTGGTTCGTCTGCTAACGGATTCTCTACCACCCACACTTTTAGTCTATGGAGTCAAATCTGTCATTTCCACTTCGCTTTAATTGTTGAATGTCTTAATTTATTCTTTTATTTATTATATTTGGTTCACAGAAATAGACACTACAAAGATCTTTAGACCATAGTTTGCTCCTCCCCCATTTTGTGAATCGATGAAACTGCAGTTCGGAATTTCGCTTTCCTTAATCTGTATCTGAATTTCCAAATACGTCGTTCTTGGTGCTGTAACATTTAAATGAGCAGGATTGTATTCAGAAGATTTATTTTGATGGCTAAAGTAACTCTGTATATAGTTCTGGCGTCTTTAATTAAAATTCAAAATTTAGATAATTCCCCATTGCCTTCGTTAAGAATGGGAAATGTCCGTATGGGTGTAAGGTTATGAGGTCATGCAAATATTCGATGTTTCTGAATAATAAAAGAATAAATATATCCCTATCTTCTTCTGTCATAAAATAACAGTATCACAAAGCAAGTTTAAAAATCATAATGAGTCGTTATTCTACTGTGAAATGCGAATCATTTTTAATGTTACATAGGATTAGCAAATTATCATCATGAAATACGCAAATAAAATGCTAAAATTTTTTATAATCAATCGTTTTCTGCAATTATTTTCAACTTCAGAACGGGGCTGTTGCGGAAGTTCCGATTCCGCAAATCCCGGCGTTTTTGGACGATTCCGATTCTGAATCCGAACCCGATTTTTTTAATTCGATTCCGCAACAGTCCTGATCACAACGATCACGGCTAAAAACAGTACAGCTATTCGCTTTCCTTCAAATTTCCAATTTGATTTTTAAAACATTTTTGTCGATTGTTATTTCGTAAAATCAGCTGTTTTCGCGAATCAACTTTGTATCTTTCTAATGTCCTGTGGTTTATGATTCGCTTCTCATACTCATCTCCACTCTCGCATCGCATTGCATCGTTCGAATAATGGTCATACTGGATTTGGGTTGTAGGGCTGGAGAAGCAGTGTGGATCGAGTGGATGGAGTGACGTGTGTTCTGTCCGCTGTCCGTCTGGCCGAGTGGTAGTGTTCTCCTCTGCTCCTCTTTTCCTCTCTCCTTCCCTCCCTACTCTCTCCTCTATCCTCATTTCTCCCTCTGCTGCTGCTGCTGCTGCTGCTGTTCATGTCGTCCCTCTCCCTTTCTCTCTCTTCGTCTTCCCATTATCGATTTTCTCTTTCCCCTCTATCTTTACCCCTTCAAACTCTCTCTATTTCGTCCATTTCCAGCTTCTCTGCACACTCTTTATTCTCCGTCTCTCTCCACTCGCGAATTCAACCATTTGCTCTCTTTCACTATGGATTACACAACCTTGCGAGATATCGATTTTATCGATTACTTTCGAAATTGCTTTTTTCCTGTCGACTGCTCCAATTTGACTGCAATCCAGCTGTCCGTGCGTCGACTAGCCATTTGAACGGTTTATCCATCTCATCTGCGCTCCTCCGTTCGTTCTCCATTGTCGATTCCATCCACTTGAATTCTTCATCCTCAATTGTCTTCATGTTCATTCAATCGCCCTGTTCTGTTTCTGTTTTTTGTGTTCGAGTGAAAGTCTTTCTCTGGATCTCCTCGTCCTAATTATTCGGGAATCGTTCACATTTTGGATACGTTTCTTCGCGATCTGATGTCGATCTGTGTCACGGTCAATTGTAAAATCCACTCATTTTTCTATTTCTATGTTACCTATCTCAAAATTGGATTTCTTTGCACATTAATGGCGACGGTGTTCATTCGTGAATTCTGCAGGAACACATCAATTTCCGTTTACTACTTTTTGGTTTGCAGGGTTTGATCCGGTCGGATTTTGCTGATTGTCGGTCGTTTTATCAACTTCTCCACCATTCTGTCCCTACAGCAGTCGCCGCTCGTCTCTTCTTCTTCTCTTCAACTTATTCCTTCTACTTTCGGTGTAAGTTTTCATAATTTTTCCTTTATAAAAAAGTCGAAATGAGTTGATTTTATTGTTTTGACTCCATTATATAGCTAGAAAACGTCGGGAGTATTTCACGAATGCTGAAAAAATCTGCTTGAAGAATATCGATTTTCAAGGAATAAGGCTTGTAAAATTTTCCATGCCACATTTTTATCTTGAAAAGCGTGCGAAAAGTTTAAGAAAATTAGTTTGTTCTTTATTTTCAGATTTCATGTCTTCAATGGCAAATCGGGCTACGGGCCCCGGAAAACCGAAGCCACTCAACGTAAACTCGATCTACTCAGGGCGTAACTTGGCCGCGGGCTCTCGCCCCACAGGTTTGTCTCTGTCTATTCATTTTAGCGTTCTAGACGAATAGAGAACGGTTCAGGCAAATATGGCCTGCAGTCGGTGGGCAAGACAACGGGCGTCGTGCGTCGCATGCCTCCCCCTGCCACGCTCCCGTCCCTGAAGGCCGAGAACAACGGACAAGATCCCACTATCAATGTCGTGCCTCAAGGTCGGATATATTATCCTTAATTTCTTTTTAATAAATTGCTAAATATTTTTGATGAAGAGTAGCGGAAAATTTAGCATAGGAAAAACGCTATCTCGTCAAATCATATTTTCGTATCTCTTCAGGCGGAACCGGTTGGAACAAGTCGGACGAATCGACGAACGAGCCAGAAACGGTCACGAACTCTGTGTCTGTGGTGCCGAACACGGGCACAGGAGCTGGCTCAGTTGGATTCGGGAGCAGCTCCAATTCGGGCGCAGATCTGCGTCCGACCTGGGCAAAGCCTGTCAGCGAGCACTCGACTGCCCCTGTCACTGGACAGCACTCTAGTGCTTCCACTAGGGAGTTCCCTTCTCTCGCTGCTGCTTCTACTCAGGACAAGGATGGGAACGGTGTCATTAGTAAGTTCTTTTCATTAGTACTTTTCAAAATTTGATTGATAGAAATAGTTGTGCGCGAAGATCGCATTTGTCCGAAGGTAGTCAAGAAAACTAAAATGGCTCATTTATTATTTTTCCCTAAAACTGAGATAAGTGATTGTTCTGGTCAAATGAAGTGAAGTCTCGTGTGTTGAAATGCGCGGATGAACTATGCGCAAAGAGTCAGTGGGGGAGAATGGAAAGAGTGATACGCAATTTCCTCCGCCTCTCTCACCTCTTCTCTCTATTTTTCGACACACGAGACTTCACTTTATTTGGCCAGAACAATAGTAATTTGGAATAACGACTGAGCTATTTAGGGTTTGAAAATTATCAATTCATGTTTCTATAATTATTCGGAGTTTTTAGACAAGTGGACGACAGGCGAATTGCCGCACCAGGTGGCGACCCGCGAATCGCACTTGTCATTCGACGATTCTGAAGGCGACCGCAATCTGCCGTCCCGATTCTACGACAATGCGCAGCAGGGACAATATGCCAGACGCAAGCCTAACTCGACTAGATTCCGTAGGACTTTATTCTTCGACTTTTGAATTTCGCTTATCGCTTCAGAGAGCAGCAACGATGCTCGTCTCTCGCCCCCACCCAACTACCAGGGGAATGTCATGCAGAACAAACGCTGGAGCGAAGATGAATGTATGTTTTTTATCTGAATTTCTAAATTATTCATTTTTGATTCGAGTTTGTTTCTGATTTGTATGTCTGCATTTTCAGACAATGCTGACTCCCGCCGCGTGCACCGCGACTCTGAGCGAAGCGGCACAGGCACGAATGTGTCGGATGGCTCTATCTCGAGGGGAGTCGTCCATTCCGGAAGTGGAAACGGATTCTTTGACGGATCCAACACGACTGAGTCTGTTAAGGGTAAGCAGATTTTGAATAGAAAAGTATTATACAAATTCACAGGATTCATGATCTGTGAAAACACGAGGAAAAGGAAAGTAGAATGAGGAGTAGAGTTCAAGGTTATTAGCAGCGATGAGAATTTAAATGTGAAATGTTAGAATTGGAAACAAACGGAATTTGCCCAAAACCCCAGGAATCGAAGTTTGGTCTTTTGAATCGGAGACTGAACTTCTTCTAGCCCCTGCTATGAACTTCTTATCCTTCAACGTACTGAATGAAAATGATCCAATATTCAGTAATTTCAGCAGGGTGTATATTGTTACGCACCAAAAGTATTAATCCATCTTTATATAAACGGTCACCTTACCCTATCTATCCCTCTAACCCTACCCTAAATTCATAGCCTAAACTGCGTAAACAGTCAATGACACTCCTGAAATTCAAATAATATTGGGTAGATGTGGTAGTACAATTTTCATAATTCTCCTCTCGAGTTATACCTTATTGACCAGTTTTATGACTCTTGCATTATGGATCGCCAGAAGTCATTGATGAATGTGTTAATTCCTTAGTTATGATAAAATATGAGTTTGGTGCGCAAAGACCGTTTCCCATTTCAGCAATGGAGCCTGCCCGCGAAACGCTCTATTCGTCCGAAATGGACAAGGACCGCGAGGCAGCGATCGAGAGAAGCAGACAGAGACGCGCTGGGTACAAGAGCACTGACAGTGACAATGAGATTGCCGTCGCTCACAATAAGGTTAGGGATTTAGAAATGTTGTTCGACAGTAAAAAGAATGGAAGTAGCAACTTGAAAATTTCTGCATGATTTAAGAGAAACTATATTAATGCACTTCATTGTCATCTATTGAAAATCTTTTCGTGACAATTGAGTTGCTCGAAGAAGATTTTCATTTCAGCTACTAAATTTTGATTTTCAGTCGAATTATTCGCAAAACGGCGAACGTCCGTTTAAAGGCGAAAGAGCTCAGCAGCAGGGCCATACTGGTGGATATCAGGTTGGAGATACATTTTTAATTGAATAAATGCAAATGTTTTAGGGCAAACGCCAAGCCGTTGACTCCGCGAATATCCAGCAGCAGCAGCCCCAGGAACCTAAGTTCCAGATTCTCAAAAGGCCGCAGACACTCGATTTGGAAGATGTCAGTGACGAGGAAGAAGGTGGAAATTTTTGAAGTTTTTTTTTTTTATTTTAATGGGCAGTTTTTCTTCTTGTAAGTTATACAAATGCACAAGCTTAACAACTTCAAAAACATGAAAAGTTAACAAGTGTTCGTCATTTCAGCATTTTCTTTCATTTTGAACAATTTTCAGTACAAATGACGAAATTGGACAAGCCGTCGTTGCGCATTATCAAACGAGCCGCCGATGCAAAGGAAAACACGGCAACGGAAGGAGTTCAGGCGAAGGAAGTCGACAAGGATGGAAACAGGGTTGGAAGATTTTTTCATTTCATCAGCTTCCTTTTTCTATATACTTGAAATTATGGCTTAACTTTACTAAAAATCAACATGTTCCTAAATTCCCCCTGATTTTGTGCAATTTTCAGTCGCAAATTCGCCAGGAAAAGTCGCAGAAACCCGATAGGAAGACTGAATCATCGGCTGAATCTGCTGACGACACTCCTAAGGCTAAGGTACGAATTGAGTTTCCAAAAATCTAATTATATAATATGATTTTTACAGGTAGTTGAAGAGGCTCAACCTGCGCCGCCTCCTGCTGAAAATGTCTGGGCAAAGAGAAAGGAGGAACGTGAATCGCAGGAGAGGAGCATGGTTAGTCGATGAATTTTCGAACTTTTCTGATTTCAAATGAAATATAGCTAGAGATGAGGAATGATGGTGATTAGGTGATATGACCTGAATAATGTATTCTTCCATTTGTATTTCTAATTTTTGTAGGAAAAAGATGACCTAGTCATTATTTGTTGATTTTCATACGAATTTCCAAATTTGATATGATTTTTGTTTTCCAGGCCTCGAAAATACCGAAAGCGATGCAGCAGGCGATCGAGCAGCACTTCCCCTCTGTGGTGGAGGCGGCCAGCATTAGAGTCGCCAAGGAAGTCACTCGCAAGGCTTCTGACCTGGAATTCGCCAAAGTGGCTCTGCGCGCTCGCAAACAGCCGACCAGCAATGACGTTAGACAGCTCGCTTCCCACGATGCTGAGTATTATCAGGTAGGAAATATTTTTATTCGAAACTTGTTTTGCTTCATTCCACTCCTTTTTCTAGCAGACTGTTATTGTCGATGAACGATCACTCGGAATAAAATAGAAAGGACGCATTTCTTTCTCTCCCTCTTTTGAATCTCAAAATGCACGCACACGCGATTCTCCTTATTTTCTTCGCTCGTTCATCGAAATTAGTGGAATTTTAGCTATAGCGCTTTCTAATTATTATTATCTATCGATAATTAGCACAAAATTGAGAAAAAGAACAAAATCAGCAAAAAAGTCGCCAAGTTGAGTGAAATACGCGGCTCACAAAAGGGGAAAGAAAGAAACGCACCCCTTTTACTTTATTCCAAGTTATCGCTCATCGAGAATAGTTAGTAAGAAGCAAACAATTCTTTCGTAATGTCTAATGAGAACGAATTTACTTTATCCTGCACTTTATTGTTGTAATTTGAAATCTTTAAATGAATAGCATGATGTTAAACAAAAATTTCAGGACCGTGTTCGCATACAACGCGACCGAACAGACCACATGAATTACGGTCGAAATGATCGTCTTGGTGGACTCGGTAAGCGAGGGGCTGACTTAAATGGGGCTGAAATGAATGAGAAGGACCGGGCTCAGGAGTACGGATTTGAAGAGCAGGGTAAGAGTTATTGAATAGAATTAATTTTGAGATACAGTGCCGTCCATGTGTCTTGGAACTTTCAATTTTCTTTGAAAAACTTTATTGTAATGAAATTTTTAAAATTCGATTTTTTTTCAGATGAAAGCTATTTCTATGGGCTTCAAAATGGTGTATTAGAATTGCGCGCTATTTACACCGTAGCTGCGTAAATTTCGCAAAATTAGAATTAGATCGTTCAAGAGTCTTGGAACTTTTACTATTTTTGTCTTTTCATCGTTATTATTTTATTTTTTTGTCGTATTTATTTTATTTTTTTATTTATCGGTGTAGATTTTATCGATTTCAGATGGTCTGTCGCAAATATTACACCGTCGAGTTGAAGGAGAGGACCGTTAAGCACGACAAGGCCGGACACGGTTTCGCCGACGTAGTTGCTATCTTGCACGTCTCCAAACAGTCAGATTCTCACTGATTCGATGACACACAATACCACCGATCTCTACAGAACCTCCCCAAGACCGGTGGACCCCACAAGATCAATAGGCACGTCAACAAAAGATTATTAGAACCTCTCGTTCCAATTCTCGCCTTACTGCTCCCCAGATTCTTACCGAAATTTTCCCAATTCTTGACGATAAAATTTCTGTCACCACTATAAAATGTCGCTTGGGTAAGGAGGATCTAAATGGTAGGGTTGGGGTTTGTAAACCGTTTATCCCCAAAAAATAATTGACCGAACGAAAAAATTGGGCGAAGTCGCATAAGGACTGGTCACGGCGCAGTGGTCTAAAATTCTTTGGAGCGACAAATCCAAGTTTAATATGTTTGAAAATGGTGAGAAACGGTGGTTTCGAGATCTGATGAGTACCAGATTCGACCCAAAATACCAAATGTCCATTGTCAAGCACGGTGGTGGATCTGCTGCTATATGGAGATGTTTCAATGCATCTGCCGTCGATCCCCTTGTGCGTATTGATGAATACATGGACACTAATATTTACAAGGAGATATTGGAGAAGCACATGCTTTCTTTTCCAAGAAAAAAAATCCGCACTGGATGGATATTTCAGCAGGATAATGACCACAAGCACAGATCTGCCATAGTGCAGAAGTGGTTCAAGGCGAAAAAAGTTAACGTCCTCTCATGGCCTTCGCAATTCCTGACTTGAATCCGATAGAATATTTGTGGGACGATCTGGAGACACGAGTTAAGGGCATTCGAGCTCGAAATGCCAACGAAAAGTTCGCCATTCTGCCCCGGGAATTGTACAAGACAGACCAGTGCACGATCGATCTTCTGATGGCTTCAGTGCCTAACAGATGCAAAGAGGCCATCAAGACTAGGGGTTTTCTACTCGCTATTGAGCTAATCTTATTATTTTATCAGTTTTTATTATCATAATTTCGTTTCTAAATTATTTATAAACCTTTTAAATAGTGTCATGTTAAAGTTCCAAGACTCTTGGACGATCCGATTCTAATTTTACGAAATTTACGCAACTACGGTATAAATAGCGCGCAATTTCGATACACCGTTTTGAAGCCCATAGAAATAGCTTTCATCTGAAAAAAAATCGAATTTTAAAAATTTCAGTACAATAAAGTTTTTCAAAGAAAATTGAAAGTTCCAAGACACATGGACGGCACTGTATTCAAGTTTGAAAATACATATTTGAAAATGTGTGACGTGGAAAGACGAAAAGATAATAACTATTGAAATCTTATAGTAGTTGTTTTTTTTTCTTCAGAAACCCCTGTTTGCGCGTTCGAATGAATTAAAATTAGTGTTATATTTCCAGGTCAAGACAACTACTATTTGAACGGCAACAAGGATCTGCTGGAGAATGAGAGAAGACGCCACGAGGAAAGGGAAATCGACTATGAAATCGAACAGAACAGATACACAAGGGGAGGCGAATTCGACGAGGATGCACAGACTCCGAACGCTGGGCAGAGAGACGTCGGACAGAAGAATAGTTGTGAGTCTTCCATCTGAAAGCTATTTTTTCAATTCATTTTTTGCGTTTCACATTCTAAATTTTCAAAGTTTTCTTGATAAATCATGATATCTACAATTTATTCAAATTTGATGAAATCCTTTGAAAAATTCAATTATATATATATATATATTCGTTTTTCAGACAATCGTCCATCGACTCGCGGTCGTGCAATTCGTGGAGGAACAGGCTATGGAACGAAGGGAGGCCGAGGGGCTGCGAGAGGGGGCAGACACGCGGACAACAGACAGTTCCACATACAGAAGAGGGGCGACGAGGAAGGCGAAATCGAGGAGAACGAGGCGAAGCAGACTGGAAAGGAGAAGGACGAAGTTCAGGTAGGAGAGCTTTGGATTACAAGTGAAAAGGACGCTTTGAAAGAAATGAATCTGAAACAGTATTCGATATTTTTAAAACTCAAGTTTATGATTCAGAATATTTTATAGCCCAGAATAATTTTTGATGATGATCGGAGGAGAGGATATTTATTAGTGCGCACAAATATGAAGATTAAAATTTTAGCTGCCTGATGACCAGAAACGCTCCGACCAATTCGACAGAGAGACGGATAACGAAACGGAGAAGACACAGGACACGGGAATGAGTGGCGAACGGAAGGAGTACGGACAGAGGAACAATTATCCCAGTCGAGGAGGAAGGTGGGCAGATTTTTTTTAAAATAAAATAGAGAATAAAGTGAAGATTCAGATACTCGAACTACCAGAACACTCGTGGAGTGCGTGGCAAGGGCAGGGGCGGACTCTCTTCTGGATACAACTACAAAGGCAAGGCAGGAGAGCAGCTCCAGGTAATTATTATTATTTTTTTAAAAATATTTATTCTGGAAAACATGAGGATTAGAAATTCCTAGACTTCTTCAAATGATCAATTGGATCATGTATGTGTAGTGATTTGTTGGGTGAATTTATGAAAGTTTAATGAGGAGTTTTAATTCACGAATTGATAATGAGATTTTGAAGCAGAATAGAATAGGACACGAAAAGAATGGGTTTTAAAGAAGACTTTAATTTGGAATGAGAATTTTTTTTATGAATTTCACAAATTTTCAGGAACTTCGTGGACCTCGTCGTCGCCAGCAAATCGACGATGAGAGCGAAGAGGCAGGGCAACCGATTAGTGGAGGCGCCGAGAGAGGCAGAGGGGGAAGACATCAGCAGGGACAGTATGAGGTTGGATTTTATGAAACTATAAATCAAAATTTTAAAAATGACAAGTATTTGAAGGAAAATTCTTTTCTACGCTAAAATTTTACGATCATGCATGATTTGGCTTATTCGAGAAAAAAAATGCATGCTTTATAAGTTACACACAACTTACTCTTTCAGAGAAGGTGTAATTTTTCGAACAAACCCATAGTTTTGCTATTTTTATTGGATCCTGATTTACAGAAGCGACAACGAGGCGCAGGCAAGTATCAGAGAGGCCGAGGACCAAGGAATGAAGAAGGCAGCAGAGGAAATGGAAATGCTGAGGATGAGACCAAAAATGATACTGGAATCAGGTACAATAATTTCTTCCTTGAATTGAAAAGAGCTGGTTATTTACAGGAAAGACGTAGATCGTCTGAAGAGTCCCGTAGCCTCGTCGGAAGGCCACGAAGAATGGGAAACTGCCAGCGAGAGCAGTGGAAGAGGAAAGAGAGAAGAAGCAAACGAGAGGTGGGATTTTGAATTAAATAAAATCAGCACTTATGATCACAATCCACACCGATTTGCAGTTCAAACCCAATTTCTGATCAACGTTTTGAGCAGAACCTGGGCATAGATCACAGAATTTAAATGTACAAGTTGAGTTCTTCCAGATCTCTCCAGAAATCATCTTCCCGTTCTTCCGTGCCGCCTCAAGGTAACAATGCACGCACCAACGCAGGATCTAACCAGTATCAAAACAGGGTTTGAATTTTGCGAGTGGAACCTTCGAAAGTGAAGTAATTCAGATGCAAGACTCTCGAATCCGTTCAAAAAACGCCCAACCCGCCAGCCGTACGGTTAGTTTTTTTTGTTTGAAACGGTTACAAAATATATTTACATAATTTCAACGTATTGATTTATGACAATCTCAACCGAATGCACTCAAATTCCAAATTTAGCTAAATTTGCTAATTTTGTGAAAGTGCTGGCATATTTTCGCCTGAAGAAATTACAATGTTTCAGTCCCACTCGCCGTCCGCAAACAGCAGCAGCAGCAGCAGACAGATGAGCAGCGCACAAAGCAACAACAACAGACGACAGAACCCCTCGCAAATGGGGCCGAGTGACAGAGACAGGAATGCTGACAGAGGACACAACAAGCTCCCACACTACAGAAAGGTTGGACCGTTTAGAAAGTTCCTAGTTTTATTCAAACTTTGATTGCAAACTTTTTTGGGGTGGCTCATTTACTTTTTTTTCTTCCCTATCACACTTTCAAATTGAGTGATATTTCCAAATAGTCACCACTTAAAAAAAATTATTTCGATGTTTGCAGAGTGACAGAGACGAGCTGGCGGGGTTGGATTTGAACTGTGTAGATGGGAGTGTTGTGGTCGTCGACTCGCAAATGCAGGAACTCGGCGGCAGTGACATCGATGATTTTGAAGAGGTTAGGAAATAGTATAGAATGAGACGAGTAAGGAATTGCAGGTGGTGAGCAAGAAAGTCAAAAGACAGCAGGAGAAGGAAAAAGCAGCTCGATTAGAAGCAGAAGAGAGGAGGAAACCGAAGGAAAAGGAACGGAGGGAGAAGATTGCCGCTGCAAAGGCTGCTAGGGTTAATGCTAAGAAAGGTGAGATTTTTTAATGTCATACTTTTGACAATTATCTTTCAAATTTCATAGTTTCAAAATGACATTTTCCTTTCTTTTTTCGTTTTTTTGACATCTAGAGAATGTTACAACATTGCAATTTATGCCATGAAAGAATAGCGTGTAAGAATAGAAGAAGTTAGGGTAACGGTTGAAGAACTCGACATTTTTGCATATCTTTTTCATTGTGTAAAGTATCCAAGTTGCCTTTTTGTTCAAAAACGAATACGATTTTATCAGATTCGTTTTAATTGATTCTTTTGCAGATATGAAAAAGTCCGTTCCTCCATCTGAGAAGACAGTCAACACGAGTGAGCTGTTCTACGAGGACACTCCGGCAGACGCGCCGATGATAATGAACGAGATGACGGAGATGAACGCGCTGAGCGAGGACACGATTGCGGACTTCGGGAGAATGAAGGACATGATCACTGTGAAGACCGTCTGGACACGCAGCCATGTCGAGGAGATGGAGAAGGACACTGACAAGGAGTTCAATGAGGTGGGCAGACTTTCATAGCAACAATTGCTCAACGTTTCTTCGCTTAAGTTTGCACTCATTTTACTTTTCTATGGGAAATGTATACATTTTGCCTTAAAACTCATTTCCGTCAGTAATATTCTACAACATTGGAGTTTCGTTTTCCCTAAAACAAAAATCCTGAGCAAATCATTTTTCAGTCCCCAACAGTGATCCCCTCCCCAATCGCTCGTCCCACCCCTCGCTGCAAATCAGCGACAGATGCAGCTCTGCATCCCGAGGAATTAAAAGAGCGACTTGTCGAGCTGCCCGTGCCTCTGTCCAATTCTCAACCTCTGCAGCAAGCCGACAACAAATACGACTTCACCTTCGATCCGCATCTCCATGAGGTTGGTTATTTTTTCTAAAGTCAAATTTTTCAATGAATATGAAATAACGAATATCTGAATGACATTTATCACTCAAATTAGTAAGGAAATATTCAAGTCAACTTTTTTTATTCTTCATTTATGCACTTTGCCTGTCTTTTAATTTTGGATGAGTGAATATAGATTTTCTTTATTCAGGTTCAGCACCAGCGCGAAGTGGTTGTGGATAAAGTGCACCACCAGCCGATTTCCTCTGTTCCCGTCTCTGCCACCGTGTCCGAAACGGGAAGCATCGATGATCAGAGACTCAAGGAGAAACTCAACAAAGTCAAGGTAACACTTTAGTTTTACTGAAATTATGTAAAGCTGTAGAATATACAATATTTCTCATAATTTTACGATCAAAATTGAAATGATTTTCAAAAATTCATTGATTTTTAGGACCTGTGGCCGGGCGAACACGAGAAGGAGAATCCGATCGTCTCTGCGAGCAGCGCGCTGCCTTCGAATGTGGCCAAAGTGAAGCCGCAGCCGCAGAGTGGCGATGTGAAGGAGGAAATGGGCAAGGGCACTGGAATAGGCATGGACAGTGATGCGACTGGAGGAAGTTGCAACAGACAGGCTAATTTTCCCAGAAGTCCGGGTTAGTCAACTTTTTTATAGAAAAAAAACCTGATTTTTATGCTAATTTTCATACAATTCTACTGATCTCGAGACAGTTTTCATTGATAAGCAATTTACTATCTATTATCTACGAGGAACTCGCCTCTGTCTATGGGTAAAAGTGATGGTGCGACTACAGGCAATATGCGCGTGGAAATAGTGGGAAATGGGAGAAAGTGAAAAAGAAAAAGATCCGAATCAACGGGAAATCTTTTCAATACCCTTTTCTCGCTAGAAAGAAAAGTCTTTCGTGATAATGGACAGCTTCTGAAAAACGCAAGCTAGAGAAACAATTGATTTTTCAGCTCCGTTCTCGAATATCGGTGGTGGCGGTCTGGCGGTATTCCAGCCCTATCCACCTATCGCACTTGGAGGAGACATGTCCTCCAACATAGGTGCAGGCTACATGGGTCCTTTCGGTTCTTCAGCCCCCGTGCCTAGCTTCCCTCCAAATGCTGCATCCCCACCTGTCAATACTTATCCTGGTAAGAGTATTGTATTTTGTTTATTTCAAATTTGTGCGAAGTTTTATATTTAAACAGCAAATCGAGACTCTGATCATGTTCTTTCTCATACAGTTGTCCATTTTCTCTTTAAGGCACCAATCCAAGTTACTTTAGGTCCTCCAATCGGTCGCCAACAACAGCGCCCTCCTATTCAACAGAATTTCGTCGAGCACAACAATCCTGTCTACGTGCCTAATCGTAAGAATTATTCTTTTTTATTTCTTTTTATTTTATTGCTTCAGGCCCAAGTCAGACGAATCTGTGGACTCCGAATCAGCCCGGGCCGTTGGATGGGATGATAACTCAGTTCGGAGGGTCTCTCACTGGACAGCAACCTCCGAATCAGAACTCCATGCTCTTCCAGGCACCCATTAGGCAACAGCAGGTTAGATAAGTTTTATATATTTCATAAAAGTGAGGCTTTTCCTTAAGCCCGATTTAGAAATCAATTCTATTTACAGTGCCGTACAAAAGTTTTGAATAACTCATATTTTAAGTACTTTACATTCTACGATTTCCTGAGACAATTTAAAAAAATAAGGACTTGAAGATGACATTGAATGTCAAGGCATCTTCAAAACTTTACCAAAGTTGGCTAGACAAAAATCCGAGAAGATTGTTATTTGAAGTTTCATGAATTGTCCCACTTTTCTGCGCTACTGTATTCTTTGAAAACGAAGTCAAAATTTGTTTGAAAATTATAACTCAACTCCCAGAGCCGCCAATTCGGCAACGCTGTGGGCAACAATTCCCCGACAATCGGCGCGGGTCTGAACAAGAGCAGTGGGAATGGGAACTTCCTGTTCAACAACCATCCCTCGAACGAGGTCAACCTGCCTCCGCCCAATCTGGCTGTAGGCAGTCAAAGGGTCGCCCCGCCACAGTCCATGCATCCGTTGCAGGGTAAGAGTCGAATTAGATCAATAGGAATCTCTCAGAATAAAATAATGACTAAGTGTTGAAAAGGAAGGCGCAACAAAATTCCAGTTCTACTCGAATACATCGTTATTTTGACAAGTTTTACACTAAATCAGAAAATTTGGCAGAAGCAAAATATTCTTTCTTAGCCCCGCCCCCAGTCTCCTTCGCTCCGATGGGTGGCCCTCCCTCCGGATCCTCGTTCAACCAACTCGGCTCAGGGCCTATGAACGTCAACCAACCGCCGCCTTCCTTCAATCAGCCTCCTCCAAATATTAGGTATGCTTCTTATTGTGTGAAAGAACTTGGAGATCGATAACAGTTACTTGCGAAATTGAATTTTGTAAAAGTTTCTCTCACAAAAATACGAAGCCTTTCTCGATCTCGATTTCGATCAATTTCAAATCCTCAACCTTGTTTTTCAGATTCCCTCAACCCCCTCCCCAGGCTGACCCACAATGGGGCGCTCCAATCGCTCCGCCCAACAAGCAGCCGCAGCAGTCCATTATGGGATTCAATTTCCCTGGACGTGAGTTCTTTATTTATTTATTCCCTAAAAATGATACTTTTCCGTAAACATGGAAATTGTTCTAGTTTCTTTACGACTTTCCGTGAATGCTATCTATTTTTATTTATTTTCAGCTCTGCCGCCTCAGCCCTCGGGTCCATCAGCCCGTTTTCCGACCGCTGACGTGTGGTCGTCCTCGCCCTCCTTCAACGCCCCTGCCCCCAACAATGGATTCGGCGGTGTCAATGGAGGCGGACTGTTGCAGCAGGGACCCTTCTTTCAGCAGCAACAAAGGGGTGCCAATGTGTTTGTGGTAAGCATTTGCCTCCTTTTCATTAGAATTTTAGAAGCTGCAAACCAATGTCAAAATGAAATGCAAAATTTTTGTGCCTGTACTTCGAGTAGAATTCCTATGAAATATTTACCGTAAAACCTCTAATTGAAGCCCCTCTCAATACTAGTCCCCTTTAAAAGTAAGCGATGTTCGAGCATGCTAGGTCAAAAGTCGCATTATACTGTCACATTTAGCCTAAGCGCGCATAAATATCTTATTTTACCACTAAATTGAAACATTTTTCTATTTTTTCTGAAAATATTTGGGTTGAGAAATAATAACCCTTCCTCTTCATTTGAAGCCCCCTTCTAAAAGGGGTATTGAAAGTAGAAGTTCCCAGGCTTTAATTAGAGGCTTTACGGCTATAAATGATCGCGAATTAGAAGTTTTTAGAAAATTATTCGAGCTCGGAAATCTTTTAAATGCATTCAGCTCATTGAAATACTAGCGAAATAAACAAATGGAACAGAGATAAAACCAAAGAATACACTTTATGATATTCACATGTTTTAAATTCATTAATAATGAAGCAACTTCTTACAGCCCCCGAAAATGCAGTCGGTCGGCAATATGAAGCGTCCGCCTTCGAACGCGAATTCGACTGCCAGCGAGAGATGAACTATTCACGAGTCAATTGACTCTGCACAGCAAAGTGGATCATTCAGCTCATAGTTTCGCTCTGCGTCTCTGCAGCGAATCACACACCCATTCATAATTATTCGTATTCTTATTCGTTATTTATTTTCTATTGGATCTACTTATCCGATTTGATTTTCTACGACTTTTCCCTTCTCATTTTCAATTTTTGTGTTCATTTGGTGTGTTGCTCTTTTAATGCGCGCAGTATTTTATCATCCTCCTCCAATCTTTGCGAGCTAATTTATTTATGAAGCAAGCGCTCCATTCTGTGTTCATTTTCATCAAAATTGTCTGATTTGCATAGTCGATTTTCTTTATATTTTACCGATTTTTTATCGGAATTTTGATCGTGTCGTTTTCAACCCGACTCTCGTCTCATTTTGGTTGCAAACACTTTTCCCCAAGAATGAGCATAGTTCTCTTAAAATTTGGCATTTTTCTTCTGAAGCGGATAAAAAAGTGAGAAAAATAGCGTTTAGGAGAATTGCACTAATTCATGCTAGGAAAGTACTTGCATCCTCTTATTTTCCCATTTTTCGATCATTTTCTCCTGCGATCCGTTTACTCGAATATTCACATTTAAAATTTTCCTTTTCAGAAAATATTCTTTTTCCAAATATGAAATTTTTGAGAAAATTTAGAAAACCTGACAAATTAGGATTTCTAATTTCCTTCTCAAATTCAACATCTTCTTTCTATATGTCTGATTTTATTACTCAAGTTTTTCTTCTTTGAGATAAAAATCATAAAAAGGCAAAACTTTTATTTTTTACTCCGTAATTTTCTCTTCTCGACCGAAATCTCGTGTTTTAAAGTGAAATTGGCATTTTAGTCGAAGATAATTGTAATTTATTTATTTTTTCTTTATCTTTTGACTGAAATGCACCAATTACTCATTGCCACCATTCTTATAAAATGGTAGGGTGTAGGCCTTCGACTCCATTTTCAGCAATACTCGTTCCTTCATTTGAATTTAAATTTTGGGATAATTTTATCCAAAGTTGATCGAACTTATCATATGGATGAAATTTGCTTAAAATCCAAACTTGGTAAATGTATGTGCTCTATAAATATTCCTTTCCTCTACGTTTTATCATTTTATACCGTAATTCTTATTTTATCTCATTTATCCTCTCGTTTTCATTTCCATTTTCATCGCAACTATTCTAATTTAATTGTGCACCGATTTTTGTGAGTGTCGATGTGGTTTCCTTCATTTTTGCCTGTTTTCGTCGCGTATTTATACCCTAATTTTCTCGTTCGGTCATTTCGTTTTATCATGTAGAAAGAATAAATTGTCCAATCATCAACTTTTCTAGCAATTTACGAATTTTTGGTTATGCATAGCCTAATCAAATATGTGCTTATCTTCATTTTATCTCTTAAAGTTATACAATAATTCATTATTCGGTATATACAGATAAGCTAGTTCTGCACTGCAGATACCTAAAGAGAAGTTCTCTAAACGAGATTACTAGCAGAGAATACATTTTAGAAATATCGAATTTGAGATTGCAAAATAATGAGTTTGATATAGTAATCATTAAGAATTTGGAATGATTCAATGATATTGGCAGATCGGAATTCAAACAAAGTTTCAGCACAATTTACAACTTTTTCCGCAGAACTTCAACTTCTGCCTAGTCGTATAGAGGGTCGAATCGCAGAAGCCTTCCTTTGCCCATTCTAAAATGTTAATAAACTTGTAGTATTTTCCAAATTTAAATCTTCACCTGCACAATCACCCCTCCGATCGCGACAATCCAGTAATTCACTTTTGGACTGAAATTCAAAAATATGTCTAGTTTTGTTTTGATCCCTTGCCAAATCGGTCAAATGACATCGCGCGCAGGTTTTCGCACAGGATTTCGTCATGAACTCCAAATAGCCTCTTCTGTTGCATAAATGAACAAAACAGCCGTTCAACTCATCTGTGCAATTGATGTGTGGGGTCAAAATACCTGAGATTTTAACTTTTTTTAGAACTTATTTAGAACAATACTTACAGCACATTCCATTGAAACAGGTGTGGCCTTCAGGGCATTTACCTAGAGAACGCGAATGAGTTTTTCAATGCGAAAACAAAGATTCGATACGAGTTTTCTATGAAATTTTCAAGCAAGACAAGCACGTTGCAAAAAATTTCATGAAAAACGGATCGATCAGTGTAACCGAAGATATGGATTTCTGAAGACGACAATCCATTTTTGCGAGCGAATTTTCGTCAAGAGAAAAGCGTGCCTTGCAAAAATGTTCCCTAATGTAACATCTAATAATGGAAAAAGAAAACAAGCAAAATTTTCTAGATTTGTTGAAAAAAGTGACGAAAAATCGCTCTTTGACTTTGTCTTCGCAAAGTGGGTGAGCTCGCGCTCTCTGCACTTACCGCTAATACATTCTAAAATTGAATAAGTTTAAGGACTGTAATCTAAAGAAGAAAACCTCCAATAGGCTCCCCAACGGGACAGATTCCAACTTCAACTTTATTATCAGTCTCCTTGCCCTGTCCTGGTTCCTCTTCTTTATCCTCTTTTTCATTCTCTTCTCCTTCGACTTCTTCCTCAGCTTCGCCTGTTGAAGGTTCTTCTGTTGTTGTTGTTGTTGTTCTGAAAATATGAAAATTTGTATAAAATTATGAAAAACGATGTAATCATCAAAATTCTAACACATTTTCTAAAAATATTACGATTTGGATTTTTAGCCATTTCTCCACCTAAAACTTTCACCTTAGCGGGTGGTAGAGGCTCAATAGGGGTTCTTCTTGCACTATTTCGGTATGAGTTGCAGGGTTGAACGAAAGCGAAATTTTGAAAAACCGAAAGCGTTTTTGACTTTGAAAAAATCCGAAACCGAAATCGAAGCTTTCGTCCAGCCTTTATGAGTTGGTGAGGAATCCAAATTGTCTAAAAATATCAACCTCGGCATGGCTGTAGTGATTCGTTTCTTGGTGCTCTGTTTTCTCTTCTTCGTCGTGCCAGTCGAGGTCTGTGGTAGTATTGTCTTTATAGTGCTTGAAATCGGCCACTCAATTTCGTCAACTATCTAAAGATTCGATAATTTCAGGCTTTTTCTCCGAAAATTGCCTCATTATTTTCATCTTCTTCCGTTGTACTCGCTATTTCTTCCATTGTCGA
The DNA here is from genome assembly GCA_964036155.1 of Diploscapter coronatus. NCBI lineage: Eukaryota > Metazoa > Nematoda > Chromadorea > Rhabditida > Rhabditidae > Diploscapter > Diploscapter coronatus. Next base: position 15,345,650 of record OZ038423.1, on the reverse strand, counting down.
TGTTTCGATTTCACCACTCTGAATTTTTAGATACAGCAATTCTCGAAAGGACAAAAATGTTACCTCTTCACTATTCTCGCTAATAATAATAGCCTTCTTTCTTGGTTTCATCGTGGTTCCCTTCGTGGTTAAAGTGGTTCGTTTCTCTGTTGTCTCTTCCATTTCTTCAGATTCAGCTTCAGGAATTGTCGTCGTTGTTTGGAAAGGAGTTGTTGATGGAAGCCGAGTGAATGTTTTGGCTGACATTCGGGTGGCTAAAGTATTTTCTTTTTCATTTTCTTGATGAAGGTCCAACTTTTCTTCCTGCTCGATTTCTTCGAAGATGCATTGACTGGAGAAGACGTCGATAATTTTGAAAGTGACGATTTTGTCGTTCCATTGACATGGGCTTTTTCTAGAAATTGATGGCATTTTGAAGTAAAGTTAAATTATTGATGAAGATCAACCCTTTTCAAGGAATACTAATTTGAGTATATTTTGAATCTTTCAAAACTATTAAAAATAAGTAAATGATGAAGATAAACCTTTTAAAGATATTTTTTCATCTGTTAAAATTCATAAAATGAAGCTCAAAACTAACTGCAGCAGAGTCCATTTTCGCAATAGAACCCACTAGGACAGGTGCTCTCGATGCATTCCCCGATGGCGTTCTTCCCACTGCTACACTTGCCGAACTCCTCCTTCTCCTCGATTTCCAAGGACACGCTCGAGGTCGTGGTCGTCTTCACTCGGCAGCAGTACGAATTTATGCATTCCGATCCCGAAGGACAAAGTCCGGCCAAGCAGGCTGGAAGTAATGAAATTATTTAAGATTTAGCACAAATAAAAGGATAGCATATGCTGCCAATAGAAGCTGATTTTCGCGATAAAATTAATCAAATAGAATTTTGTAATTCGATTTTTGCGTTATTATTTGTGCTAAAAATGAAAATATTGGGAGTGCAAAAATTACGATATGTTCGACCTCCGATTGAGAGCCGTCTGCCTGGACACGCATCAAAGAATCTGGCTGCTGATGATGAAGAAATATAGGTTAGAAGTATGGTGATGAATAGGGTGAAGTTGATTAGTCTTTGACGATTACTGCTCAAAAGCAGTCGGGCCATTCCAATAACTTTTGATAATTGAAAAAAACAGACTCAAATTTGGCTTTCTGAATATCTGAAAAAAATAATTTGATTATAAATTTTTGTGAAAGAAAATGGCTTTTAGAAAGCCCTAGATCAGAAATTCAAAGGCATGGAGCTAAAAATAGCATGAATCCTCTCGGAATAGATCCAAACTAAACAGAATAGAACAAGGGATATTGAATGTATAGCGATGATCTGTGTGTTTTATGCAACGGTCAGATATGCTAATAGAGTTGAACCGATCAAATTCAGATATAGATGCCTATCCAAATAAAGCGAAGCATGGTAAAGCATGAAAAACATAATGCACTGTATAAATGGGGAAAGGAAAAGACGAGTACCTTCTATGGAATTCATCTAATTTTGGATCTAAGAGCATAGGGAAGAAATGGTATTGTGGTAATTTTAGGAATTTTGGAGAATATTCATTAATCCTTCAGAAAAAAGTGAAAGAATAAGGAATCATGAAAACCCCTGGGATCAGTACATGCAACGGTAATTGTCGATTGTTGAAAATAGAAACTCCAAACAGAAATAAAGAGGGGAAAGGCGATGAATTTGAGAGGGCCACTCAAAAGGTGAGAAGGAAAAAGAGAAGGAAAGAGATGAGCCAAGCAGATTTTCGAGGAGAAGAAAAAGTCAGACTCGAGGGATGGAAAAGGGCATGCAATACAATGAAATGCAGTGAATCTGAAGGATGAAATGCATCACGAAGTTGTAAGAGGAAAAGTACCTGAAGACTGAAATTCTTTTTGAAGAATTTTCATTCATAGATGGAAAGAGACGTCTGAAGATTGTTTGATTTCATAGAGACTATTCAAAGCTCAAAGAAGTTGAAATTTTAGCTTGAATTGGTAGTACTTTGTGCGAACGAAATGCTGCTATTTTAGTTTTTTGTGCTATTGAAATTCATGCTAAATCGATTTTCTTAAAAAAAAACCTAAAATAATTTATTTTATATTTCACGGCGATAAAATTTGTCGGTCCACATTTGACAAAGAAATACCCATATGCAGGAGGGAGAAATCGGGAAAGCAACCATAATTCAACGGGAAAAATGAAAATGAAAATAGGTAAGTGAAATAGGACAAGGATCGTGTGGAGAGTATGTCAGGTTATCCGAGTTAAAGATAAAATGGAAAGTTCCATCTCTCTGCAAAGAAAAATTGTACAAACCAAATAAGAAAGGGTAAAAAAATAACCGAGTAAAAAAGGAAGGAGCAAATTTCGCCTACGAGCTCATTTAAAAAAAATCATTTCTGTCGGTGTAAAACTCATTATGAAAAGCAGGTAAAGGGGAAATTGTATCGTTGAGCAAGAAAATTTTAGTTAAAAAAATAAATAAATTGCGATTCAACAATGTGTTCACCCGAGGTTCAATTAAAAATAAATAGGAAAGGAATTTCGCCGAATCATCCAGTCATTAATTTCAGGTTTAGCAGATAGTTTCGAGCAGTCGCTTGCGATAGTCGCTGTTCTGGAAGAGAGCCTTCACCAAGTGACGCACCTCGTTCGGAGTCAGGTACTGCGCCAGGGGACCCTTGCCGTCGCACCAACGGTCAGAAATTGCCTGGAATTAAAAATAGGTTAGTTGAAATTTTCGGACAATTTAGCAAGAAGAAATGTGGGTAAATATAGGAGAAAAATATAGAAAATGCCAAAATAGTTTGTTCGCTACTTTTCCTCTCTTGAAAATTATACCTGGAGATTAGCCTGAAGACAGAAAATGATCTCCTTCGTTCTGAAGTACTCCCTCGGACACATAGAGTGGATGTGCGTGCGACCATTGATCTGCAAATTCTTACATCAATATACTCATGACTGAAAAATATTTCATTTCGCACCCAATGCAAGATCTAATAACGAACACTGAGCTATTCTTTGTAAAGTAAAGAAAAATAAATATCTTTTAGAAAAAGTGAATTTCTGAATCAATTTTACCTCAAACAATCGGTCCATCTCCATGACGAGCGTCTGCACGGCGAGAGCAGCCACATCCGCATCGTAGGTGCGAATGTCTTCCATCGACATGAACAGAGCGTTGATGCTCTCTAACAGGTACGAGACGATCGTCCCAAGAGCCTTGCAATAGACAGACTCAGTCAAAACCTGAAGCAAGAAGAAATGAATGAAGCTTTGTCCCTAGTATTTTTTGACATTATTACATTAACTATTGTAGGCGCGCGGCGGACAAATTATTCGCATATACGATACTAATGCTCCCTTTTCTCCTGTTTCGCGCTCTGAGCACTGTTTCCACGCAAATTGGCGGCAACTCGCATGCTTTGCATGTGAACAATTTGTTCGCCGCGCGCCTACAATATATCAGTTCTCGATGAAAAACATACTAGAATATGTTAGAATCTAGGTAATTCTAAAAGAAAAACACTTCTCATTTTATCGAATTTTCAAAGATAAAATTATAAACTTTAAAAGTATACCTCCTTCCAAACTTTTGCGATGGATTGGATCTGTGCAGTGCACTGCTTGAGAATCTTCCTGCATTGATCTGCTTTCTCGAGGTCTTCCAAACGATCGAACACTGCAAATTGAATTGCTAGAAATGAGCATCTGAAAGATGCTTACTATCCTGAACAGAGAGAGCGAGGCTGAGCTGTCTTCTGGCCTGCGACAGGAAGGCATTCATGCAGTTGCCTGCATTTTCGCGCAAGGGCTCAATGAAATTCGCCAGCAGAGGACGAATTGCCTCGTACTGAAAAGAATTAATTTACTGGAAATCAAGAGTCCAGAAAATGTGGAGTTTTTTTATTTGAACAGTTTAGCAGAGATAGGTTGTTAAAGAAAAGCAGACATTTTTAAAAGAACCCGAAAGAGAAGTGAAAATTGTATTCTTTGTGACTCAATAATTTGCTTCTGAATTTCCTTTAAAATCTACCTTAGCCGGATCAGCCTTCTTTGCGTCCCTGAGCACATCGTGAGTGAGCAGCATTAGGCGATGACACAGATAGTAGCAGTTGTTGTAGAAAATCGCTAAAATTTGTTTATTTTCTAGAAAAAAAAAATCGTTAAAAAATACCAGTCATTTGCGGCACAGTGGCGAGTGCTTCTTTGTGATGGCGAGGAGCCAGCAGAATGTACAGCTGGATGATGTTCGAGGCAGTCGTCACCAAACGGCCGAACAGAACCTGCAAATCTCTTATAAAGAAGGTTGATATTCCAATAAATTCGATAATTCGGAAATGTTGCAACGTCGCAATTTGATAAGGTAGCATATTAAAACAAGAGTCCTAATCAATCCTCTCCTACCCTTGCATACTCTTTCGCCAGATCGCGACATTTTCAAACGGTCATAAATTATGATGGGGCAGAATTGGGTAGAAATTTCTACTTCGATTCAATTTTTTCCCAAAGTCTCGTTCTGGCCCATTTTGATTGTTTATCTAAGAAATCATGCAAAAAATAAAATTTTAAAAATTAAAATGCAAACATTCGAACCTCATCAGTGGCGTTGATCGCTTCCTTCAGCGTTTCAGCCACCAAATTCACGAGATCCACAGTCGACTGGCTTAAAAATTTCATTTTTCTTGAAAATACTAACTTTTTTACCTGACAGTGCATCTCTGCAACTGAAAGAGCTTGGGGAAAGAAGAGTCATCGTTGGAGAAGACCACATTGGGCGGGTACTGCTTGCTGAAGACGGTGCTGAACTCGAGAACTGTCTCCTCTTCCACCTCGCCAGAAGAACCGACCTGAACAAGAAAACTAAGAAAATTGCCATCATTAGAACAAAGTTGGAGTGATTATTCTATCCTCGTCTACTGATAGATCTGCAGAAATTTTCATTTCTATTCAAAAATCTGGAGGTAGTTTCCATTTGCTTCAAAAATATCAAAACTCATTTCTAGACTCGTAATTGACAGTTTATGAAATTCATTTTTGCAAAAAAATTTAAATAATTAAACTTTCCTGTGAGAATGTCTTACCTTGCACATCTCGATGTAGGGTTTCTGAATGAGCTGTTTGGCCGTGCCCAGGATGGACAGGCAGCGCCTGTCGATGAACAGAAGGGCGTGTTCGTCCGCGTACTTCGAGAACAGCTTCGTCGCCTCCGAGAAGAAATTGAATTCCTGCAAAATTAAAGATCTTTTCATTTCAAAAGAATGCTTACAATCATTTTGAGTCTGAATCTCTCAGCAGCGCTGATAGCGTTCTGCAGAGCCGTGTCCACACTTTGGGTCTCAGAAGCGGTCGTCGGGACGAGCAGACGCTAAATTAAACTAATTTTGAAAAGTATCGAAGAAATCTGTGAACGAGTCTTATCCATCATTTTCAATTTTTAACGCTTTTCCGCTTATTTCTATTTTCTCGAAGAGTTTAATTTACAAAGAGCCGAAAATAATCATCTTTTCCAACCTTAGTGATCATATCGAAGAGTCTGTCTTCGATCTCCTTGCCGAGCAGTCGAATCAAGTAAGTGCTCTCCACGTAGACGTTGTCCAGCGCACGCGATAAGTACATGAACAAGTTCTCCAGGTTGCTGAAACAAAACGCCTGAAAAGGAAAAATAAACGAACGATGGTGAACCTGAAAATAGCCTCGATGTTCATGGGCTTGTCAGACTTGGCATCAGATGCACGGCATTGGAACAGGTACGAGTGATTCGTCGTGCTCTGCAAGATTCTTTATGAATTTTAGAAGCTGGAGAAATATCCTATTGGAATAATCGAAGATGTTTTTTCTTATTATGAAAATCGACGCAAAACTTCAAATCGTTTGAATTCCGAGCAGAATTTATTCATGATATTTTTTGAAATTAAATAGAAAAATCTTACGCTGTTATCATCGATGGTGAGGACTTTGTGGTCGGCCTCGCGGCCGCAGCTGTCGATGATCGTCTCGCAGAAGTCCGTCAGAATGACTGTCGCCCACTTGCTGATGCGAGGAGAGAGGCCCTCCAGAATGTGCAGCGCGGTCAGGTGCTGAAAATATAGGTATTTTACTTTTTTTTTTATCTTTAAAACCAGAATAATTTTCTTTTGATGAACAATAATTTAAAAAAAAAAAAACTATATATGCAAATTTGAACGTTCATCGACTTTATCATTCAAATACTAATTCGTCGCTAAATTTGGTGAATTTTGTAGTAAACCAAAAATTCTGCATACCATAGTAGTGAGATCGGAGTTCTCATTGAGGATTTGCATAAGCTTGAGTCCGCTCATGCTGGTCGGCACCGGGGGATACGACAGGAAGGACGAGAAGAAGCTCTTGTGCATGAATACGGAGTACGCGATCACGTCTGCAATCGCGTCCGACAGCAGGTGGCGCACTGAGCTCAGAGAGAAACGAGATCCATCGTCCTGGGATTAAAAAAAGTCATAAGATACTTCTAAAGATGCTTGATAAGAAATAAGCAATCACAAGTTATTAAAATACTGACATTAATCTCTAGATTATGAAAATTGAAGGCATTGAATTTCAAAGTTTTTTTTTTCTTTTAATTATAGTATCCTAACCGCGCCCAGCTGCTCGACAGTGTCTCTGGCCTGGATGAGTTTCTTGGCCAAGTCGACAGCCCCGAGGTCGTCGTTGTCGAGATGAATCTGGTTTGCATCGACGAGGGCCGACTCGATCTGCAGCAGGCTCTCCATGTATTCTCTCTCCTCTTGCAGACGCGTCAGACGCGACACTAGTTCCGAATGCTCGCGACTTTTCTGGAAGGGATTAAATATGATCATCTTTCCCCGCTAGTTTAGTACCTTCTCAACGCTCCCAATCTCTCTGATCGCACGCTCCACTTCGTCCAACTTCTTGCCGACCTAAAAATTAAAAAAATGTATCGTTTCAATCGGGAATCCTTCAAATTATTGTAAATAGTTGTGAACCCTTGAAAGTATTCACGATTTTTGCAGTCGTCTTCCCACAAAACTGTGAGAAAAATGAGATGCCTCGTACATCGGAAGCGAGATTCTCGAGTTTCTTGATGCTCCAGAACTGCGCGTCCCCGTCGATCACAGAGCTGGGAATCGACTGCGCGTACTTCCTGTCCAGATCGCGAGTAATCAGATCCATTTCTGAAAAAATAAACAAATGTTTTTAAATAAAAAAAGATTTACCTCTCTTGATGTCGCTCTCCAACTGATCCAAATCGTCCATTTTGATGAGCTCGAGCTATTCTGAAGAAGTACAATAACTCTGGAGAAGTTTCAAGCAGAAAATCGCGAAAAAATAAAAAGAAAATCGAAAATTTGTGAAGAGAAAAAAAAGAAACGTGATTTGCAGCCACTTTGCAAAAATTGAATCTCCCGCCTGCCAATTGAGCGGAGATATAATGTTCGTCAGCCTGACCGATAAAATCTAGCCAGATATGAGTGGCCGATTTCCGTCTGCCTGTTTCATTCACCAATTTGCATTTCTATTTATTTACGAATTTCAACCGCTCACTTCAAACGTGCAAAATGTCGTCTGAATTGTCGAAGCGAGTCGGGGCCATGAAGCTGGAAGATATGCTGCCTGAGGTGAGATTTAAAAGAATCTATTTTCGTCGATGGTTCGGAAAATTCATTCACTTTTGGAACGAATAATGCTGATAAGAGGATGAAAAAAGTTAAACTCCTAGGTATAATTTTTTGAATTTTAGGTTTCGAAAAGGCCGGCTCTATCGGACAAGAAATACCAGACAGTCGATTTGTTAGTGAACTGGTTCAGAATCATCTCAAAGGATCACCAAGACGGAATCAGTGCAGAAAATTTTGAAGGCAGAACGGTCAGTTTCCATTTCCTTAAAATTTTTCCTGGAGCAATCAAAGAAAGTTGTTTTTTTTTTTCAAGGAAAAATCATTATTTTCAGGTCGAAGTATACAAGGTCGAGTTTTTCAAGGTCACAAAAGCAAAAAAAGGCGAAAAACGAATTCCACTAAAAGGAAGGTTGCGAAAGATCATTATATTCATCCAGCTTTTTTAATAATTTCAGAGATGAGCTGCGCGAACTTTTCTGGACGATGATTCGCGATTATCCCAGGGTGTTTGGCAACATCTTCTCGAACATTTTCGATGATTTTTACACGGCCTACACAATGCAAACCTGGCATCTTCCGGGAGATAGACCAGCCATCAAACAGATTTTGAGTGAAACTGAGGTGAGTTGTCTTTGACAATACTAAAGAATAGATATCTCGATAAAACACTGGTACCCCCGAGGCGGACAGATGCGGGTCCATAAATTTTGAACATTTGAGAGATTTGCTAAAGAATTAAAAAGACTTAATCCTATGAATTTCCAATCTCTAAAATAAAACTTTCAGCGTCCATATTCACGACTAGAAGTCGAAATCTCGTGGCAGAAACGCCTGTGGCTACACCTGCCCGATCGCTTTGACACCATACCGGAGCAGACCAACGAAACGGCTCGATTCATCAAATTTCTTTATTCGCAGCGACTGCGATATGCACCCCTGCAAAACGATGTGGCTTGGAACGAATTCATCAGCCATTGGGAGTACAACAACAATGCAGCTATGCTCATTCCTAGTGCACCTAGAGAACCCATGGTAGTTTTTTTGTTGAATATTTAACCAATTAGAAACCGGCCAATATTTACGAAAATTTGTTCTTTATTCGGCAATTTGGGTAATTCGTTACCCATAGTTAAGGGTATAGAGAAAGGTGGGAGGAGATCTTTTCCTATACTATTTCTTAGGTTACTGTTATGAAGTAACGAAGTAGCGAATTATTCAGATTGCTCTTTGTTTGTCTTTTGTTTTGCTTATTTTTAAAACTGAAAATCTCAATTTACTTTCGGACCTGATTAATTAGTTGTTCAGATCGACATTCTGCCTGGTGTTCAAGCCTGGTTCGGAGTCCGAGCAGCCCTCAAGCAGCTGGACAACTTCGATCCTGTTCTCAATTATGGACGTAAGCGATTTATTCCTTATCTCTTGAAATTCCGACCGTTTTAGTCGTGACGAATTTGTTTTACAAAGTCGACCTGAACCTGATTTCCTTCTACGAGATTCTCCTGCGACAGGTATCATTTGTTATCTTTTCATTTTTTTTCTGAATTTATGTTTTTTCAGGAACACTCTGGCGATGAACGTTTTCGAGAAGAAACATTTTGGGCGATGCTTCAAGAACACCCAGACCTGGCCATGAATGAGCGGCAACGGAGGAAGATGGACGAGACACTCGGTGATATCAAAATCAAAACAGAATACGCTCTCGTTTTAGATCGGTAGGTATCAGACTTTTCTAAATTTGATGGTGTTCGAAACTTTCAAACTAACATACCGATTTTACAAGTGAGAGTACTTTGTCAATTGAGTTTTAGTTTTCAGACGAACACGTGAATTCAATCGATGTGATCGACACGGGACGTATTTTCGACTCACTGATAGCCCGCCAGGCCGCACTTTTGTTTCAAATCCTCACGGGGGAAATATCGACCTGTTTCGACTCTATCGGCAGCATGGAATTAAATTGCAGTGAGATTAATGAAATCGACTGAATAACGATTAATTCCAATGATGATTTGCAGATTTCCATATCTTCCCTGCGTCGAATTCTCAAGTGGAAAGAGTGTAAGTGAAAATGGCTAAAATATTCATTTGGCGGTTCAAGCAAACTTGTAAATTTTCAAACCTGCGAGTGCTCGCATGAATGAAATGGTATACCTTTTCGAGAGAAGAAAGTAATGTTATTTTCCTCTTTCGAAAAAAAGTTATCTCGGTTATGCGGGCACTCGTGAATTTGAAAAGTTGCAAGTCTGGGCTCAAATCTATTTTTTCGAGAAATTCGAAATAACGAAACTTGAATGTCATCAATTCAACCAAATTAATTAACAGATGTTATATTCTAATTTAAGATTTTACGAAAAGGAAATTTTTATCAATTTAGTGAGTTATTCATTTCAGAAACTAGCAGTACCACTCGAATTTATAATGGTCCATGAAAAGCCGCAACGATACAACAAGTTCCTGGGGTATACGGAGCGGAGAAACCTTGTTGAGGTAAAGTTGGTGACTATTTTCTATCCTTCTAAAAGGAAATATTTCAGGGAGTGACTCTCAATCCGACCAAACATGTAAATCGAATAATGAAATTCGTCGAGCGATTGGAACTGCACCAGGAGAATGATCCTTTCCTCAGACAATTCGATGTAAATCAGTTTCAGCGTCATTTATCTCCTAGAATATTGAAAAAACGACTTTTCTTGTATATTGTAACAGAAGTTTCGACTAAATCGATAAGAACAAATAGTATGTAAAGTGAGATGATGCTTCCTTATTTTTCTAATTAAACGCACTATTTCGACACATTGTGTGCCGCTGCGTTAAATCCAAATCATCTTATGACATTTCATATTCTTCATATCGAGATTTTCAGATGGGCATTAAGCATAAAATGATCGGGTGCCAAGGAAAAGTCCTCGAAGCCCCACTGCTGCTCGATCACGAAAAAAAACCCGTGGAAATGACTGAGCAGAAAGAAATTTCGAATGCGATTCTCAGCGGTAATATTTTGCTTTTATCCAAACTTTACTTTATTAATTTCAGTTCCGGTTCAAGAAGAAATCGGTTTTGCCCTGATTCCGATTCTCGATCCAGAAAGTGGTGTGACGTCAGTAACGGAGGACAATTTGAGGTTCGTTATCGATCTTTTCTTGCTAAGATTAACATTGAATTAGTTTCAGCGTTTTTTACAAGCAACTTCTTAAAATCTGCCGTGAAAGAGGGATAAATGTTGGCGGTGAAAATCGGTTCCTTTGGGTAGGCTAAATGCTTGAGAATTAAAATAAATTGACCTCTATTTACAGATGGTATTTTTTCAAAATCTTTTCTCGATACTCCCTACCCTAATAATACTCGTTTGTAAATATAGACCATCGAATTATTCAAGTGACTTCAGTATTGCGAAGGCTGTTTATCGATGCGAGAATTCTACCAACATCGGCGTGATATTCCTGCAAATATTCGTTACATCGAAGATGTCTATCAGGTAGCTCTCGATCAGTTCAACAAACACCCAACAGCCAAAATCCTCTTCTATGTCGTCTTCCAAGAACGCAGTTTCGGGAAATACGGTAAGTTTTATGACTTCTAACAAACTTGTAAATTTTCAAACCCGTATGAACGAGATGGCGTGTCTTATCGAGAGAGGACAAGAGCATGATTTCTTTAGGTCTTTTGAAAAGATATACTATTTCGTTCGTTCGGAAACCCGCATTTTTAAAAATTTACGAGTCTAATTTCGAACCAGAAAATTCAATAAAATTTCAGGCGAGTTGAAATATTTCTTGGACAGGAAAGGTCATCCAAATCAGGTCATCAATGCAAACACTCTCACAAAGATTCTCGCTCAAAAGTAATATTTTTAGAGAGGCGATTTGGAATAAGATGAAAATTTCAGCGTTCTGTCACCTCTCTACAACATCTCTCTGAAGATTAATGGAAAATGTGGGGGCGAAAATCAAATTCCAGCTGGGTGAGTCTTTCTCAGCTTTCAAATGACCGAGAATATGATAGAAAGCAAGAAATAAACAAGAAAAACTAGATCTCTTCGAAGGGTCGCACCTATTCTGAATGGATGACAATGGAGATACCATTATCAAAATGTGCAACCGTGTAACCTTTAGAAGAGTTAAGAAATATATTCTGTAACTTGGAGAAATTGTGTTGCAGCTGTTATTTAAATAAACTGTCTTTTCATATTTCAGATATTCGGCGACGGTGGATTCTGAATTGGAAAAGTCGCTGAGCTTCGAGCCCCTAACCATGTTCATTGGTATCGACGTCACTCATCCAACCAATCAGAACGACAAGTACAAGAGAGATAAGAGGGATAAGAACGAAGGTCCAAGTCGACGGCAGCCGCCCCCGATGTCGATCGCGTCTATGGTCGGATCGTTCAATGCTTCGGGAACACGGTATGTTTATTCTTTTCCGCTATATCATGTTCGTTGATGAAGAAAGAAACAAACGCAGTACAAAGATAATGCATACAAGTATTCTATGTGGGTGGGGCATGACGCTATCGTATCGATTTCTTGGCTGATTTCGAATTCACTTTCGAAGATTAGTCACCTCGTGCATTTCTCTTCTTTCGTTCATAACCTTGAATAATTCTGTCATTTTCCAAACATTGACGCGCTACTAATTTCCTTCGTTAGTGAACATGATAACGTGTTTTTTTTCTCAATATTTTCTCTTCTATGAACTTACTGATTTTGTCTTTTAAAAAATTTTCCTCAATTTGGAAAGTTCATGAATATTGAAGGTGAGAATATATTGACTAAAAAATCCATTAAATTTTCAAGAAACCTAAATTAAGAGAAAAACGATTTTATGTTTTTAGATATGCAAACGAGATCCTGGCTCAGCTGAAGGAGAAGGAAACGATAGAACTGTTCGACGGTCAGCAGTTCCCCAGACTCATCAACAAATTTGTCGATGTAAGCAAAATACTAAAAAAATTATTGTTTACTCTCGGAAAGTCATTTGACTTTTAAATTATCTTCGATTTTAGTTCATTCTGAATTCAGGTGAATGGCAGATTGCCCGAACGAGTGATCATCTACAGAGACGGAGTCAGCGATTCGGAGATGATCAACACGGCCTCGCTCGAATTGAGGACGATCAAGTAACATTTTCAATTATTTGATGCAGCTTCTGACGAAATTAGGAATTTATGGTTCAAGTAATGTTTGCTATGGAGAAAGGTCGGTAGTTTTTGCAAGCCCGTGACCTCATGTCCTTTATCAGAAGCCATTTGATCAAACTTTAGTTCGTTATTTTCAGACGGGAATGGGCGAATGTGCTGAGAGGTCTGAACCAGAAATTGGACGTGAAATACATGCCCAAATTCACCTACATCGTCGTGCAGAAGCGACATCTCACGAGGTTCTACAAGCCTGGCATCGACACCAAAGAGAATGGAGAAAAGTGGGTTTTAATTTACGACTTTTTACAGCCTGTGCGAATGGCAATCTGGATATATCGGAGCGTCGATATTTCTTGCAAATATCGAAAATTTCCAAGAAACATCGACACTCCGATATTTCCAAATTACCTGTACGAATTACGAATGGAAACATTTTGAAACTAATTATAATTCTGAATTAAAAAAAAAAATTATTTTTGTCGGAAATTTGGCGAAAATTGTGTCCATGAATTTGATAAGATTTTTCACTATTTCAGAGTAACGACCTACACGAATGTCCCACCCGGCACTTTGGTGGACAAGGGTCCTGTCAACCCGAGTCGGTTCGACTTCTTCCTTACTTCGCATTACGGAGCTTTGGTAAGTGATATTTCTTAAAAAAGAAAAATAAGGAATGAATTTAGGGCACAAGCCGGCCCGCTCACTATACGGTTGTCTACGATGAATCTGACATTCCTCCGGATGATATTTATGTAAGGGAATACTTTATTGAAACTGTTGAACGGAAGAATTTCAGGCAATTACATATCAGCTCTGTTTCTTGTACATGCGCTGCCGTAAACCTGTCTCGATTCCAGCCCCAGTCTACTACGCACACATCGTCTGTGAAAAGGCCAAGGAAGTCTACAAATCTGTTGCCAGGTAAAGAATTTCAGTTTCTCAGAAAGCCCAAATTGATTATTTTGCAAGATTATATTAACAGTTCGTATACCAGCTAAAATAAGATCTGACAAATTCATATGTTTTTCAACGCTATTTCGCAGAAAAGTTGATGAACTTTTCAAGATGTTCAAATTACACAAATGAAAGCTTTGATCGGAACTGTTGGCAGGTGTAAAAAATTGTACCTCTACATTTATGTGCATGCACAATTTTCCCTTCACACCTGCACCTAACTTGCAGATGTCAAGTCTGCAAGTACCTACCAACAGTCCTGGCAGCCTGGCTTGATGAAAAATAATTCTGCAAATGATCCAATTCCTGTAAATAACTGCGCTTGATAAGATTCGTGATTTTCAAAACTGCATTATTTTAGGACTGACGAATTTGACGGATTGTTGGCCCAGCGTGGAATGAACGGAGTGAAGGACTACATCGAAAGAGAGCTCAAGGCTGGCGAGAATTATCCAGGCATGCATTTTCTCTGAGTCTTTCAAATCAATTCTCACTTGCGCCTCCTATTTTCAAAGAAATACTAAATGCAGTAGGAGTACTCTTGTTATTCCGCGAATCGAGCCTCGTGCAAGTGCGATCACGCAACAACCGAAAGGAAAAAAATCACATTGATTAGTCGCTGCTCTGTATCGAGTTTTTCTAATTCTTCGCATTTTCTGTTATTTTAGCAAATTGGTGAATAGAAACAACGCAATTTACTTATTTTGCCCGCAGTCATTTGCCTTTGTTTCCATCGATCTTGAAAAGGGGACGTATGCGATTCTAAGTCTCGATTTTACAGGTCAGTAATATTTAGGAACAGGGTAGAAAATCCTTTCATTGTATATTTTCCATTTGTTTATCTCACTAACTTTCTTTATTGTAGTCTATACGGTTACTTACTTATTCCGCGTAGATTTTATGTAATCCAACACCCAAGGTCAATTAACCGGTTAACTCCTAATAATTCCTAGTGCATATTTGAAACTAGTCAATCTTTCTCCCACTGTGATTCTTTTGAATTGCTTTATTCTGAATTTATTTATTGTTTTTCAAAACGAATAAATGGTATATTTGGCTAATATTTCATAAATAACACTTTATAAATTGAATATTGCCATGGTTAAGTGCCATCAGATATCGAAATACCGTAATCTTTCGAGTATCCTTGTCATATTGCAAATTTTACATCTTGAAGAGATGTGGGAACATGCAAAGAAAATATTATAACCTCATCTTTGTATGTTATTCTAATATTGCGACATTTTGAATGCCTTTTATAGTGAATCAGGCTCATAATTAATGACCTATGATTTTTACTTGACACATTATTTTTCCTTCAAAAGTTCAAATTGACACATTCCGGCTCGAATTTCATATCGCTATTTTCAAAAAGTCGATTTTACCTTTTGAATAAAATTTCAATTTCCTTATTCTTCACGTTTTTTCACGAGAATGTGTAAAATTCCTTCCTCCATTGTCTTATCCAATATTATTTTCTCTTCGATTTGGACCAAACAGTTGCATTCATTTTCTTCCGTTTTTAAAATTTTACCACGAAATTTATAGATCATTTTCATTGGAATGGCAATCTGGAAAGGTATTTGTATCGTAGTATCGTTGCATGCGAAATAGTTTAGGATTTATTAGGGAAAAGATTTGAAAATGGCTAGGGAATTAATGTGTGCTAGTGAGTAGACCAAGTATGCGAAGTTAGGCAGGCATGTGATGGTTGGCGATGGTAGACCTCAGACTTGGGTTATTAAACAATGGAAAATCTATAAATAAAATTATAAAAAGAAAATCGTGATTTTGTGAAAGACAGGCTGAGGGATCTAGAAGATTCTCAGTCACCGCTTGCAAGAAAGGGCGGAAAGACAAGAGCATTACAGTTTAGAGAAAATTGAATGAAAACATCTCGCTTGTCTTGAGGAAATAGGGAATATTGATCGATATAGAACATCATGCAAGTTTAAATGAAATAAGATCGCTATTTGCGACAATATTCTTTCTTTACTATTCCGTATGCAATGATGCAACTATTGCAACTACTTTTCTAGGTTGTCATTTGAATTGCAACTTTGGCGATAATCGCTTGTATTTTGTTTAGAGAAAAATCAATCGATCTGACACAACTTTACAATTTATGCGGCTCAAGTCTAAACCTTCTTCCCACATGCATCAAATCCGAAAGTCGACAAACATGACTCATTTTTTCTTTCACTTTGATCATCACAGATTAGCCTCTGATAACAATTGCTATTTGATGAAATAATGAGACCTATTTTTTCTCACACTTTCGTTCTACTTTCCTTCCCTCCCCTATCTCTAACTATAGGTCTCGTCATCTCGCCATATAGTAATTGTCGCCAGGGATGTACGGAGTTCGAAAAAAAAGAAGTTTAGCTTGAACTTCACTCCGAACTCCCAAGCGAGTTGAGTTCGTACATCCCTAATTTTCGCCTTTGATCGACATTAAAGCATGACGGACATTTGGGCAAATTTTCAAAAAGAATTCACGTAAAAATTGACAAAAAATGTTTGATGATCCGGCGAAAAATTGAACAAACACATGCAGAAAACCTGTATGATCGTTTATTTTCGGAAAGTGGTTATGTCTTTTCATTTCCGATTTTTTTCGTCGAAAATTCGTCATAAATTGCTCATTTTTCATCTTTCAGATCGTGATTGTTAATTTCTCGATTGGAAAAGAATCGACACAGCCATCAGAAGCGAACAAAATGGAGACCAAACCGTGGATTTCCATTATCTTCGGATTCCAGACCAGGGAGCTCAAGGACGAAACCATCGTCGTGTCAGCAATTCAACCTTCTCTTTTAAAATCGTCAAAAATGAACCAATTTGAGCAATTATTCAAACGATTTCTGATTGTCAGCGTCAGTTCCGAAATGTTCAGGATTTAAAATTTGAATATTTCTAGCGAGTGCATCATCCATTTTTTCTTCTTTTCTGCCGATTTGAAAGGCGAATGAAAATGTGAAGATTGTTAATGTTCGAAACTGCGACTCCAAGTCCTACGAAAAATAAAATTTCAATATTTCTGGGAAGAAATGAAAAGAACCCAAATTTCAGTCATTTTCTATTCGACGTGTTCCGACAGACGATCGTGCGTTCGGGCATTCCCCTGGAAGAGTACTATGCCTTCAGAGTTCACACCGATGAAGTCCACGAGGTTTTCCTCCATGTCTTCTAGAACGTCACAAATTCCCCTGTTCAGGTCCAAGGCAGAATGGAACGTTTCCAGGATTCAACCTACAAACTGCCTATCGTCCTGATCATCGATGATCTGGGTCAGAACATAGGAGATTTTTCTGAAGCTATGCTAATTTTTCAGGTGACAACGCGTTCACAGACGAATTCCAGGAAGTCTACAAGAACAAGGCCTACATCTTCACGCTCAATGGCGCGGAGTTCAGACAGTTCTACGAATACAAGGACTACACTGAATTCACGTGAGTTTGAGAATCGAGTTGTTAGGGAGAAATTTTCCTAAAGTCGGAACAAATTTATCTTGTCCAAAAATCAAAGTGTTTTCAACTGCAAAAAGCAGGATGATAATTTGAGAAATGTTTGCTGTGCGATATTTTCTTACTTTTTGAAAATTCATAAATAAATTGCGATAAAGTGACTTCTTTGTAAAACCCGTAGAGCTGCAAGGGTGCAGACTTGCAAGAGCCACATACCTACAAAATTCGAATAAGAATAGAGATAGGACGCAATAGGGAAATATCTTGCTAGAAGATCTTCAAAATATACTCATCATTTTGGGACCGAACATCCCCCCTACTTGCCCTACGCCTAAACCTTTGTATTGATATATTTAATTTCGCCGGTATGCAGCTTTTACAAATCTGCGACTCTGGATTTTACAAGAAATCGATAGAATAGGAAAAAATCTAGAAATCGAACAAGTTTTGAAAGTTCAAAAGTTTATTCTCAACAAAAACAAGTCAAGGTATCTCTTGAGGGCAACTATTTGCTAGAACTAGTGGAGGGCAACAAGTGCTGGAATCGGACAGGCAACTCATCGCCTTGGCTAACGTCCTCCCCGCCCTCCAGCATTTCCTCGAACTCCTTCATCGTCCTTCTCCTCTTCCGCATGGATTGCGGTCTCTTCTTCTCCTGTGTGGGAGGCAATCCCTTCCTTCTCCGCGATTCGTTTGTCGCTCCTCGCTCCGTCGCGAACCACGCAAAGCCCGTCTTTTTCACCTAAAAAATAGGTCTCTTTGAAGAAATTATTTGTTGGTTTATGTTCAGGGTTGTGTGGAATCTGAATTTTAACTAATTTTGGAATAGGAATTCAATACAACAGTTTATGTCACAACTTTCTTTAATTTTTGCGCTTTTTCCTGAAAAAGTTAGAGTTGCTTACCAAATCAGCCCTGATTCTGCGCAATCCCTGGAACGTGACCGTATGTTCTCCCATGAAGTCGAAAGTCCACGGTCCGGGCAGCGAAGTCGTGAAATTGATGCCTAAAAATGTTTGGATTGAAAATTCTTAAAATAAAAATTCCCGACCGTCTTGTTTTGCCATGTACCAGATGAGTTCGCGAGTGAAAGCCGCAAATTCTTTGGTGTCGGGTTTGTGACCGAACTGCAAATTTCAAAAATAACTCTCAATTTTACTTGATTGAGAACAAGAATGATATAATTCGACTCCAATATCCTTTTCGAGAACTTTATTCTTTTACCTGCTTGGTCATGTACTTGACGACCTGTTGCAGCGTGCTTTCAATGCCTTGCTCATCGCCCGCAGCAACCATTTCAGCCATCGATTTCTCGGGTCGATTTTTCTCGTCCTCTTCCGTTATTTTCTCCAAGTGCGCGATCGTTCTCTCGGCTCTTTCGATCTGAAAATTCCATTTCAGTCTGTTGACTTTCGAATCAAAGATTTAGATAACTAGCTCTAAAATTTTGAAAAGAAGCGTAGAAATGATATGGAGTTTTGAGTTAGTTACATTCCAGACTTCATTCTCAATGATCTTTACTTTTCTATACAAGTTTGCTTGCACAACCCTATTCTCGAAATTCCCAACCTGTTCCTCAATCTTCCTGTTCTCTTCCAGTTTCATCTCAGTTCTCGCTCTGTATCCGCCCCCGTCCACAGCCATCGCCTGCAATTTCTCTTCCGAAATTTTCCGTTCCTCCTCCAGTCGTCCAGGCAGCGAATCCGACAGAATTTGCAAGTGCTCTTCAGAGGCATTCTTCAGTCGTTCGGTTTTGATTCTGCAAAAGTTGTTTTCTTCTCTTGGGGAAGATTATGAAATAGCCAAACTTAGAAAGGTAAATGGTAAATCTACTAGATGAAAACGTTGGCTACAAATATTCTTCTTCCAAAGACTTGAAGTGTATACATTCCTCAAAATTCTATCTCATCACTTTTCTTTTTTGGCGGAATCTACTCGTAACCGATTTTTAATGCTTACTTGAAAAACCCGATGTGCGATCCGTAATCGAGTATCTTGAGCTTCATCTCCTGGGTGTTCTGCTTAATGGTCCGCATGTTCGTGAGGGTCTTCTTGTCCGGCTGGCTGAGCAGAGCACTGTGGCTGAAGTAGGAGGGCGTCTGGTTGCACTGATCCTTCAATTCCACAAAATCTTTGACTCGAGATGGGGGAGCGGGAGCAGCAGGGTATGAAATGGGAACGTGGGCAGGTCGTCTTTGAAACAGAACCTCCGAATTAGGTGTTGAAAGGGGTTTGATGGTGCGAATTTGCGGGGGAGGGTTTCGCTTTGGCTTTGGAGGCTCCTCGATTTGCGCAGGTGCAGCAGCCATGATTTTCTCGAGCACAGCATCCACGATCGCTTGAGTATCCTGGACTGGAGGAGAAGGGGGAACAAACTTGGGAGGAGGTTCGGGAGATTTGGGTCGAGAACGTTTCCTGGCAGCGGAAAACGAGGGCAGAGTGCGGGGTGGGGAAGGCGAGTAGGTCGAACGCGGACGCATGTATCGCACTGGCAGCGTGTAGTTCGTCGCCGGCTTCAGACGAATCGGACGAACATTTCTGGGGCTGAAAGATAATCTTTCATTTAGAAAAAAATGTTGATATGTGATATATTATTTCTTCGGGGTGAATTCATACTGCTTAACGTCGATGTCAGAAATTTACATTAAAAAATCGCTTGACGTTGACACGATGTCAAAAATATGAAATCTTCCTCAATATGGCGTCTTTTACAGAAGAAAATAGAATTTTTATGACCTTTCTCTCTCGAGTTTACAACTTGTTCGAGAAACTGATTAATTTTTTTGAAAAGTACCTGGCCACATAGGAAGTAGAAGGAAGAGGGCTGGATGATTCGGTCAATTCGGACGGACGAATGAATTTGCTACTGCTGGGCGAATCATCCTCGAACGGGATCATTCTCTTCAACACAGGCGGCCCGTCATTTGCTAAAATGGCTGATCTTGTTCTTTCTTTCTGAACTCTACCATACCCTCTTCATTTCTCGAATCCTCCTGTTTGATTTGCAGTGCGAATTTCACGTCCTCCTCGTCTTCAACCTCTTCTTTGATCAAACGATCCACCACTCCAGCCATTTTCGATCTAAAATCGAGCTTAGAAACGAAATAGCTCGATAAATGAGAATCGTAAAATGTACCCGTTTTGAGACCACGAGTTGAAATATCCCAAAGACTTCAACTGTTCGTCGTCTCCAGATGACTTTGACGAACTGAAAGCATAAAAATTTATGAAAACTCGGAGAAAAACTGATCAAATTCAACAAAAAAATAAATTTTGACTCGGTAAAGGGAATGGGCGTGGAGACTGCAAAATGAGTGCACATTAGTGCACTTTTGAGATCGCGGGGAGAGAGGGGATGAAGAAAAGAGAAAAGTGGCGACAGTATTATGAGATCGTAGAAAAATCGAATGCAAACCTTTCAAAATATCATCCATCTGAGAAAAAGTTACACAAATTTCATGAAGGAGAAAAATTTAATGATACAAATTGAAGGAAAAAAAAACTTGATTACGGTGCTCTTGACTGTCTTTGAAAAAGACTTGCAGAGGGGAACGAAACGCGTATCCATGAAAGGCATTAGGGAGATGTAGAGTACAAAAACACAGAGCACACGGTTAACCTCGCGGGGGTACTCGTTTTTCCCCTCCCTTTGCCGAAGTTTTTTTTTTTTGAGGGACAAAGGCGAGTATTCGAGAAAAAAGGAGCTAATTTTCAGTTCGTGGTGCGAGGAATTTGCGAACATGGTCCGAGAGATCGACGAACGATTGGCTGAACGAGAGGCGCAGAACCGAAGACAACTGCCTCCTGCAATTCGTAGTGGATCTGCACAGATACAGACGAGGGGCGAGTCCCCCGTGAGAAGGAATGACGATCGGAGAATGGACGACGATGAGTATGGACGTGGAAGGGAATCGTCGGTAGGATTTACCTCCATTTTTTAAATGAATGTTTCATTTTTTATTCTTTTAGTCTTATTGAGAATTTTACCTTTTTTATCGACCCTCACTGTTTTTAAAATAGCACATTTTAATAGCTTTGTTCTTGCCAAATTTCTAAATATCATTTCGAAGAAGTTGAAAATTCTTCTCCCCCCACTAAGAATATCTTTTCCCAGTTCGATCGAGCAGCCCGTCACGCCTATGAGGAGAGTCAGCGAGACGAGGCCTATCAGAGAAGACTTTGGGAGGACGAGGAAAGGCAGAGACGGATGAGGGAAAACGATGAAAGGGACAGAGAAATGGAGCGGGAGAACAGACTGAGGAGACGGATGGAGGAGGAACGCAGATCCAGAATGGAGAGGGACATGGGCGCAGACAGAGGGTACAGAGGCAGAGATTGGGAGAGGAGTGGAAGCAACTCACCTATTCTGTCGCAAGTCCGACAGGAACAGGACAGTGCCAGGGGTAGGAGTTCGTGAATTTTTATTCCGGATAAAAATGTAGGAAAAGCGAAAAAATAAGAAAAAGAGTCGCCAGCGAATACAGCCGTTTGTGTATGACACTCGTACCAAAATACAGGAAGCCATCAAAATGCGCTAAATTTGCTGAAAAGTGACCAAATGTGTCGAAGATTAACTTATTTTGCTCATTTTCCCCTCAAATACCAGTTTTGAAAATGACTATTTTGAACAGCATATGTCGTGTTCTTCCAGAATCCCCTTCGACGTTTGAAGACGATTCTCCGGATGTGAAAATCGTGAAGGCAGCTCTCGAACACTGCAAGGCAAATGGCAGTATCTCTAGCAAGGAGAATACTCTCGTAAGAAAATTTTGGACGGTTTTACTGAAATATCAATAATTCAGGCCACGTTCTTCCACTCGCCTGTTCTGCTCAAGATCCTGAAGACTGGTCTGGGCAGCATTCAGAACGACGTCCTTCTGCTCGAGTTGCTCTGTCAGCTCGTCAAAACCACAAATCCGGAAGCTGTCGACAAAGCAGAAGAAATCGTTATTGCCTGTCTCGAAGAAAAGTAAGATAGTTATGAAGAATTTTCTGGAAGTTAAAATGTTTCAATAGTCATAGAAATTACATTTTCTAAGATCGCTCATCGAGATTGATAGATTTCTTGAGCAAACGTTTTCTGTACGAGTAGCAGAATTTATGGACGAGATAGCGTTGTTCGGGAAAAAGTTGGTATCCTTTATAGGAAGTCGAACAATCTAATTGCAATTTGTTAGCGTTTACCTTTCTTCGAAAATAGATTGCTCATTCTTCAATTCACTCGATTTCAGGTTCCTCTTGAACATCATCTACGAGCACTGCGAGCCAGCCCTGCATTGCGAAAAGTACTGGACCGAGAATCTGTATTTCGTCTTCAAGTACTTGATGACCTTCTTCGACCACGTCACCTTCCTCTTCCCCAATACCAGCCCTGAATATGTGGTTAGTTTCAACCTGTCTTTAATTAAGAAGATCCATTTCTTGAGCAATATGAACACTTTGCTAACATAGATAAAAGTGTCAGGAAAGATATTATGGCTTGTGAGGAAGTATTATGGAATGCAAGGGGGTAGAGTTGCACACAATTTGCAGCTCTCCTTTTGTAGACTCAACCCCCGAGAAATAGTCGTCGCTCTGAAGACACGGAAGAGATAACAAGGAACAGGGAGAAAGGCAAAGTAAGGGGAAGGAGGGGCATGGTCCGTGCGAAAGTGGATTGCAAGGAGTATGCAGCATTTACCTTCTCGCATTCCACAATACTGTTTATCCATTACGATAATGCAATTTTGGGTTAGGAAATATCGAACCCAAGTAATTGTTTTACAGTACGAAAATTGGAAAAGCTACCTGGATACTCTGAACAATGTGCCGGATGAGTTCTGGGACAGGTGCGACGCTCACGCTTACAATATGCTCATCAGCATGTCTGTCGAAATCAACGTGAGTTTTTCAATCAAGCTTATCTTTCAAAGTTCAATTTCTAAATATTGAAATCTGAAGATTAGATTTCAAAGAATATGCTAAAATTCTCACGACTTTTTTCTTGTGGAGATATTGGTAGTGAACTCAACTTCTGTCGAAAACCTGATCAAATTTCGCAAGTTTAAGGTTGTAAGATTATCCCAGCTTACCTTTTTCTGTAAAGTGGTACACGTGTACTTTTCTGTCAGATAGTATAAATTCATAGGCTATGTCACTTTAGCATGATTTATGACAAACTATAATTCCAAAATTAACTATTTATACATTCTCAAATGCCTAGTATTCTGATCATCATTGTCACTTTGACTGCAGCACTTTACGGGTTTCATCGAATTTTTCGAAAACCCTTTCCTAGGAGAAAATTGAGGAATGAAATGATCAAAAGTGTAAATTATAGTTTTCTTTATCGAATTTTAAAAAGAGAAGTTTCAGAGCCGTTACGAGAAGAAGTATCATGAGGAAGAAGCGGAAAGGGCCGAGGAATTCTTCCGAAGGCAGGAAAGCAGATCGACTGGCGGACGGTAGAGAATAATTGAACATTCAAAAGATGGAGGTGATTTTTCAGCAGCCTGACTCCTCTGCCCCCTCCTCGAACCTACGAACGCCCCAAAATCGACGTGAAGCCTCTGTGGATGGAATGCGAGTCCATCGAGCCGCCCTCCAGTTTCCGACAGCTCTCCGAGTTCCCCATCAAACGCGACATCTACAAACCAGGTGAGTAAAAGGAAAGTTGAGAAAGAAATTTTCAAGATTAAATGACGAGAAGAATTTTGTATTTTTGAAATTTTACATTCATTTCAAGATTTCTGATTATTATTCACATTTGATGAGATATTAAAAATGCAGTATTTTACCATTTGAAACCTGTATTCTTTTAGAGAAGCCCTATATCCGTCGTGTGAAAGAAGATGGCATCTACGAGAATTCCGAGCATTATCTGGACATTCAATTCCGTCTGCTACGTGAAGACATGATCAGTCCGCTCAGAGATGGATTAGCTCTTTACAAACACTACTGTAGGAAACCCTTCTTTCCAGAAGAAATAGTATCGTTTTCAGGCTGCTACCGCAACAATCCGATGGAAAGAGGACGAGACAAGGATCCTTATGAGGTATAACAAGATAGGAAAGAGGGTTGGAAACCTCCCAGTGCTATCAGGTCATGCGCGGCTCATAGGTTCATAGGAATCAGACCAGCAGATAGACTTGATGTTACATCTTTGTTGTTGTTGTTGAGATAGGAATCCTCGGGTTTTATTGTCACTCGCGCGAGCAGCTGCGTGGCGTTTCTCTGCTCTTGCGAAAGGTGCACTATCCCTTTATTATATCAGATTGCGGAATCTCGCATAAGAGAAAATAGGATGGATGCGACGCAGCCACTCGCAAACGACGATAAAACCTGCCGAGTGGCGCGAATCATACAGGCAAAGGTCTCGTCAATTTGGGGGAGAGAGTATGTAAGGAGTTATTTTGAAGTACGGCTAAATTTTAGGAAGCATATTGAAATTTCTTGCTCATCTTCCTTCCTGATGAACTTATTTTATGACTAACCTGTCTAAAAAGAAGTAATGAAGAAGAAATTTTTATTTGCAGGACTCAGCGATCTCTGACCTGTCACTGTTCAAGGTCGTCAAAGTCGAGGGCATTCAGGCCCGCCCCAATACAGGCATCGAGTTCAGATACGTTCATTTGGATGTAAGTGTTCCCTGAGTCAAATGTGTTATCTGAAGGGAGAATTTGAGGACCAATCCGTGCAATCAGCCCTGCTCGGTCGCTACCTTCGTTTCGGTCAGATGGTGTGTCTGTCGGACGACGGATTCGTGGAGGACATGCATATCGGCACCATCGTCGAAAGGGACGATGTAACTATGGTTGGTTTTCTTGAAATTCGAAATTTTTGAGACATGATAAAAAATCTATTCTTTCGAAGTATTTTTCCTACTGCATCAACGATGACTTTTTTTTACCAAATCACATACTTCTATTGAAATTGTGCCATCAATTTTTAGAAATCGTACCGTCATATTTTGATTTTTCTTTGAAAGTTGAACGACAAAATTATGCATGATTATTTTTGTGAAGCAAGGAAGAGTTATGTTTTGCAGGAACGTGATAAGTACATCGGGATTGCATTCATCGAGGATGGCACTCTGAAGAAGGACACCCCCTATGCGATGGTCGAGCCCAGCAGCTATCTTGAGGCATATCTGCACGTTCTCAAAGTTCTCAAGGTTAGTGTTTTGCCAGATAATTCACTTTGCTATGAGATTTTTAAGGAAACCAGTCGCTTCTCTCCGATTCCGTTCGAGCGCTACCTCATTCACGGCAATAAAGACGTCCGTCGTCCGCTCTACACGCGCACTCCAAATAACAACGAATTTGAGGAGGACAAAGCTATCTACGTAAGAATTTCCGATTAAATAAAATATGAGCCACTTGGTTCAAATTTCATGGCATTAGTACTGATCATTTAGAGGATCTTGGCATTTGTATTGATATCTGTGTCGTAAGTTTACCAGTTATCACGAAGTATCAATTCCAATTTTGAATTTGGAGAATTATATTTTATCAAAACTTTTTTCTAGATAAACTTTTTCAGGAATTCTACGAAAAAGCTCGTACAGATGCGAAAGCGGAATTGAACAAGAAGCGCAAGGAGAAAAGGGACCTGAAGAAGGGCAACAAGGACAGACATTCGCCTGTTGAAAGGAGGTCAGTTTGAGAATTATTTTATTCTCTCTAAAACGTTAAGATCATTTTAGCTCTACTCCGTCTGATTCTGATGACGAGATCGAAAGAGAGCTGAAGAATCCTCTTCACAAAGTGGCTATCGGTGCTTTCACTGCTCAGAGTAAGAAAATTCATAATGTTCTCTTTAGAATATTTATCCGCTTTCTCAAAAAGTTACTTCGCTTCTAAAACGAGTATCATGCTCGCCATTAGAATTCGGCGAATACGATAGACTTTTCAACAATCAATTATTGACCGATTTGAGCGAGGAACCGCATCATGCTGAAAGGTCTGCCATATCAGCTGGACAGACTGGAAGAGGATTATCAGGACGGGGGACTGGATGCGAGTCAGCTCAAAGCATTGACCACTGCACTCACTCACGAACTCGCCATCATTCAAGGACCTCCCGGAACTGGTCTGTCAGATTACATGTTTCAAGCCAATTTTAGTGAAAATACACAGCTCATTCTTAATTCGTTATGCAAATTCTATCTTGAAATCACTCTGTACAAAAAGAACTAGTCTTTTTTTTCGAAAAATAGCAATACTTGTAATTTTCTTGAATACCAATGGGGATGTTTAGAAAACAGAACAAGAATCTATTTCTAACTTTTCTGAATTATTTTGGGTTGGAGTTTTATGTGCAAGTATTTATTGGATGGAATAGGGTGGCGGTTGCTTAGAGCACCCCAATATTGCTAACAATATCGGGATTTATAAAGGGCGGTTTAGTCATTTTGCCAGGCTTTACAAGGGAAATTAGATGATTAATATAATCAGACGATCAGGCTGAACAATTGAAAGAAGTGAAGAGAAATTTCTTTGAAATGAGTTTATGATAATAGAATTATGATGACAGAGAAAGTTGGATTATATTATCCTTACCGAAACATAGATTTGCAGGCAAAACATTCATCGGCGTGGAGATCGTGGACGCGATTCTGCATAACCGGACTCACTGGGGCCTGACGACTCCCATCCTCGTGGTCTGCTACACAAATCAGGCACTCGATCAGTTCCTCGAGAAGATTCATCAGAAGGTTGAAATGAACTGAATGGAAGAATGAATGATTGAGTTACAGATAATCCAAATGGAGGATTTCACGGACGAGCGACCGAGCATTGTCAGATTGGGCACCAAGTGCGAGAGCAGCTACATTATGACGTACGATTTACCTATTTTAAAATTGCATTTTCTCCCAGAGAAGCTGTATTGTTTATCTTTCCTGTTTCACATTCTTTACTGCCTATCTTTATTTCAAAAGGAAAAGATTGTTTTATTATTATTATTGAACTCACTGATTTCTCACGGTCTAAACAAGGCTTCTGAAAAAGATCAATTTTCCTTTTTTCCAGATCCGGATTGATGAAAAAAGACGTGGTCGATAGGTACAAATCTTTGAGTGGACCGAAGGGAGGCAAGGATGGAAAGGGATTTGGGGCTGCGCAGAAGGACAAGAAACTGGCTCAGCAGGAATTGCTCATCACCAGCTATGCAATGTCTGCTATATACAAGTAAGAAATGCTTATTTAAAAAGGAAGCTAATAAATGTCTCAGGGAAATCCTGTCCTATGAAATGCTGAAGCAGGTCATGTCCACTCACCATCTGCAGGAATTCTCCTCTTGGAAGAAGTCTCATCGAGATTCAAATGGAGTGGCTCTCAATGTAAATAATTTTGCAATTTTAAAAATTCGAACTCAAACAATGAAGTATTTTTGTAGTGAGTAAATATGTGAACAGTTGACACAGTTTACGGTAAGAGTCTGACTTTCAGATAACTACAAATTTGACTTTATATTGCTGTGCTCAATTGAATGATGAACATTCATTAAAAATCTTGATAAAATTCTATTCGTTCAGGATGACGAAACCCTTGCGTGCTGGTTGTTGAACAAGGAGTTCACGACAGCGAAGCGTCCAGACCTGCCTCCGACAGAGGAATCACCCGATTCGGATGAGGACGAGAAGCTGATGATGGAGGAGATGGCTTTCGAGCAGATCGAGGTGAAGGAAATGGCCCCCGAGAAGACGTACAATGTCGAGGGGTATTGGGATCTGGCTCTGCAGAATGAGGGCAGGGCCTGGAGGAATGCGGCCATTTTCAACAAACGCACTAAGGCTGATCCCAATTCAAAATCCAGGAGAATCAAGGAGGTTCGAAAAGAAAAATGAATTTCTTCTGAAAAGATATTTTTAGATCTGCATCGATCTGATGCTCATGCAGGAGATTGAGAAGGTCAAGTCCAAGATTCTGAAGGTAAACATTTTTGTCTTTATCTAAACTTTCAAACGTGTGCTCCTTTTTATTCTTTGTAGGTTCAAATTAATTTTGTATCATTTTCAGATTCCTCCAATGAACGGCAGCGAAGAGAAGGACGCCTGGAAGATCTTCTCGCTGACCAAACTGGCCAGGTGGAAGCTCTACAACTTCTGGAGAATGAAATTGGTTTGTCTCATCGACTATTTTCAACATTGATGTTTTGTTTCCAGCAAAGTCTGCTCCGCGAGAAAATGCCGAGTCTGATCGAAATCTACAGGAAGAGATGCGATACAGTGAGGAAGTACAACATCGATCAGGATGCTGACGTTTGCAGGAAGGCGTTGGTGAGTAAATATACGAAAAATTAAAATTTTATTAAAATGTTTGAAATTTTCAAAAGAAAATGTTTCCAACGATACTACAGGAAAATAGCTCTTGAAAAACTCAGCAATTTTTGGGAGAAATAGGCAGTAAAGAGGGAGAAGCTGACTGAGATTTCGAAAAACTTATGAAAAAACGTTCTTCTAAAACTGTTTAAAATTGCAGATCATCGGCGCGACGACGACGGGTGCGGCCAAGAACCGGAAGATGTTGGAGCAGATCGGCTGCCGAGTGCTGATTGTGGAGGAGGCTGCAGAGGTGCTCGAGGCGCACATCGTCTCTTCAATGCTCCCCACCATCGAGCATGCCATTCTCATCGGAGATCATCAGCAACTCAGACCTAACCCTGGTAAGACATTTCTTGAATTTTTGCGAAATATCTTTAATTCTTGTAAAACGTATCCATTTTCTTGTCATGAATATCAGATTCTGCGAAATCTGATTGTTAGAATTTTCAAAATTTAAATTTATCGAAATCGAAGTCCCGTACTTATTTGATCAGCATGAATTTTCTAAAAAGTCTGATGACTTGCAACTTTTCTTCGAAAATTACAACTGCAACGGCACTGCAGCTGCAGCTGTTTTCCTGCAAGCCTGAAAGTCATATAATCGGATTAGATTTATTCAAGCTTTTGATGAATCTGAGAACTATGAAATGAAGAATTCTAAACAATTTTACACTTTTTCCTTTAGCTGTGTTCGAATTGGCCCGTTTCTACGGTCTGGAATGTTCTCTGTTCGAGCGACTCGTCAAGAACGACTTCCCGTTCGTCACTCTGGAAACCCAGCACAGAATGCATCCAGTCATGACTCAGCACATCGTGAGGCCCTACTTCTACAACAGGTTAGGTTTATTTGCTCATTTAGTTTTCTATTTTCCTCATGAAATTTCAATTTACAAATCTGAAGCAAGACTTTAAATATGTATTATTATTACAGTAAATTGTGTAGGAAAGTATGCTTGTAGCTCACTTTGTACGTTCTAATTTTTAGTAAGTGCGATTTATGCATTTTTCTGGTTCAAACAATTCCTTCATTTTATATTTCTGTCTTGTTCGAAATTTTCGAATTTTCAGCATGCGCGACCACGAATCGGTCAATCGGTATCCGTGCGTGAAGGGAATGGGCGAGAGGCTGTTCTTCTGGTCGCACAACGCCTCCGAAACGCCCCTCGACTCGACCTCGCGCAAGAACGACACTGAGGTCGCCATGGTCATGTCTCTTCTCGACTACCTCATGAAACAGGGATACGAGAAGCGGCAGGTTAGTATTTTTAGCAGTATCATCCCTTGTATTTTCCTGGTGGATAATGAAAAATGCATAAGCCTTCAATTTTAGCATTTTCAAGGTTCAAGTAGAAGTTTCATTTTGAAGTTTTCGATTTCCAAGACGATCAAGTTCCTATATCGCTTTCGAATATTCAAGAAATGTTTTTTTCCACCATTTATTCTTTTTAATCCAAACTTGAATAAATTCAATTTTACGATTATCACATTCTACAAATATCAAAAGCTCATAATTTGCTCACTTGCAGATCACGGTGATCGCCACGTATTCGGCCCAGACGAGCATTCTGCGTCGAATTGTGGGCGACCAGTTCGGAACGAACGAGGACTCAAAGAGACCGCTCATCGCTGTCGAGACTTGCGACTCTTTCCAGGGAAAGGTAAGGTTTTTGTGTATTTTTGAAGAATAAATTTTCGATAGGGAAAAAAGACTTATGTTTCTATTCTGATAGAATATATGTCAAATTTCACTTTCAGTTTTGATATCCCATGAATTTACTCACTATTTTATGTCGTATTATTCTAAAATTTTCATTCTTCAAAATCTGCTTCTTTTCCAGGAAAACGACATCGTGATCGTGTCATTGGTACGTTCGAACTCGAACGGAGTGGGCTTCCTGGCTGTGGCGAACCGGATCTGCGTGGCCCTGACACGAGCTAAGCACGGTCTGTTCATCATCGGCAACCTGCCCTTCCTCGCCTACAACTCTCCGCAGCTGTGGGGCAAAATCGCTGACGAATTGACCACCCACAGACTCGCCTACCACAAACTGCCCATCATATGTCAGACTCACGGAAATGTCGAGGTTAGGACTTCTTTTTGTGTAGAGTGTAAATTCTGAAAATTTTATTATTTCTTGATAATAATAATTGTAATATCGTAAGGCAGAGTTAAGAATAAGTAGCAATGGTCTGCATATTTCTTTCGATAAAATTATAATTAGCACAATGGGCATAATTGTTATTTTGCGTTCCAGTTCGTGGAATCTGCCTACGACATGAAGGCGAAGTCGGGCGACGGTGGATGTTCACAGCCCTGCACTTTCGTTCTGCCATGCGGTCACAAGTGCCCGAGGAAGTAAGTTATTTGTTTCTTATTTATAAGAAACTAAACAAACTCTTGAACATTTTCTGCTTAATAAAGCTATCCCCTACTAATAGAACAAAAACATCCCTATTTCTGAGCTATTAGATGAGGAAATTTGCAATTTATGAAACGGGAAAAAGGAATACGAATTCATTTTTCAGATGCCATCCTCAGGACGATCACGCGACGTTCGCTGGCTGCAAGTGCAAAGACGGAGAGGAAGTCGCCAGAGCCATCGAATCCCTCGGACTGAATGATGACACCACGAGTGACTCCAACGTTGAGCCCGAACTCGATGACACTTTCAAGTGAGCTATTCCTGTTCTTGCCCCTTTACTCGCAGTTCATTGGAATTTACTGTTGCTTTGAATCGATGAGAATGCGTGGAAAACTTGTATTTTGGATGATTTATTCTTTTTTGTTAAAATTATGAAATTGGGTATAACCTAAAGATGCGAATATTTTCCTTATAAAACATAAGCTATGAAAGGAGAATCTTTGTATTCTTTTGAAAAAAACAACGGTTTTTGAATGCTTTTATCATAGGGTATATAATTTTGATCACCTAACATATTCTGTTTTATTCTAAGATTTTGCCTAGTTGTCAGAATTCTTTCGAAAGGTTTCAAATTTTCATTGTCATAGATTAAGAAATAAAAAGCTGAAACTTCAATAATATCATTTTATCAAAATTCAATATTTCTATTCCATTATGTGAAATCGAACCCCGTTTACTCTCAAGTTTTCCTTGAAACTATTTAACAAACCAGCCATGTCTTTTATCGAGCAAGATTCGCAAATAAGTCAGTTTAAAAATCTAAATTTGCTAGTCTTGCTCGTAGCTCGTATCCCTCCATATTCCTTTCACTAATTCTTTACTTGGTGCGGTTTTATCTGTGATTTGCTCTTGATCTCCTAATCCTTAAAAATTAACGCCTATATTTGGGTTATTTGGGTGCAATTCACATTGGTCACTATCGAATCTTTGACTCCTTTATTTGTTGTTAATAAATGAATCTTGTAAAAATTTTCCGAAAGTTCATAATAACCGTATTTAGAAGAAAGTACCTCGTAAGATGTGACCGACAGAAAATGTCTAAAGGAAAAAAACTAAACTACAAATATAATACAAACTTTTCTAGATTCAGATAATTTCATATTCAGAGTTCGAGTCAGAAGTGAGTTCTAAATCGGAAATCGAGCCAATCAAGCTCCAATCGCTTTCAGATTTGAATTTTCGACGATTTTTTCTAATTTTTCGATGAGAAATTGGATAAATGATAAAGTTAGCAAGGGTGGGAAGAGGATGAAAGTATGAAGAATCAGGTTGATCCTCATAGAAATCGTCATCGTAAATATCGTCTATTTCTACAATTTCATTGTCGAATCGTTTGTACTCGAACTCCCTCATGAATCGATCCCGCTTCACTTCAGGCATGTGGAAATAAAAATCCTTATTCAAAAGACAACGGTATTCTTTTCTAAAGTTATCATGATTTTTAGAAAATTGAATTTTCTTACGATTGCTGGGAATTGCAGACATTCTTGCTGACCGTAAATTCAACAGTCGAATATTCGACGTGAATGAACTTCTTATTTGGTTCATTTTCATTTTTCCTACAAATATTTCTAAATTTGGTAACTGAATAATTTTCTTACAGTAAGTCAGTAATGCGAGAATCCTTGCAGTTCAGTCGAGTTTCAGGAATGGAAGCTGTTACTCCATCAACACAAGTTGTTATTTGATGAAGCTAGAAATATAAAATTTCTGACTTATGAAAAAATCTATTATTTTTGAATTTATATTGAGCATATACATGTATCTGAATTCTCAAAATTTTGCATAGATGAAAATCATCAAATTGATGTTAACAATCTTACTTTTGGCCTATTGATATCTTTGAAACCGCCATTGTGGTGCATGAAGCTATTCATTGCAGAGCAGTTATAGCCATCTGTTAGGAAAAAGTATTGCATCACAGCCTCACATTCAAAGCGACAAGAAGTGATACGGCAATCGCGGTGGGAATCCTGAATTTAGATTTCAAAATATATTCAATTCAAACTAATGAACCTGTAAATTGAAATTTTTGTGGATGCCTTTAACCAAATTCCATCTTTTCCTCTTGCCGAGAGAATAGACAACATTGAAATGATTCAGACCGAATTGATCATTTTCATCGACAGCAAATTTACGATTGATCAACTGCAATAAATGTAAATTTTATAAATTAGAAAAGTACAGTAGCGAAAATAAGTATTGGGTCACTATCATATCTGCGTGCATTTTCAGTTACCCTTCCAGCTTTTCACCTATTATATTGAGCTGAAATTTCGCACACATAAGTTCACATGTAAGACCTGCAAGTATGTTAAGTTTCAGCTCAATTCAATAAGTGCATAAGTCTGAACTGAATTTTAACTGGATACGAGGGATGACTCAATACTCTTGTTCGCCACTGCATATGAACGAAAGTATTTTTTTTAAACCCTCCTAACCTCCCTTCTGATCTCATCATGGTCTCTAATCTGTGAGTCGTCAGCAATTGTTTTGAAAACATATCCGTTTCCGAGGAATACAAAGTGCCGATTTTTATAGGGAATATCCTGCTTCGTCTTGCCGTGACGACATTTGTGCTCGAATTCTTCAGACATGAAAGTGCCCAAAGATAGGAAAATATGAAGAAGATCGAATATTTGGGACTGATTTAGCTTTTTCAGTGTTGGGAATGCTTTATAAATAAGGTGAAAGAGCAAAGGTATTGCACCGAGTGATGCAAGTTAGTGTCAACATTGTGCAAAATGTGAGTGCTTGATTATGGATTGAAAAGCAAAGACTGAAAAACTAATCGAAAAGTGCGTCATATTTTGAATTAATCATTAAATTTGCGTACATTAATCAATTTTGGCAGAATTACGAAATCCCCAGTCATTTCTTATCAACGTCCCACTCGAAATGGAATGGTGGGGTTGGCTCATTCTCGGTAGGCAACGAAGAAGGCAAAAAAGAACAAGAAACATGCTCGAAAATTTCATCAAATTTGCGAAGTTTCCAAGGATCCACATCATCTTGAGCTTTCGAGAAAGTTTCTATGTTTCAGCCATCGCGTGCATCGCCGTAGCGGCTATCGTGTTTTACTTCGCGGGACGATGTGAAAAGAAACGACAGCAGAAAGGGGTTAGTACTGCAATGAAAATGAAAGGAGATGGGGAGGAACAGCGTTTTGCCCCTTTTCCATCGATCTGTCTCTCTCGCTCGCATTGAGCGATGGGGGAGCAATCGCAGAGAGAATACAGCAACAATTTCGCCATACGTGAGAATAGAGTGGTCACTCTTTGTCTAAAAAACTGCCGATGAAGAGTTGTCTGGAAGTGCCGTCTGAAATTAGTGATTAAGATTCGGACACTGAGGCAGTATAAATTGAGATTTTGGGGATAAAATTGTGGGTGGGGAGATTAAGGCGGAAATAAAGTCAAGGAGTTTCAGAAGACATGTCGTAAAAACTGAAATTGGAATAAAAGGGGCGAAGCTAAAAATAGGAATAAAGTCAGATTTCAGAAGCAAGAAGCAAAAGGGGACGTGGAAAAAGCGGCTGCAACTACAACAAATTCGGTGACATCCAAGTCGATTGCTGAGTCCCCTGAATCCTACTACTCAGGCATCGAAAACCAAACATGAAAAATGCAAAATATCAGGGATATTATTGAAGGGTTGAGGATAACTAATCAGGTTGAAATCATGCCCATGAAAACTGACCACAGATGTGAAAATGATTTAGAGAAATTTGTGATTTGCGATTTTACATATATTAGAATGATTTCTTGGGTTAGGGTCGGCAGTTTGTGAATGACGGAGTATCTTTTCTCAATATTATCTTTTTCTACTCATCCTTTAACGAGCCATTATTCGCTCATTTTATCAAATACAAAAGCATTCCGTCATTTGCAGATTGTCATTCGAGTTTCAATCCGAAAAATCCGAAGTAACGAAATGTTGATTGGCCCAACTTGACTAACACGAGTTAACTTTAAATTAACTTCAAATGTATTTTTGAAGAATATTCAATTTATGACTTGGCGCATTTGTTCACCTACACAAATATCAACCAACTCCGATTATTAAACCTTATCACCGACCTATAGCGTCGCCTAGCAGCTTCGGCATTCCCTATTTTGCATATTCGCCTTTATCTCTGTCACTGCATCTTTTATCTTCGATTACCCAACATTTTCTATTCTCTATTTACTGCTATTTGATTTCCCCTAGCAACAGCCATACCTTTTGCATTTCTCCATTTTTCATATTTCGATTCGCCTTTTCTCTAGTCTAATTGTAAATTACCTCTTATTCGCTACAAATTTCATATCATTTTGTCTTTTTTCGGTAAAATGCCATGCAAAGACGAATTTGTGCTGATTTTTATGCAGTTCTTCTTTATTTTAATGGAGACGTCTATTTTTTCAAATTCTTTCCTTCCTTCCTAACCTAGAATTCCTGTATCGAATTCGTCATGATTGAAATGCCTGAGGATGTATTCCAATTTGACGAGTTCTTTTTATCAGAGAGCGAAATGAGCAAGTCTGAAGAAAAACAGCCCAACACTGACCCGATCAATGTGAATCCGGAGGGAGTTCGCAGGAGAAAACCGCCCAACCCTGAGCTCAAACCTATCTACAAATTGCCGGAAAAAGAGAAACCAAGTAAGAGCCTGATCTTCATTAGTAATCTACGAAATCCGACTTTAATTTTAAATTTTGAGCATCTCAAGCTCCTGGCTCATAGAAAAAGACACCGAGACACCAGTTAGAAAAAGACATCACTTTTTCTAAGAAGTATGAGGGAAAGAAAAAGATAAGCAAAAGTGGTGTCTTTTTCTAGGAGCCCAAGTTCCTGGTTTTCATCTAAAATTCAGAATTGCTGTTAAAAATTAGTTGACTTTCAGAAAATTGGAGTTTCTATGCACTACTTTTCATATGCGTTGCACTCATCGGAGTTTGCGTCGTATGATTTTTTTTTTCATATTCTTTGAATTAAATGAATTTTTAGTTGGATTATTTCGTCCTTGGCAAGAATCTCGAAAAAGTAGGATCAGCACTGAAATCGAAGTTGACCTCTGCAAATCACAGACCAGGTCGGTGATTGGACCAGTGATATAATAAGTGATTAGTAATTTTGGTATTGATCGAACTTTGTTCAATTGTATTTGTAGATTTTCTTTGGATCTATCCTGTCTTCTAATTTT
Source organism: Diploscapter coronatus (assembly GCA_964036155.1). NCBI lineage: Eukaryota > Metazoa > Nematoda > Chromadorea > Rhabditida > Rhabditidae > Diploscapter > Diploscapter coronatus. The sequence goes on along the minus strand of OZ038423.1, from coordinate 15,309,570 downwards.
CTAACAGATCTAGGAAGATTTTCAGCCAGACTAAAAAATTATAGTGGTGTGCGCAAATAATCTTTTATATAGAAATTTGATAATAGGGAGTACGCAAGAAGACTTCTGTAGGAAATCTTGGATTAAGGGGATGGTACGCTCGAACGATCTGACTTAAGTCTTGCCTAGATCTGTTTTCTAGTAAAAACAAAATGATCTTACTTCTTCGTGCTTATATTTATTCGCGTTCAATTTTTGAGAGTATTTTGTCACTTTGTAATAGTTGATCTTCATCTAGTCTAGATAAAATAAAAGGTTCGGATTGAATTGTTCGAGATCGTTATAGTAGAATCTTTGTTGTAATTCTGTGAAAATTTCAACATTTAGAACCTAACAGAAGACAGTCGTTACATAAGAAGAGGTTTGATGCTCCTGATCCAAAGAGTTAGAACATCAAAATAAACATGAGAAAACAACGATATTGTTAGAAATTCGCGAAGAAATGGATAAGCGAGGAATGAGACGACCTCCGGATCTAGAAGAAACGAAAAAGAAGATCGAGGAAATGAGAAGTACTTCGTTTTTTCCGCAGATCTGTATTTGACTCAATTTTCTCGTTTCTTATTTGTCTCTTCATTTACACGCTATTTCGTCTCTCCTATTTCATCGTCATTCAGCAACAAAGCAGCGAATAAGGAAAGGCGACTGCAGCGTAGCCAGGCCTGAGGAGAACTTTCGTCGGACGAAGAAAATATACGGGGAGTAGGTCGCAAGGACTTTCTGACAATCGTCCTCCCTAGGTCTGAGCGCAGTGGTAGTGGAGTCGAGTATTGGGACATCATTTGGCGGCAATTTCGACTCTCTCCCCTTAGAATCTTTATCTAAATTAGCTTCAAAAGAGAAAGAGAGTGTCTAAAAATGATAGAGTGAAAAGGAACGAGAAAAATGAAAGTTAAATTGCAGGTGTATGAAGCTGGGAGTAACAACTTTCATCAGAAGAAATCAATAGTTCTGATTTTAGAATTGCACTCAATGCCGTACATGGGCGCAGGACCTCAGCCAGAAGTCAAGGTTTATCGACCGAACAAGAATGAAAATGGTGAGAATATTCTAGAAAGAACACAGAAATAGCATGGTTTTAGGAAAGAAAGAAGAAAAGCCTCAATTGAAAGAGCACCGAACAAGTGATAGAGAAGATCCACTCGTCGTGTAAAATCTTGCAAGAAAGTACTCGTTTTAAAAGTCAGCAGGAACTCTGTGATAATGTCCATAGACAATTCATTATTTTTGAAATTTTGTAGAGATGCAAATAAATTTGAAATACGACGAAAGTAAATATCAATCAAATTAAAAGTGTGGAGAAAAGTCCATCAACGGAGACTCACCAAAAGCGAGTAGATGACAAAATATCTGAAAAAAACGAATTTTTAAAATCCGAAAATAATTTTCCTTTTAAAATATTTGAATTTGAATAATTATTCAAATAAAAACACGTACGTTTTTCCTCGAAGTTTTTATTCCCCATTCGGACACAAAGGTCAGTAAAATGTTTAATTTGGATCTCAACGATTAGCTAAGTGGTGAGACCGTCGATTTGTTAGTTATTAATTTCTTCTTTCGAGTAAAGAGTTGAATTGGATTTAAGTTGAAAATTTTATTTTTGTTTTGAAAGTAAGATTAGTGGGTAGAGTAGATGGATGAGTAGCCTCGAGTGGCTAGGTGAGTCTCGGTAGTACGACATCGTGTCCGTTCCGTCTGGAACAAATAATGCTTCAGCATAATAGTCGGAAAATGATTGAATGAGCTGAAAATTAGTATATGTAGAAAGCGCAAGTACATTTTTGAGTTGAATAATGATAAAGGAAAAGGAATATCATCAGAAAGGGCTCCTGCTCAGCATTCTAGATCCATTTAGGCTTCGGAAAATGGACCATTTTACACAAGGTATGGGCATCTGGAGTGGACACGCCGTGTCCTCTCCTTCCTTCCCAATTCTACCGTCGAGCGAGAAAAGGAAGAAAACAATGGGGAGAGAAGAAACAGAATAGGTTCCTCAAAAAATGACGAGAGAATGAAGATCAGCAGAAAAGAATCGAAGAAAAACATGCAAAAATGGCCACTTGCGAAAATTCAACGCTTTGCGGAATCGGCTGAATTTCACCATTTTCTCCTTTGCCTGCGTCATGCAAGGTGAATTTTCACGATTTTCTTTTCTTTCTTTTTTTTTTTTTTTTTTAAATTTACCTCTTTAGGAGATCCGTTGTCATCAGTGAGGAGTGTTCCACAGGCGCCCAGATCTCCCAACAAGATATTTTCCCAAATGGTCTGAAATTCACTCGTTTTCCTCGGAAATGAATTTGTATTTTAGGAGATGGACAAGTTCTGCTTCACCTCGGCGATCGGGAGGCAGGGCAGCCTGTCCAGCCCTCCAAAACCTGTCGTTCAGCCGCTGCAACCCCTGCAATCACTCGATCAGCTTTTCAACAATATCTGGGTCAGCAAAAAATGCAACACAACAAATTCATTGATTCGATCGATCAATTTCGCCCATTTTCAGTCGAACGACCACAGCTCCGCGCAAATGCCTGTCAACGACAAGTACCACTGGCATCGCGATGGGGCCGCGGTCAAGTCGCCCAATGCTGACGCCGCCATTCAACTGAACAAACTCATGCAGCCTAAACAGGAGGAAGTCAGTGGAGAGAAGTTTGGTGATCAGAGGAATGATTAGATGAACTCGCTAAATTCTTTCGAACCTTCCCTAAATAATTACGTTTTTGAAATTCTAAATTTGAGGTGTTCAGAATTGAGGCCAAAATTTGCTGAGCTCAAAATCCGAATTCTGAGGGTCCAAGAAGCACCCAAACCAATAATTCAAACAGCACTGATAAAAAACTCATTTTTGAAAGCAAAATTAGAGTAATACTCGGGGAGAGTCTAAAATCCAGAATAATCGAAAGAGATGCGAGAGAATTATGATCCTACCCAGGTTGGGCGAAATCTTTCCGATTCCAAGAAATTTTCGAGGTTCCATGTCAGTTACGATTTTCGAAGTTTTCATTCCATCTCGTCCTTGTGTCGGAAATCACAATTCTTCTTTTACTTTAGCCGGAAAAAATCGTCAATGTTTCAGGTGAAAACAGGGAAGATCACAGTGACGGAGCTGTTCGGCTCAGTGCGACAGGCATCTCACCTGCCAGCCCAGGGCTCGGTCTCCCCGTCGATGTCGCGTCTCTTCAACCGCACTGGCCACTTTACCTTCACTCCGTCGTCCTACGCGCCTCGTCAGCGCCACCCTCTGCCCATCGGCTTCCCTCTGGCCGAATTCGAGCACATCCACGCAAGGCAGCTCATTCCTGCAGAGGCTATCATCGATTCTGTCTCTATTCGCGAGAGTGGCTCCTATTCTCGTGAAGAAATCATCAGTATCGGTATCAAGGTGGGGGAAAATTGTGGAGAAAAATCACGAATTTTATCTGTGAAGTTCAAGTTCGAGTTCTGAGTCGATCAAAATTTTCCTTTCGAACTATTCCTTTTCCATCTTCCTGATAAAATGAAAGTCGAAATTCAGGTAGACGAATCGAAAAAGGACTACCTGGATAAAGAGATTCACAAGACACTGAACGAACTGAACGTGGTGCGAGGCAGCGAGAAGAGGAAGCACCTGGAAGTGAAGCAGACTGTGAAAAGGCAGAGTGGAGGGGCTGACGCAAAGGAAATCAGGGCTGTTGACAAGAGTGGAAAGGCCAACAATAAGAAGAGTGAGGTGAGAATCGTTTGGGTTTGAGGCAGATATGAATAGGGCCCCCACAAGTGCTTTTGCGAAATTGAAGATAGTGTTTTCAAACCTATGCCATTGAACACGACCTGTTTTGAGAATCACTGAGCAGTTCAAAGTTGTGCATTTGTGCGTCAATCTCGCCGCAACCAATGCGCAAGTGTCATCAACTCTTTGTCTCGTTTATTTTTTAAAATTATATTTTTGATAATTTTGCTGATTCTTATTCTGGTGATAAGACAGTAGTATGATGCATCGGCAGCAGAGCTGAGACGAAGTTGAAATTTTCAAATTCGAAGTCGAAGTCGAAGTCGAAATTGGCTTCTCAAAATTTTCGAAGTCGAAGTCGAAGTCGAAGTTGGTCGTTAAAATTTTTCGAAGTCGAAGTCGAAGTCGAAGTTGGCTTCTCAAAATTTTCGAAGTCGAAGTCGAAGTCGAAGTTGGCTCAAAAACCCTCGAAGTTTCGACTTTCGAAGTCGAAGTCGAAACTTCGTCTCAGCTCTGATCGGCAGAATAAGGCACATGATACAATCGTTCTTTCTTTCCAAAGACTACTTATCCTTCAAAACTCTGAAACAAGTTAACAGTCCCAACCTATTCCTGGCGCATCTTCTGTAGTTTCAGTAGCTATATCTGATAAACTGATAAAGAATCTGTAAAATTATAATGAAAAAATAAACGAGAAAAAGAGTTGACGACACACACAACTTTGGTGCGAGACTTCCGTTCATTTCCACCCGACTATCAGTTTCAAGCATTCCTTAGCAAATATTAAGAATTACAGGCCCCGAAGCCGAAACCGAAGCTGATCAACGACCCTGCCCTCGTGCGCATTGGCCCTGTCTCGAATGAGAAAAGAAAGGTAAGTGATGAATGAAGTTTTTGATGAAGATAATGCAATAATTCAGATCCACCAGCAGCCGACAAAAGGACTGAAGAAGTTCCTGGAGAATCTTGGAATGAAGATTACAAAGGCCGCTGAGGAAAAGGGTGGAGACAAGGAGAACAAGCCAGAGGTGAGATGACTCGTGCATTTCTGGAACGATCGAGAAAGTTATGACTTTGCAATAATTCTCAATCCCATTCTTTTATTATGCGCTCCGAATTTTCATAAAGTAAGCATTTCAATAATTCTAAATTTTCGTTTATTTTATTCTTTCTGGCGGATGCACGAAAGTGGACTTGGGGATTCGAAAATGAAGATGATCTTTCCATTTGACGAACGAAATTGAAAGCAAAATTAGTTGAACACGAAAAATAAAGCTAAGATTTTCGTAGAACTCGTTATGCTTACATATTCGCATGTATAAATCTAAAGAGCTAAAACATTCAGATTTCGTTCAACCAGTAGACCTATTTTGGCCATTAACTAAAAACTGATATAATTCTTTTAAAAAATCTAGAAAAACATTTTTCAGGATCCTGCTGAACTGAAGAAAGGTCCATTGGACGTAAATGAGTTGCTCGGTGTCAAGGCTTGAGGCGGACAGACAGACTGCAGTCCTGCTTTTGCTGCTGCACTGCAAACTACCCTCGATTTCAAGTTAGTTAAATTTTATTTATTTCTTATTTTGTTGAGTTATTCAAAATTGAAACTACCAGAATCAGGATTTTGAGATCTAAACTCACTAACTATTTCGGAATTTCATATTCTCTTCTAGTTTTATAAATTCCGAATTCGTTTCTCATTTCTCATCCTGTATTCTGTGTAGGTGTTTTGTATTGTACTTTTCTATTAGTTTTCATTCAGATTTTCTTTTTTATTTCAATTTCAAAAATGTTGTTTAGTTGTAGGAATTAGGACAGTTGAACAAGTGGAATAGTATAGTAGTTTATTGTATTTGAGTTGAAATCGAGTTTGAAATAAATATAATTCTTGTAAAAACAATTTATGAAGGTAGGCATTTTCGAAAATCGTGCATCGGATTTGAAAGAAATCGGGCAATTTTGAGAATCTCAGAAACGATAAAGTTATGCAGATTTTCTTCAAAGAAAAATCACAAATTCTGAAAATGTTCACTCGAAAAATTTCGCGATCTAAATTATCTTTTGGTATTTACAATTTACAGTAATTGATCAAAACGGAAAGAGGAAATTAGCACCGGTGAAGTTGGAAAGAAAAAAGACGAATAAACACAAACTTTGACAAGAAGCAAGCTAGCAACACTTACTAAATTTGGAAGAACTGAAGAAGTAGAAGAAAAAAGTACCCTGATTTGATATTCTAGAAGTGAATTGTTGTTTTGTATGAAAAGTTCTCTTACAGGTAGGAATGGCCTTTGGAAAGTTGTATACAGTAATTAAGAATCGTAGCTGATTCAAATGATATATCGTGGGAAAGTTCGGTAAAGGCACAGGGAAAAGATAATGAGCATAGGGGAAATGGAATCGTAGCACTGGAACAAGACTGATCTCATCGAATATGAATGATTTCGAATAGGTAATCGAGAATAGGTGATATCTTCTAACGAGATTATCTCCGAGGATTTTGAGATTTGAAAACTAAAAATTGAGAAATAGGGGTACGCGAACTTCAGTTTTTTTGTTTCCGACTTTTAATTTTTGAAAGCTAATCTCTTCGTGTACCCCTTAAGAGTTTTTGAATCCATTAATTTTCGGTGTTAATTCACTGTATTGGGAATTGATCGTTTTTAAATGAGTCCCTCGACAGCCACAGGCTGTAAATAGGGCAGATTCTTCGCGTGGTGCTGCTCTTCGAATTGTGGCCTATATTCGCCGTGATTCTTTCGTCGATCTCGCAAATATCGAACTATGAAGAATACAGCGATAAGCAAGAGGATGAATGCCTAAAATAATATTTTTTTGATCTTTTATTCGATGATTTGGTATTCAGAATCCGGTGTCTGAGGTGTAACCGCTCTCATGTCGCTAAGTTTAAAGGAGATTGAATGGAAATTAGCGCAATAGGTCGGTGAGAAACGGAGATTTGTGGTTGTTTGTTCGCACTCATTGGCTATTCATTGTTGAATTAGAAGAGGATCAAAGTATCAGATCGATATTTGCTTGTAAAAATAGAAGATTTAGTTGATTTTTTCGGTTAGGCAAAAATATGTGAAAGAAAGATCGTTTTTTTTTTTGTTAATTCAGAGATGAAGAAAACGATTTTCAAAGTTTTCTAGAAAAGCGAAAAAGCTAGTATTTTTTAATCAAAAACAATGTACGGGCAAAGAGAAAACTCGTGTCTCCTAATATGGGAAGTCAATGGATTTTTTAAAAAGGTGCTAACCAGAATTCCGATGACAATGCCAGCTATGGCACCACCAGAAAGCCCATGACTAACTTTGGCCGCCACTTCTTCATATTCGTTGTCGTCTTTTGTGACCATACTCATATCTGTGCTGTTCGTTTCCGCTGATAGAATCTAGATGGAGAAATTTACTACAAAATGTTATAGAATTATTGCACTATTACTCGATTCGTTTCGACAGACATGGTTATGAGTCGTTAAAGCCGTCGGAAGCGGCACGGAAATTTGCAGAGGCGATAAACAAGGCTGTAAAGTCGAAATGGAGACGATTCAAAAGGAAGATCCAATAAGTCCCAGTTCAATAATCGGCTGTCGTTTCGTGAATTGAATAGTTGAATGGGTGATTCTATCTGAAAAGAAAGGATTATGCAGGTGAAAAATGCCAATAGTACAAAAATACGAATGGTCGAAAGTGGAAGGAGAGATGGAATATGATGCAACAGTGAATAAGAGCAAGGAAAACAACATCAAAAGCACGAGTAAAAGAAGAAGGCTTGAAGCATGAAAAATCGAAGAAAGTGTATCACAAATGTATTTTGGTATGAGAACTACTTACTCTTCTTTTCGAAGGATAAGCATACTTCAGAGTTGGCGAGAAAACTTGAAATTGTGGGAATTAGGAGATAAGAGCTGACTTTTGAAATAGAACAAGCTGAGAGATAAGTTAGACTGTAAGACCTAGAAGATGTGTAATTCGATATGCGAAATTTTGAGTGAATAGTCAAGTGGAGATTCTAGTGGTGTTCGAAATTTCATCTCTGAATGAAATAGAATTCGTCTTTAGTCGTTTAAAAAGTTTTGAAAGAAATAACAGGTCTAGTCGATCAAAAGAAATACGAGATTTCGATTTCAAACGAGTCAAACTTTCAAACTTCTATGTGTTTTGGAGATTCGAAGCAGTAGTGCACAGAATTTTGATTTGAAAATTTTCTACGTCGAGGTCTAAATCAAGATTTTCCCCCTAAAATGTTAACTTTAATCTAAAACATGATCGAATAATGCTAAAATGATCAGAAAACATGAATTGTTGCTTAAAATAAGAAAATTCTATCGACAAGTGGTAAGTTTTGATAGTTAAATTTTTCCTATAAAAAGGGAAAAGATTCAAAAACTTTTATTCATGTTTGCTCGAATTCGAATTTGAAGTAAAAGTTTAATTGCTTAAAATCCTTCGAAGTCTAAGTTGGTGCATTCCTGATTCGGAGTTCCATTGAGTTTTCCAATGAACAAGTTTTTCAGGGGAATTTTTTACTTCAATTTCAGAGGCGAATTTTAAGGAGAAGAAAATGGTCTGTTTCAAAAATGATTTAAAAGTACAATTTAAAAAAAAAAAATTAATTTGAAATTCGTGAAAACAATAAAATCGATGATCAAGAAATTGCGCAATTATCGAATTTTTCTGCAAAGTTGTTTTTGAAGTGATATTGACATGTCAATACAGAGACTCGGCAAACAAATTCAGTTAGTCTTGTTGAAGACTAAAGAATATTGGAGGTTGATGAGAAGAAAGAGGGTGTTAGACGAGATGAGCTAGGGTGGTGATCGGTAAGTCAAAAGCCAAAGACACGACAAGGGAAGAGAAAGAGTGACCGCAGAATGTCAAAATATGAAGGGAATTATTAGTCGAAGAAAAATAATCTAGAGATCGACATTTAGGAAAAAAATCAGTAAAGTAGATGAGCAGATTTTTTGTATTTGGCATAAGATGAAGCTTGCGAATAATAAAAAGGATTGCAACAATTTGAGTGATTCGTCAGGAAATTGAGGCTTTTCTGAAATGACAGGCATTGACATGACAAGGCTTTCGCGTGTGTGGAGGCTGAGATTGCATCGAAAGGACGAAAGAATGATGGATGGTCATTTCATTCGGTTCGATGTGGTTGAAAGAAGAGGTTTGCGAACGGATGAAAATGAGTAAAGATAATTAATGATGGGATATTTTATGATAAGTGAAATAATCACTATAGCAACGGGAAATTGGACAGAATTGCAATGCAAAGACGCAGAGGGAAGGAAAGATGAAAGTGGAATGCCAAATAGGGAAACGGGGAATGCAAAATGCAGAAGTGCATATTGCATAGAGGCAGGGCAGATGATAAGCTGCTGGAGGAGGGCGGCTGACTAACAGTTTCAATAGTCAAAATGCTAAATATCGATTCTTTGCCAGATGCATTTGAGCTGTGTCATTCATGAACGAGCAGGATCAATTTGGATTGAAATGGGATATTTGAAGAAGAAGCATTTTAGAATTTATGAATATCGCTTATACAAGTCGACAGAGACATTTTTGTAGAATGCATATGAATAATTGAAAGTCGAGATTTTATGCCAAACAAAAATTCACAGGTTTCGAAAATCTTTCAAAAACTTGAATGAAAGTTCTTTGGCTGGATTTCGCGATAGTTTACGATTGATTAAATGTTATTCCGAACTGTAAAATTCTTGGTGGTGAATCATAAAAGCTACATAAATGGCGAAACTTGGGCATTACATGCTTGGAAATTATTTAGAAAAAAAAGTTGCTAAAAACATAAAAATAGAAGGAGTTTGTTAGCAATATTCGAGTCTCGTCGTTCTCTCAAGCAATTATAAATCGTCTGGCATATAATAACTGGTCGAAAAGCGGTGGCCGGCCAATCAATTGAATGGATTGATTTCGAAAGCTAGGTAGGAAAATGAAGAAATGATCGGTCGACTGAAGTAGGCAAATTGGTTTGAGATGGAAGGAAGGAAGGCAGGAGCATTGGGGAGAGAAAGAGAAATGTACACAGGAACTACAAATAGAGCAGAAAGAGAAGGGAGGAGGGAGTTTGTAAGATGATCAAGAAAGAAGATGAACTGGGAATAGAAATCGACACTGAACTGACTGGACTGAACGAGTCGAGGAAAGAAGAGGATTGCGGGAAATCAGAGGGAAATCAATAGATGCAATGCATGCAGAAGAGAACGTCGATGCTCTCGAAGCCAATCCATTCGACTAACACTAACGTTAGCAGACGGAGAGGTTATGTGGAAATGGAAATATCGTAGAAGGAATGAGAAAGAGTGGAATTCCATGGAAATTGAATGGATTGTAGAACGAACTGTGCAGTAAACAGGACAGTCGCTAAAGTGGGGAACGAAGGAAAGGAAATGCGTTGGTTTGGTCCATAAATTTGTAGCGCCCCTTATAACTTTCTTCGCATCTAACGAATCCAAATTGGGGGTTTTTTTTGTATTAGTACCCTTAACATATTGGCTTTTCAACTATATACTTCTCGACTCCGTCCTTCTACATATTACGTGTAAACGCCATGCAAAACGAATTTAACTTTTAGGATTCCAATAAAAACTCCATTTCTTGTTATAGTGCAGAGGTTTTTTGTCAAATGTTATATCATACTGAAGAATTGCATAGGTATTCTACGACAATACAAAAATTTGAAAACCAATCGCACTAAGCCGCCTTTTGTGCCCAAAATTTACGATAAGTGATTTCAGAAAATCGATTGTAGAATTGTTATAAATGAAAATTTTTGCATAGTTGCTTCACAAAAGTTGCTTACAATTAGAATTCAATGGCGAGTTGAATGATATCAAATTTGACCGGTTCGACCACTTTAAAAATCGATTTCCCACCTAAGAGATGGCCATTATGCGAAACCATGTCGTTTCACACGTACTCGGTGAAGCCACGGAGTTTTGAGATGTATCATTTGAAAGCCCATACGCTAGCGGTATTAATTAAAACCGAAATCTCATTTTGACTAGTTAGATACGAAGTGAGTTATAAGGGATGCTGCGAACTTATGAACCAACCTAGTAGGAGGAGGAAGGTGATGAAAACAGACGCAAATACAGGCTGTAAAATCATCTAACAGTGGTTGTTTATGAATCCAGGAAAATATGATCGGCTAATGGAATAAACTATCACGGAACATTGGGCGAATAGTAAAACCACTAGTAGGCATGGAGGATGGAATTGGAGAAGAAGCGGGAATTGGGCAGAGGAAATTTGAGCCGCCAACGCCCTTGGCTCGCCAATATTTTGTAGCGCATAAACAAAGGATACTCGAAAGTCGATAGAATTGTGTTTGAAATGGGCGGAGCTACGTTGAACTCTATCTTTGAATTCAAAGGGTCAATGAGATGTGGAGAATCAAAGTCTCTTTGTCTCGCCCTTAGCAGCATCATCGCAAACAATGTCCCCTTTGTTGTTGACAAGTGAAAGGTGTTGATGCGATTTCGGTGTCACTTCGACGAAATCTCATCATGTGATAAGGTATAGAAGATGCTAAACAGGCTCGGCTAGCTAATTCACTTTCCTGTTATTGACAAGTGAATTCTTCGTTATTGTAAGGTAAGGAGATCGAAGTGAAAAATGACCGGAAATCGACTTTCGACTTTTCTCCTCTTGGCACGAGAACGGCCAAATTGAAGGGAAGGGAGGTGACAGAGAAGAGGGCAGGTTGGAACTGGATGAAATCGAAAAATGAAAACCAAAGGCACTGTAAAAGGCAATCGAAAGAGAATTGACTAGCAGAATTGGATTGGGAATTGAGACTAAAGCGGGACTGAATTGTTGACTTATTGGAGTGAACGTCACAAAATTTTTAATTGCAATATTCAAAATTCATACGATGTTACAAGTGAACCTTTTTAGAATCCCGTAGAACTTCGGGACAAAAGTAGGTGCATCTGAAAGAGCAAACAAATTCTGAATGGATTGATGTAATTTTTTTAACAAAAATGAATACCTGCATAAGATGGCTGACTTTGAAAATCAATTATTTTGAAAAAATTATGCCATGCTAATTTCTGCCAAATATGCTTTATATTATAAAGCTTACTAAAAATAGGCCACATGCCACAGGTATTCTCATTTTTGTTGGAAATTTTATATCGATCTACCCGGAATTGTTTGCTCTTTCAGATGCAGCTACTTTGTCCCGAAATTCCAATGGACCCTAAAAAGGTTCCTATGCTAGATGCTAGAGGAAAGGTAGTTCTGATGATTTGAGAATTTATCGAAATTGTTGCTTTTTGCGAAAGGTTATGTGATAAGGAAAACAAGACACAAATCATCACGGGCAGTTGAATAGCGGAATGAGATCAATAGGAAAGTGAGCAGTACTGCTTCCAATCTTCCATGATGCAGCGGCAGGAATTGATAAGTAATCAATAAAACAAGAGTTTGAAAAGAAGAGAGGTGGATAGAAAGGAGAAAGGAAGAATCAGAGGCATTAATTCAGAAAAAGAGAAGGGAGAAATGGACGACAATGGAAAGTGAGCCTTTTCCTGACAACTGGTCGAACGCTGTGAGGAAATTGGAAAGGGAAATTCAACACACAATCGAGGATATTATGAGAAATTGGAGAATTGAGGGTACAAATGCATGATGAACTAATGGGAATGCAAATATTTCATGAAAATTAGTTTTTCGAAGAAAAGTAGAGAAATTATGTAGCATTGATGGAACTACACTTTAAAGTTCAAATTCCGCACACCCCTGACTCAAATACAATTTCATCGACATCAATCCAAAGTTCAAATGCGGTTTCAGTTTGAATTGAAAAAATGCATGCAGAATATTAAAGTTGAAATTGAGATGGAGAAATTTAGGTAAAGCAGTTAAATTTTAGATTCTTGCCACTTATAGCACTTCTGCTATTCTGGAAGGCAATGAGTAATCAGGCTTGCCAGTAGTAAATGAAAATTTGTCATACTCTAAGCCTAATCAGAATTAGAAATTGTAAGAAGCGTTAGTAATTCACCGCTCTTTTATAAGGTCACCGAGAGTCATTGCAAATCCTTTTTTTATAGCTTTCGTTTTTAACCTCTTGAAAAAGGTGAAGTTTAGCTTTATCCAGTTTTTAGGTGATAAATTAATCAAGTTCGCAGGCGCATTAGTGGAAGGAACGTGCGACTTTGACGCCATTAAATTAGAGAATCAGTGAATGAATGAATGTGTAAGGAGATTGAGATTGATGGATATCTGCCAAATTAGGAGAAGTAGGGCATTCGAAAGGGATGGCAAGTTTTCCCTGAAGACTTGCCGTTGTGATTCGACTACTTGATACTCTGCAGCAACGCCTGCCTCTCGAATGAAAGATAACAACAAAAAGCTGCAAAAACAAAAGTGGAATCCAGTTTCTTCAATCGGAATTTGACGAGTCTGAGACTTCGCAACTCGCGCGCGCGCAAGTGAAATACTTGAAAAAGCACGTAAAAGTGTAAAGGTTATTAGTTATGAATTCTTGAGATGATAGCTTTTCGGGGTCGTATGCTAAAAAAGTCGACACTCAAAATTGGAAGAAATTGTGAAAGGAAAATGGAATATATGCAGACAGCACATGTTTTGCATAAAAGGCAGCATGTTTCTGTGTTAAGGCATTAGAAGAGGGCATTTTGAAAGTGAAAGTGACAAGGCAACTGAACAGAACAGACGAATTGAATCCCATTTGCATCTTTGCATCCACAACAAGAGAAGTGTCATCATAATATGCGCGAAAATGGAAGAACGAAAGATAAAGCCATTGATAGAGGCAGGAGAGAAAGACATGAAGAGACGCTCCCTTTGGCGCCTTTCTCTCTAGACTCTGACAATTGGAAGATAAAAATAGGAAAAAACAATGATATTGACATTTGACATTGATGGTAGTGAATCTGATATGATATGATAGATTGGTGGTGACACTTGACAGACACATATCAATGAGTTGAGTATATCGAGAATAGCAAGTTACAATGAGAGGAATGACATTTTTGATCTTCTAAAAAGAAAGAAAGAAAGAAAGTGGAATTTTGGAACCGAAATTTTCGCACTTGAATCTCAAAAATTGACAACGCTTTTTACACAAACAAACAGTAACTTGGCAATTTGAAATGGTTTACGAAGAAAAATGAACGATCGAAATGCACAGGGGCGGAAAGAATGAAATAATTGAACCTGGGAGGCAGAAAAGGCAAAGGTAAAGAGAATGGTAGGAAGAGGAGAATGAGTTGAAATGCAATTGAATGAGGGGAATACAGGGAAAAGGGAAGATTTCGAATGGACACAGAAAGGCTGAAGACCCTGAAGAGTCGAGTCAAGGAGATGGGAGGAAAGGAGAAGAGTTAGGTAAAGGCAAGAGACTGGCCACAAAAAGACTGCTTTGCATTTGATAGAGAATAGCTGCATTCCGCGTGCAGATGTAGAAGAAACACAGCCACCGACAATGAAACTACAGGCAAAGCAAATAGGCCGAACGAATAAAGAATGGCGAAAGGAAAGGAGAAAGAAGGGAAGGGGACGATACAATAAGGACGCCGGAGGTATTGTAGAAAGAGTGGGCACAAAATGTGATCAGAATGTGAAAGAAGAAAGGGAAACTTTGATATGAAAAGCTGGATCTTCACTTTTTATAAAACAAGAATGTTAACATTGAACTTTCCATAGTTTTTTTCACCTCTAAAAGACTGTTCTAGCTGGCTTACGTATTCACGGAAAAGTTGGTTGTTCGTTCAAAGAAATGCCTCGATTGTTGGTAAAAATGCACTTTTTCCTTGTTATCGACTCTAATTCATGAACTGACTATCAAAAGAAATAGAACTCCTTTTCTATCTTCTCTTCAATATCGCTTTTTCTTTTTGCTCATAATTTGAAGTCTTGGTGGTATTCTTTGCTGTTAACTGCGAGCTCACCGTTAAGAAAATTCGCTAACTGCGAGTTAGTACGAAATAGTATGGGAAAATGGGAGACTTAACTCCCAGTTATGAAAAGTAGAATTTTGACTTTTTAAACTGGGAGTTAAGTGCAGTTAAATCTCTCATTTTCCCATACTATTTCGTACTAACTCCCAGTTAGCGATTTCCTTAACGGCGACCTTTAACTCGCAGTTATCAAGCAAAGAATACCACCACTGGAAAGCAGAGATTCTAGTTAGGTAAAAACTGAATAAAGCAGCGAATGGAATGGGAGGATTGAGAAGGTGCTAATTTTTGAAGTATGAAGCTGGAAAAGTGCTACACTTGAAAGGACGAATGAAGATGAAAGGATGTCTGGACCGATGTCCGAAAAGCGGAAAGGAAGGGCAACAATGGAATAAGCAAGGATAAGTGGTTCGGCATTCAGATTGCATAAAAACAAGACTTATTTAGACAAATAAGCGGCGAAATTTCAAATCGACAATGGAAAGATGATGTCAAATTCATACGGTAAATACGGATTTTCGGATGATGTCTTTCGAAGTACGAATCTTTATTTTGAAGATTTATATTAGGCAGATACGATCAGAAATCCACATAGTCAAATCTAATTCAACTTCTCACCCACGCATTTATTCGCGTTATTTTTCAATTTTTAATCATTTTTACTTGCGTAAAATGCAGGTAAATAGGTAGACTTGAGGTGCAGCTATAGAAACTCGGCTAATTTGTGATCGAATGTGCTGCTCGTTTAGCTTCGAGCGGCAGATTCAATTATTGCATAATTATTACAGCGATTATCTTTATACTAACACAGCCTACAGACGTTGCACAGATTTGTACATTCTGTAGAACTAATTGAATTATGATGTTAAATTTTATTGTACTTTCCCACCGTTCTGCTGCGTATCAGTTTCTGCAAATGCATGCCCTTTCTAAGCATCGCATAATCATTCAAAACGAATATCCAATTTATAAGGTAAGATATTCCGAAAACCCCCACCAAATTCCCTGATAATCGAGCATTTTCTCACACGAACTGCGACTCCGCGGTCCGCCCTCGGATAACTAAATTAACTAGGCACAAATGAATGGTGATAAACCATATGATGAAAAAACTGGGCTCTACTATTTCTCAATTTTCTGAATCTCGTTATGAGATTTCTTGAGACCGATTTTCAGTTACTGCATAATTGCATTGTGCGGCGCCCTGTGCACGCAATCGATCTCTGCTATTTTCCTGGCTTCTGCTTCTTGCATCTACACTATTTATTTAGTTTTCTGCATCTTTCCCACTCCCTATCAAGCGTCTTTTCGTGACCCTTGTGTTGGAGCTCTGAGAAGGAATGGACATTTTTCATATAGGAGACGAGATGGCCAGTCACACGCAGGACGAATTCACTATGTCTGTGGACGACTGGACTGCCGTCGCTATTGTTGGAGGAGTGAGCTGTTTTTTTTTTATCTTCTTTTCTTAAACTTTCAAAATGCGTAATCTCAATGAATAATTCTGGCAGAAAAAATCTTGGTGAATAATCTAGTTTCCTGAATTAGAAATATTATGGTATTTTCACGAAAGTCTCATAAAAGTTAAATGAGGGGTAGAAACAATGAAAGCCCTTCGATTGCGTTTTCCTCTAAAATTCTTCAGTTTCGTATTTATTAGATCATTGAAAAGCTATTCTCAAGTTTGAAATGTTTATCATTTGAGCATCCGAATAGAAAGGAAACAGTTTTCACTCTACAGTAATTCAGTTTGACTGGTTTATTTTGATATTTATTCCGATTGAGTTATGAAGCAGATCAACTCCGAAATAATCTAACTTTTGAGCAAAACTCGGGTAGCAAGCTAATTCGTTGCAGCTGTTTGTAGCGTATTTTTCATTAGCTGAGCCTGGGAAAATGATACAGAAATTCGGGTTGCCCTTTGTCCAAACGTGCTAAAACGTTGATCAACATTTTTGTCGTATAACTTTAGAAATCTCGACACTAAATTTA
This sequence comes from Diploscapter coronatus, assembly GCA_964036155.1. Lineage (NCBI taxonomy): Eukaryota > Metazoa > Nematoda > Chromadorea > Rhabditida > Rhabditidae > Diploscapter > Diploscapter coronatus. The sequence continues at coordinate 15,292,882 of OZ038423.1, read as the reverse complement.
GAGCGCGATAAAATTATCATTTTCTAGTTAGCGCACGGTAACCATGGCGAGAATTAGATTAGAACGCTATATATATATCGACGAGAAGTAATAAGGGTTCAATAGAGCAGAGCAGAACGAGATTTTTGTAAAGTGAAAAATAAAGCTTTCAAAAGTAATACAAAAATCAACCGTTTCCCGAGATTATTGAAGCACGAAGTGAGGATATGATGGATTCGTAATTAGAGTTCTGAGTGTAGATGAAGAGATATGTATGAATATCATGACAAAGCCGAACTTCATAATCTCGTCTTTGCGTGACTTATAAGTTGTCTAATTGTTCAACGTTTCAGCTAGCTATCATCGGTCTTGCATCAAATGGCTTCGCTATGCTCATTCTGTACAAAGGTGGAAAAATTAGCAACGCCTTCCAACAGCTGTGCTTTTCGCACTCATTCGCAAATTTCTTTGCTCTTCTCTTCTTCCTCTTCTATTGCACACCAGCCATCATACTGTAAGTTTTTTTCCATTTGATGAAAAAATTAATTTCATCCACTTTCTACGTAATTAAATTCAAGAAATCGTAAGATAATTCGATTTTAAGGCATGAAATGTCAATGATCAAACAACTTTATTTAACTTTCAACAAATGAATTTTGAAAAGTAGAATCTTGAAGATCAGTTGTTTGGTATGACTACCGTAAAAAATATCGAAACCATTCTAAACCTAATTTTACACAAGATAAATTATTAGCATTTTGATAGAATTTTAAAAATTCATAGATTTTTTTATTTCAGAAAGACTGACTTTACGAATAAACATCCAGTCGGTAAATTGATAGGCGGATTCATGGTGATGCTTTGGGATGTGTCTGTGTATTCTCATTTGTGTGGTGCGATAAATAGGTAAAGATTTGTCAGTCTTCAAGATATTGTCAATGACCGATAACTTGAAACGAAACAAATGATGCACAAATTCGAATATGTCAAATGTGTATTGCGTATTTACAAGCAGCCGTTTAACTCATTCTCTGAATATGATGTAGTATTGGAAAGTATGATGCAAATAACGCCCATCGTATACCCATGCAATTTATTTCGTCCCAAGTAATCAGCTATCGATAATAAAAATCGAATTCAGAATGATAGTGATTAGTTGGCCGGTAAAGAGTCGAGAATTCATGACGAAGCGAGTCAGCTACGGGATGATTCTCATTGTTTGGGTCATTAGTTTCCTACATTACATTCCTTATTTTTGGGGTAAGCATAATATGATTTTTATGAAAAGAGATGGTATTTTCAGTAAACGATTGCTACATCGCATTTTACCCAACAGTTTATCTGTGGGATTTTTCGAACAACGAGTGCGGCTTCATCTTAGGCAAATGGCTCGACTTCGGCACAGGAGTCACAGTATTCGCTCTAATTTTGTTAGCCGATATTCTTACGCTCTATAGGATTAGACTTTTGCTCAAGGTGAGGATAAAAATCAGATCGATAATAAATTCTTCCATCAGATTCTATTATAAACCTTTTTATTAAGAAAAATCGTAAATATCGAAATAAGTACAGATATTTTCCTGGAGATTCATTTTTATAAAATAACTTTTCAAAAAGGATGTCTTTATTACTGATTGGAGAGAACGCGTCGATATTCAAAAATTACGCTATTCGTCGCGTGTCTCTTCTACGCGACTCATTAGTTCGCCCCCAAATTCGATTCCTAATTGCCGCTGTATGCGAATATCGACTTTCTCTCCAATCAACGATACATAAAATTATGCTATTTTCAGCAGGTTGGCCTGAAACGATCCCACACTCGAAGGGATATCAAATTCTTCATCCAGACCTGTCTGCAGTTTCTCGTTTTCGTGGTCAAACTGACGTGTTTCTATTTCATCAGTGAGAACTTCATGGGCGACGAGAAGTACCACTGGCCCCTGTTCTTCACGACCTCGTTCGCGTGGGAGTGTGCAACTACGGTTGATGGTCTCATCATAATTCCATTCCACGTTGGAGACTATCTCAATCGGCACAAAAAGGACCCACTCACAACCATTTTCCAGTCTCAGATGAATTCACAAATAGTATCACAATCAAGGTTTGCATACTTTTAGGCTACATTAAAACGATTTTGTATTTTGGTTGAGCTATACGTCGGGAGCCTAATTAAAAGAAATGAAATAAATCCCAATGCAACTATTTTGCTTGTTTTGTAGCTTCACTGTATGTTATCTGAAATCTTACCCTCAACTTTACTCGTCTAGTCTTGTAGAGTTGGATCATAATATTTTCTCGGATTCAAAAGTCTTTAATCCCTTTCGTCTATAGCTTTTGAAGGCTAAAATAATAGGGTATGTTTTCGAAAAATTTCCTAGCCATACGACCAATTATTCTTGTGAATGGAAAATAAGATATTGAAGATCTCCTGAGACTAATTATTTTGAAAAAGAATGGATTTCCAAAGATATAATCTTCTCTAAAATAAGAAAAATGAAAAAAAAACAACCAAATTTCAGACCAGCCAGCGTTATACGAATGGAAATCAGGAGCAATGCATCAATGAAACAATCACGCATGTATTGAATTTTCCTAAGTTTATTAATTTCCATTTTATCAAGTTTATAGCTTCCAAAAAGCACGGTAACCTTCTGTCTATCGTGATGATCTCACATTTATTTTCTGAGAAATGGAATAAAATTTTATTTTTTTCTTGTAAAATCGACTTGATTTTGGCTGATAATGCCAATAAGTATTTAATTCAATTTCGAGGTAATTTTTATTAAGAGGAATGTCGGATTTCTAAATGTTTATTTCTTTAGGTCCATTAATATCACGCATGATCTATCTGAAAATTCAGAGAAAAACGAAACATTGTCAAGTTTTGAAAAGTGACTCTTTTACCTCTGCCCCGCCCACTCTCACGCACGCAAGTAGCAGGCAGAAAAGGTGCGTGTGTTCTTCACTCTCTTTAGTATCACGTGTGTTTCTTCCCGATTTTATCGATTTTTATCGTGACTTTTTGGTTTATCGGTTATTTTGGGGGATGACCTCGATGGAAACGGACGTGGCCTCGTCGAGTCGAGTGGTAATTCCAGGGGAGTCGCTCTTTCCCTCGGCAGAAGACCTGCGACCTGGCAAGGGCACTTACGAGCTGCACGGACACATCTACAGCTCCCTTCTCGGATACGTCTATGTCAGAGAGGACACCACGGTGATTTCGACTATCTTTTATTTAAGAAAAAGTCAATATTTTCAACCCAAACTTGTAGAATTTTACGATTATTCAAGTGGAAATGCGAAAATCGATATTTTCCCAAAACATTTCGTTTTCAAGGAAATATTTCGAAAATTTTCTTTTTCTTCGATTAGCTGGAATGTTTCAGGACAGCAGGAACATCCGAGTGATAGAAGTTCGCCGGAACGAGGAGCGACACCAGCACGTCTCGCCCCACATCGGTGCCATCGTCACTGCAAAAGTGATCAATATCGGACCCAGGTATTTTTATTACTGGATTTAAATATATATATATATATTCTTGCTTCAGATACGCAAAATGTCAATTGCTTTCTGTGGAGGACACGATTCTGGGTGGTGACTATACGGCTCTGCTCAGGAAGGAGGACATCAGATCGACTGAGCGCGACAAGGTCAGAATCATCTTTTCTTTGTCGTGCATCGCTCACGCTATTATTCTCCCATCTCGGCGGGAATCTTCCTAAATCTGACGAATTTTGTAGACAGATGAGAATAATTCGCGGTTTTGCAGATCGAAATCTCCGAATGCGTTCTGCCGGGCGACATTCTGCTGGCCCGAGTAATTTCCTTCGGCGACACGGTCACTTCCTTCCTCGTCTCCACGGCTGAAGAACAGTTGGGAGTGGTCAGTTCGCTCAGTCTCTTCTATTTATTTCGGAAACTATCCGAGTCCAAGTCTTCGTTCTCTCCAACTGTAGAGCAAGATTGGAATTTCTAATTCAATCGAACCACTTTCTAAATTTTATTTTTATTTCGTCACTTCTCTCGACTTTTGCTCAAAGTACTTGTTCTTCAGGTGATGGCGACAGGCGAAACGGGAGAGAAGATGATGACCAAAGACTGGAACACAGTGCAGGGCGTGGAGACGGGCCGAGTCGAGACCAGGAAAATCGCAAAGGTGCCCAATTTGAATCTGCACAACACGACGAAAGCGAAATAGGTCGTTATTTATTCCTTTTTGTTGGTGTTGAACCTTCAATCGTTATTTGTTTTTGTTATTTTGCTTGTTGAAATTGATCAAACTGACAGGCGTCTAATAAAGATATTTAGTATTCGTTTTCACGATTATTCAACGGTTTTGAAGCCACGATTCATATCTGCTAATTTGTTGATTTGATTTCCAGAACTATAATCCAGTTCAGAGGCAAGTTTCAAGCAATGAACCAGCCCGGCCCCCTGCAATGGGGCCGCAACGCTCCTTCCTCTGCATATCCCACAATCCAGCCGCCTTCTTCCTTCGTGCCTCAGGGAGCTTTCCAGGTCGATTTATTTTCACTAAAACCAGAAATGAAAAATTCGGAGCAAGCCCTAGACAGGGCTTGAGCCAACTTCTCGACGTGGATCCCTTTGAGTCGAAGTTTTTCGTTAAAATCCTATTGTGGACGACCCCTCTATGTATCAACTTTCTATAGAAAATTGTTGCTATGCGGACCTCTCCCCTATATTTCTCCGTCGTGGCCGGCAGACTTCTCAAATTTGAGAAAAAATTCGACCCGCGGGTACGGGTTTTACTTTTAGAGGTCTGGCGGCTGGAAAGCTGCTTAGGTCTGATTCCGATTTCAATATTTTATCCAATTCCGAAAGATTTTGGGTAACAATACTGATTCTGATTTTGAATATTTCTCATTTTCTGAAGACCCATGAAAATGTTCATTTTTGCAAAATAAATTCTATTTTTTTTTGAAAATGCAATGAGTAATTCATCTAGCCCCATTTCAGATGTTCCACGACCGTGTCTCGTTTCCCGTCCCTCCACCCAATTATCCCCCTCACACATCGCACCAGTCCTCTCAACAGCGTCACTACTATCAGGTAAATTATTCGGGAATAAATTGCAACAATTGGATTAAAATATTAATTGATGCTTATAGCGTTAGGAATCGTTAGAATTTTAGGTTGCAAATGTACGCTACTCAATATTAGTGAGTATTTTCTAGTCTAGGAAGATCGTGAGCACACTCGTGCTAATACGTTTTTTCCTGAGCTGATAACTTCTTGTCAGATGCTTTCTTTCCGCTATTTTATCTTTATTTTCACACTTTGGCGAGACTGAACACGAATTATTGTTATTATTTCTTTTTGAATATTCGGGATTAAAGTTAACATATATTAAAGGACTTATGAAATTGATTTCAGCAACAGGAAGTGCCCGCCTACACCCAGCCGTATCATCACCCCCCTCCCCTTCAGCCAACCGTATACCATCAGTCAGATCGGATGGTCGTCATGGACGATGCGCCACTCTACCACCAGCAGCAGCAGCAGCACTCCCCTGCATCGGTGCAGTTAACCTCGACAGCTCCACAGACTTATACAAATGCCATCTACGTCAACACGGCACCAACCACTGAACAGCAGAGGACTGTCACGATTGTTGCTGGTGAATTGTTTTGCAACATTTATCCCGAGTCTTTTACTTGCAATGACTGAATGTTTTTCTACATTACCAAGTTTGCGTGGGAATATTTTTCCTGTCCATCAAGTCGATTTTTTAGCTCTTGCGTTGTTTATTCTTCAAAATACGAACGCTACATTCACCTAAGCTTGGTCACACAACAATCCTTAAAATCATAACCCATCTTCTTCCAATTTCTCTAAAAATTCGACGAAACATCGTTTTCCAGACACATCAAATGCCCGTACATCTCGATGGGTGGTGCCTCCTTCCTCCTCTTCCCGAACAGTGCACCTGACAGTGCCCGCGTCCAGCCCTGCTGAATCCAATTCTCCCCCTCAGAGGACTGTCGTCATTTCGGATTCGCCCGTTCTGCCTGCGAAGAGGAAAGTCGGAGTTCGGAAAGAAGAGGAGAGAGCGAAAGGGAGGGAAAAAGCGAAAAAGCAGAAAGCAGAACCATCGACTTCGAAGGAATCAGAACCAAAAGAGGAGGAGGACAAGGAAAAGGCCGAGAAGGAACTGATCTGTGCCAGCATCGAGCCCCGCACATATGCGTCGCTGGATGCTCACGGAGTTTTTCCGTAAGTTTTATCGTTTAATTTCAAGCATTTCTTGAAAACGATCAATATTACGAGCATGGGAAAATATCGATGATAGAAAATTGAGTTTTTTCCTCTTCTAACAATAAATTTGCGCTCCATTTCTTTTTGGATAGAAATTTCGTTTCTATCGAATCAGTATTTAATTTCAGAAATCCGATTTGTCCTCAGCAACCACCCAAACTCGTTCAGCTGCTGGATTCGGACAATCAGCACGAGCCCGGCTACACGATCGGCGACTTCGAGTACTGCGCCATGCCCGTCAACCCGGCCATCGCTTCCATTCGGTTCGACGACGATTTCAAACTCTTCAAGAAGGTCTGAGAAAGATGTTTATCCTATTCTGCCAATTTTGAGATATCGAGATAGAAAGAAAACATAGCGAAATAGTGGAGAGAGCTTTTTTCTTGCTTTACTTACGTTTCTTACTCCGATTACTCGCAATTTGCAAAATTTTCCATCTTTAGATTTAAAAAAATAATAAATATTTTCTTGCAGATCCGAAATCGCGTCAACCACAATCTGAGCCGCTTCCCGCACCACGACGTCATCAAGGAGCACATGAAGGAGGAATTCTCTCAGATCGAAACGCTCTATCCATCTTTCAAAGATAAGGTGGCAAATTTCATATTTCTAAAATCTTTCTTAGTTGTTCATTAAAAGCAAAACTTTTTCTATCTATCCTCCTTCTCGACATCTTGAAATTCGCTTCCAGACGTTCCCAATTCGACCGAAGACTTCGATCGTCTCCTCTGTCCCTCAACAAACTGCCACAACCTGGACGAATCCTGCCGTCTACGGAAACAGCTCTCCTGCCAGAAGCGGCAACTCGACTCGAGCTCAGCCTCCCGACGTGCCCACCGACGACAATTCTGTGATCGCTTCGACTTTTCAAATCCAGCCCAAGCCTGCTGCTGCGGTTGTGAATGGAAGAAAACTACTTGCTGCTTCTCCAGTCATCGCAAAGACAACCGCTGTGCCCGGACCGAGCAATCAAACAGCTGTAGCTGCAGTGCCTGTGTCTAGACAGGAAACGAAGCTGGTCGCTAGGGGACAACTACAAGTCGTTCCGGCTTTCACTTCGCCCAAACAAAAATCTCAGGTCAGAAGTTGTGCAAACTTGAGGAATCTTGGCAAGATTAATTATCCCCATGAGAGAAATTCATTCTGTACACTATATTTTTTTTACAATTAGTGAGCGATGAGAATCTTTTCAAAATTTCTTAAAAAGAAAGATTTGCTATTCCCTTCTCTAGATTTTCGTGGGAAGTTTGTAAATTGTTTTTTTGACTTTTTTAAAATATAATTTTAAAATTCATTGCGAATATTTTTCAGATCCCGAGCCGCAACGCGATGTCGCTCCGCTTCATCAACGGGCAGAAGGTGTTGGGCGGGTCGAACGAGTGCTTCAACCACATCAAAGGCAGCTGTCCCGCGGGTATTTTCTGTCGATTCGAACACGATGGCAAAATGGATCATACGAAGAAGAAGGTCTGCTTCAGGTTGGTCTTTTTCATCGATTTTATTCTTTTGCGGAATTATCGCGATGACTGATAATCTCTGCACGAAATGGCTTGATTGAGAATTGAGCAGCCAATTTGAAGACTCCTGCGCGGCCGCTGTCGACCGACCGATTCCTGTCCCAACTCGCACGGCCTCCTGCCTCATCAGCTCCCCATCTGTGAAGTCCGATTCAACTTTATCATCATTCATTCATTCATTTTTTCGGAAAAATCCGATTTACCCAGTTTTCAGGTAGAAAATTCCCAGATTTTAATTTCAGTTTTTCCTCGCCCTAAAATGCACCCACCAGGACTGCCCCCTGGTCCATGTCAACTACGGAATCGACTCGAAACCCTGCGAGAACTTCCAGAAAGGCATCTGCATGAAGCGAGCTGAGGTGGGTCACTTTTATGGTCACTTAGTGTAGCGGTAGTCGGTTAGGGAAATGGAGATTTTTGACAAAAATGCGATTTGCTATGAAGAAATGATTAGAAAAATATGTGGTGATGGACGGGAAAACGACCGCATTCAACGGGGAATGCGGTCGCGTCCAGAAGAACCTGTGACTAATCTTCTCTCTGAGCAAATTTCAGAAAGGGTTGATTGATTGATTGATTCGAAGAAAGAAATTACTATTCTTTTGGGTTGAAATGTAAAAATTTCAGCTAGTTTATGAAAGAGCTATTCTAATTTGAAACTGTTGCCTTTTCAGTGTGAGCACCCGCATCGCTATATCTACCAAGTGATCAAGGAGCGCAGCCAGCCCGAGGACAGAGCACAGTATTTGAATTTTATTTGCTTTTCGTGATTGACAAAAATGGAGCACTCAAGCAGTTTTGAATGTTTCATTCCTACTAATGGTAGCATCTTAGTTAGAGTTTTCCCTAGTTAACTATTAGGAATTCACAATGGGAACTGGAAAGAATTGGCGTGGTGTCAAGTTTTCACGCATTGTGTGCTGTGCACGAATTAGTGAGTGGATGTAAGTGTAGAAAGAGTGGGATTTAAGATAGGGTTCCCAGGCTCCCCGTCCCTTTGCAAACATTCATCTGTAATAGAAAGGTGGTAGTTTGAGGCCGAAAATTTGGAAAGGAAGTACCCTTCAGATCCAAAATGTCTGAAAATTCTACCTAGGTCGACGATAAACCCGATAAAATGGTTCTATGCAAAAAAAAAAATCAGGGCAAAGTAGTCGCACACAACCACGCACGAGCAATATTCCATTTGCGAAAATGTGCCCATTTTGGGTGACGATTTTTTCGGCCAGGGAATTTTATTCATTTTTCACAGAAATCTTATTTATAACCCAGATCACCTTTTATGTGCAAAAATTTATCCAACAACGAGATTTGACATATCCACTTGAGGATTCTAATTTAAGATCTGAAATTATTATGTTGTTTTTCCCGGTTCTTTTTCCTTCCCGTCTAGCTCGAGTCAAGATACAGTATTTCTGCCATCGCTATTTATTTGCATGGGTTCCTGTTAGGACTTGGGTAGTCTTGATTCTTGAGTGGAGGTGGACTTGAAATATTAGGCTGGTCGATTCGAGACGAAATGAGATAATGAGGTGATAAGGTTTAGTGTGGAAGGGATAAATGTGGATTTTGGTTATTGACTGATTGGTGGATGTATTCTAGTTCGAGTAAGATGGACTTAGATCAACTGAGAATTCTGGTCTTGGGGCAATAGCAGGACTCATTTATTGCACAGTGTTTCTTTTGTGTATACTTTTTAAAATTTCAGACTTGTAAGTAGCTTCAACTTTAACATTGTTGTTTGATACTTCTTAAAACTTTTTTACAAGTCTGATTTATTTCCTAATTTTTAAATTTCTTTTTGACGGTGCTTGTGAACTTGACACTCGCCATTTGATGACTGCATGCACCTTTCCCCATTCATTCGCTTTAGATTCCGCTACGATGCGAGTCAGCAGCAGCAACAGCCCATTTCGTCTGGCAAATCGTCTCCGACCTCGGAATCTGACAAGAATAAGACAGGACAGAGTGAGCAGAGCGGAGAGAGCAGAGGAGAAACGAGTGGGGAGGTGACTGGTGGAGAGAGTGCAGAGGAGGAGGAGAAGGAGGAGGAGGACGCAGAGGGTGACGAGAGGACCAACGACGACACATCCACCTTCCTCTTCTTCGAGTGAACATTCAATCTCGGAGGAAAGTGTTTAGGTTTATTCATTCTACGATTATTTTTCTGAGGATTTTCTAAAAATCTAGCTATTAAAATTGCCAAATTCCTACTTTTCTCCGCCTTTTTGATAGTAGATTTGAAAATTTGATAGAATTTTTAAGATCCAAGTAATGAAAAATTATTTGGATTTTTCAGACTGGTCGCCGGAACGCTAGCTAGATGCTCTAATTAATCGTTTCTTAGAAAAAAAGAATTACTTAACAAATTTAAGGTATTCATGTCTAATCGCTAGAGATAGGCCGATGGAGCTGAAATTATCCCCTCCCATTTCCCCATCCCTTTCTTCTGCTCATTCAAACAAGCAGCCACATAACTCAGTCAAAACCATACAAAACCAGTCAATTCATAATTGCTACAAATATCAGATATCACAAAACTTTCAGCTATTTTTATTTCTTAACCCTTTCATACATACTCTTCATTATTAAAACACATTTTTTTTTGTATTTTCTATCAAATCCAGGGGTTTTATTCCGAGTTTAGCAAAATTTTATTATATTTGAAAAAAGGACCAGAAAGGTACTCCAAAAGTGCCTGAAATGCTTCGAAAGAGGCGAAAATAAACATAACAGGTTCGGGGCAATTAACGAGTAAAAATATAATTTTAATCGTTCGAATTTCGTTTTAGTATTCCCTTTCATTTCTTTTTTTTCTATTCGTAGACAAACCGTATAGATATACATATTCTATTGAAATTTATTCAATTGACACACGTTTGCTCAATAAACTTATATTTGAAAGAAAAATACTTGTTTATTGTGGAAGAAGACTTATGTTAGCGTTAAAACACGCAAGAAATATCTGAATTTTTGAACACGTGTTCAAAATAATGCTTTTTGAAATTTCAGAGCCATTTATGGCTTCGATCGTCAAATTGGAAGTGCTCTCAGGCGCTCAAGACGATGGACCGCTCTGCTATTTACTTCAGGTACTTTTTTTTTTTTTATTTTTTAGAAAAACTCGAAAATTATCAAATTGCAAAATAGCCTATTTTGGCTGGCATATTTCTGAAAAATAATGTTCAGATCGATGAATCGTATCTGCTGCTGGACTGTGGATGGGACGAGACATTCGACATGAATTACATCGAGGGAATCAAACAGCATATTCCTAAGGTAAATCAATTGAAACCTACGAAGATTATTCAAAAGTAAAGATGTGTGAATGGAGAAGAGTTAATTCGGAAGCCTCGCAACTCGAACCAGTATGCACAAGCTTCCCTAACCCTAAATGCTATTTCGTCAATTTATGAGATAGCTAGATATGCTGAAGAAAGCAAATAAAATGAAAATTTGATTCTTCTCGAACAGAACTCTTTGAAACTTGAATTTCAGATCGATGCAGTCCTGATAACCTACCCCGATCAGCCGCATTTGGGAGCTCTTCCTTATCTAGTGGCGAAGTGCGACCTGAACGCGCCGATCTACGCGACAGTGCCTGTGTACAAGATGGGTCAGATGTTCATGTACGATTGGGTGAATGGGCACACAAGCGTCGAGGACTTCGACAAGTTCTCCATGGACGATGTCGACCTCGCATTCAAACGAGTGCAGTCCGTCAAGTACAACCAGACAGTGAGTTTTTGACGAAATTTTAATGAGATATCTACGAAAAATTGATCTTTGATCTAATAAACAATTAGTAGTCTTTTGCTCGACAATTTATGCTCATTTTGAAATTTTGTTTATTCAAAAATTGTTCTTTTCAGATTCTCCTGAAAGGCGATAGTGGAATTCAATTCACTCCTCTGCCTGCCGGACATATGATTGGAGGTAGACAATTAACAATGCAAAACTTGAATAACGTCTCTGGAATTCCAGGTGCAATTTGGAAGATCTCTCGTGCAGGGGAGGACGACATTGTCTATGCCGTCGATTTCAATCACAAGAAGGAGAGACATCTCAATGGATGCGTTTTTGATAGTAAGAATTTGTTATTAATTGCTATAAAATTTCTAAGCTATCCATGAAAAAGGAGATATTTGTAAAAAAAAATCCGTGCTGGTATTCATTTACACAACTTCTCTGAAGAAAAAGTTTGGGGAAAACTATTTTGTCCCCTGAGATGAAAGGAATTTTCCCTGGAGCTAGGCTCAAGGGAGATATGGCTTCATTGGTGAACGGCCACGGCGCACCAAAGTAATAACTTCATAGAAAGAATCATGTGTATCGGGTACTGCGCTTCATTCTGTCACAATTTTGAGATATTTCAAGCGTGATGAAATTGTTTGTATCAAACCATCTCTAATGTAGGGTGATTATGCAAGTTACAATCGAACTTTTCAGGATATAATGTAGAAGAGGGATACGAATGGAAATTTTCCTCATTGTAATATAAGTCTTTTTAGAAAATTAGGGTTTGAAACATTTATGTCTAGAAAGTACTTTAGTTTTTACAATTTTGGTGCGCAGTGGCATACACTCACTTCGTTTGAGCTTAGTGTTCTCTTTTACTAGGTTTTTAAATTCAACCACTTTCAGACACAATCCGCCCTCATCTGCTAATTACGGATGCCTACAACGCGATGTACAGTCAGAAAAAGCGATACGAGAGGGATCAGCAACTCGTCACCTCCATGCTTACGTAAGGAATATTTGCTGTTTGAAAGAGGGATAATTCAATTCAGAACGGTTCGAGACGGCGGCAATTGTCTGATTGTGATCGACACGGCTGGACGAGTCCTCGAAATTGCGCATCTCCTGGAACAGTTGTGGTCAAAGTAAGCAGATTCACGCAGTTCTACTCTTCTGAGAAAATAAAAGACTTGTTGTACTATGCACCGCTGGTACACTGATGCCGTCTGTATTAAACACCGGATTTTAGGGTGAAAGAGTAGACAAAAGGGAGAAATAATAACAAAAGAGCCGGTATTTCGGCAGTGTATAATACAGGAAGTAAAAATAAAACTCATAACGATATTTTCATATTCTATTTTGAATGAAAGTAAGAATAAGAGATGAACAGACTTGCAAATAAAAACCCGCGAGCGCAGGTGTCAAAATTTCGAAGAAGCTGCAAGTCTGGAGATGAAACTAGCATAAATCGATTTTCCAATGTAAAGCTTATTTATATTTTTCACATTTTAAAAATTGCATTTTAATCTGTAAAGCTTAGCAAAGAGTTTTTTCAGCGAAGAAGCAGGTCTGACTCGGTACAACCTCGTCCTGCTGAGTTACGTGGCCTCTTCTGTGGTCGAATTCGCTAAATCGCAAGTCGAGTGGATGTCCGATAAAATCATGAAGTAGCAATTTTTAATTATTTTTGAAGATAAATTGTTTTCAGAGCGTTCCAACAGAGCCAAGTGAACCCGTTCAACTTTCGCTACATGAAACTCTGCCACTCGCAGCAGGAATTGGCCAAAGTCAGATCGCCGAAGGTAACGTTTTTGTAATCTTATAGTTCTGGAACAATTAAAGACTTCGATAAAATGAGAACGTATAAGAAAACTGCCATGAAGTTTGTAGATTTTCATTTCGAATGAATGATAAATGACGAGAATTTTCTTACAAAAATGGCTTTTTCAGATCGTCCTGTGCAGCAATTTGGACATGGAATCGGGCTTCTCTCGGGAGCTGTTCCTGGAATGGTGTTCGGATCGAAAGAACACAGTGATCATCACGGGCAGATCTGAGGACAGAACGCTCGGCTCGAAACTCATCCACATTGCTAATGAAACTGCTGAGGGCAGGAAACCCAGGAAGGAAATCAGTCTGGAGGTTGGAACTTCTTTTGCAAGTAAAATAACAATGAAGATATTCAGGTGAAAAGGCGAATTCGCATCGAAGGAGCCGAGTTGGAGGCCTACAGAAGGATGAAGGCTGAAAAGGAGGCGGAGACGGCCAGACTAAGGTGGGTTTTCTCATTTTATTGGAGTTATTTTTTTTCGAAAAATTGGTTCATCTATCGGGATTTTTGCAAAAATCACAAACATTTGAAACAGAATATGTAGTTCTCGATAAGAAAAGGGAAGTTAGCAGACAATAGATTTTTGGAAGATGTTAAATTCTGGCGCAAAATGTTACGAACACTTGAATAAAGCTTCGCCTACCCACTATTCCTTGACTAATCGGACTGACATTCTGCAAACATGTTTGGTTGTATATCTACCATATATCCGTCAAGTTTCGGCCCTATTGGTCAAGGTGTAATGGGTTGATGAGGTCAAGTTCACAAGTGTTCGTAACTTTTTGCACCGGAGTTTATATTCCAGACTTGAAACAAGTCGTCGCAATGCCCGTTTGGAAATGGCAGGCGACGATTCCGACGATGAATCAGACGACGACGAGACACTCGCCAATGCTGTTGCTGTCGTCACTGGAATGAAGAGCAAGGAAAATGTTAATCAACGTAAGATTTTAGCCTAAATATTGAAAATCGACTGGAAATTCGGAAGAAACTGAAAATGGTATTTTTCAAACACGATTTTACCTCATTTTAGCTTCAGAGTATCCGATTCAAGCTTATTTCTGGAAATATTGATAGTGAATTGAATTTTAGCCTCCCAAAATCAAGCCTCTCAAGTTAACGGCAACCAGGAGAACCAAGCTCAGCCAGCCCTGGAGCTGAACACTCACGACATAATGCTCAAATGGGAACACCAGCAGAAATCCTCGTTTTTCAAGGCCAACAAGAAAATCTACCCCATGTTCCCCTACGTCGAGGAGAAAATGAAGGTCAGACACCAACCTATTAGTGTCATGATAGTCTAGTGGATAGGAAAGTTGAATATCGACTTTTGGCAAAAAAGCTAAATTCGAGCCACAATGATTAGAAAATAAATCCAACGCCTAGCAGATTTGGTGAGGATAACCAGAGCTTATTATGAGTGGCTAAAAGTAGTGGAGATTTTTGAGAACAATTTAGAGGAAATGTTAAATTGAAGAATTTTAGTGGGATGATTACGGTGAAATAATTCGGCCCAACGAGTACAAAACTGAAGACACCATAGCTCAGATCGAAACGGTTGAATATAAAAGGGTAACAATTTATCGCGTATCTAATCAGAAATTTACAAACTTTTATGCTTCACAGCTTCTACTCGAAACCATTCCTCAGATATTTCTTCGTGTCAAATATTTGAAGGAAACAGCTGGATTTTGCGATAATTTAATCTTTCAGGAATCGACAGACGACGGTGAACAAATCATGATTGTCGAGGAGAAAGTACCCACCAAATGCGTCAGATACGTTCAGAAAATGGAGGTAAGCTAACTTGTTCTTCCTCGCAAAAAAGCTGATTTGTAATATTCCAGATTCTCTGCAAAGTTGAATTTATCGATTTCGAAGGCAGATGTGATGGTGAATCGATCAAGAAATTGCTAGAAAAGGTAGAAAAATAGCATTTCTAAATTTTACTACGGTTTTTCAGACTGTTCAACCTCGTCAAATAATCATCGTCCACGGCACTTCTGAAGCCACGAGACATTTGGCCACTTACATCAAGGAGAAGGGCATTGTTCAGGTAGGAAAGAATTTTGGTTTGGTAAATTGTCGAATTACATGGCATGAATGATATTAGGAAAGGAAATGGAAAAACGTGAAATTCGTCAACTCACATTTGTTATTCTTGCGAAAAAGTGACACACACTTTTTTAAAAAGTCACGGCTAATATTTTGCATTATCTCCTTTCGACATTTCTAATAGTTAAGGTTTATATCATGAAATTCTATCCTCACTGTATTTTCTAAAATTTTCAGGGCCGTATTTTCACTCCCCTGGTCTACGACATCGTGGACGCGACAGTCGAGTCGCACATCTACCAGGTGTCCCTCAGCGATGCGCTCATGAGCACCCTCTACTTCCAACCGGTAGGAAACTAGGAAATTGTTGCAACTTCATCTAAAGTTTGAAGCCAAATGTTATATTTCAAACCATTGAAATATTTTTCGTAAAAAATCTTCCTGAAACCTGAAACATGTTTGACCTTTGAATTTCTTACATGTGTGCAAATTTTTAGAACGATTAGTTCACGCTATATATCGCATCATTTTAGATAAAGTGTAGTTCCAAATTTTTGCCTGCCAATTATGATGAAAAATTTTCAAATAGAAAAAAATAAGAAAAATAATGAAGATGAATTTCTAGGTTGGTGAAGCTGAACTCGCTTGGATTGACGCAAAAGTGATGAAGAAAGCGATGATCGGAGACAGGAGAGGAATCGATGGAGAAAAGGAAGATGAAGAAAATTCATCCGAGGTTGGTTGAGACTCGTTGAATTGTTAAACTTATCGTCATATTTTTTCTTGAAAGATTAGATCTTCAATTTAACAATTTCTAGAATAATTTTCAATGTTTTGATATTTCAACATAAATATCAAAAGGATCAAAAAATTGTAGTCACATAGAGACGTTTGTGTGTGTGTTCGATGTAATGCTTATTTTCTCGAACATAATTTGAAAATTGAACGTTCAACATTCACAAGTTGAGTATTTTTGGGAAATATTATCAATTTTCAGAAGGAGAGCAATGACGTCGAAATGCAGGATGAAAACGAAACGGAAGAAGAAAGACGAAAGAGGCTAAAGAAGAGAAAGCAACAGAAGGCACTCATTCTCGATGTTCTTCCATCCACTAACATTCCATCGCATAAGGTTGAAAATTCTTGGAAAACTTGAAGGAAAGAAAATCCAATTTAGGCGGTATTCGTGAATGATCCCAAACTGTCCGAGCTCAAACAGATCATGCAGAATCTGGGTCATTCCGCTGAATTCTCCGGCGGAGTTCTTTACATCAATGGTAAGAAGGTTTTTCAACTTATCTTTATCGAGATTTTGTATAGAAGCCTTCCCAGAAACGGGTACTTTTTCGAGCCTATCTAAATCTCTCCATTTTCAATGCTTTCTCGTCCCTACTGACCAAGCGCATAACGCGAAAATGCGAGTTTTCCCTTATGGCAATGTGGTGTAGTGAATAGCGCGATCTAGATTTTTGCCTTTATTCCGGATGATTAGCTAGAGATTTTTAAAACGAGAGCATAGAGAAGCTCGAAAAAGTAAACATTTCTGAAAAAGGCCAGGGTACGATTTGAACGAAAAATTCGATCTATTCATACAGGATCATAATCTTTTGTTAAATTTGCAACAAAAAAAAGTAATTGTGAGCACATGAATTTCGCGCTGATTTTGACACATAACCGTTTTATTGGATGGTTCATCGGATCTGATAGTGCCTTTTTGCGCCCACCTACTTTGAAGGGTACCTGCTTCCATTTTGGCGTTTAAAATGATCACTTTTCGAGCAAAGGTAAAAATACAAGGGCGAGAAATTCGCGATCCCTAGGTATGAGACTCACGTTCATTTCCACTCAACAATATTTCAAGCCTTCACCAACAATTTGATCTCACTTTTGAACTAATTAAATTCCTGATTTTTATTGTTTCTTTCCTTAAATTCTTCAAGTATTTTCTCCAGGAATAATTTCGATTCGTCGCCTGCAACAGGGCCAGTTCCACGTGGAGGGCTGCGCCAGCAAGCTCTACTACGAAATTCGCGACTACATCTACCAGCAATTCGCTATCATCTAATCAACAATCAACTAAATTACAGTAATCTTACATTTTTCATCTCAATCTGTTTCGTTATCGATGATCTTTTTTCACGGGTTTTCTTGTTAAATTTTTAGGACGCCAGCTTTGTTTTTCTTTGGTTGATAATTTTATTTCTGTTTATGAGAGATAAAGTGCAAGACTAAATTTTATTTCGAGATTTTGACTACAATAACCGATTGTTTTTGCCTAATGTCAATATTTTTGAAGTTTGTTTTCCTTCTTTGCTGTACAATTTTTGCAAACTCACTTTGAGACGAGAATTTTTATTCTCCAAAACTTATTGCAGAACATTTAAAACTGATCGATTAACGTAGAATTCTTTGAACAACAAACACTGTCTTTGCAGCACAATTCGAAAAATTCTTTAGAAAACTCGACTGGTGAAAATCGAACATTTTTACCTTCGATTTGGTCAAAAGAGTTTTACTCCGAATTATGAACAATTAGATACAAAACTAAAATTCGTCGGTTGCCTGGATTTGTCACGGCATGAAAATTGCGCGACGTGTTGTAAGGTAAATTTTGTCTGCAAATGTTTCGTCATCAATACCATTAAGATACGTCGCGACAAATCCGAGTTGGCAATTTATCGAACGAACTTCTTAAATCGAACAATTGATAATAATTGATTCATTAGAAATTGCCAGTTATTACCCATTTTACATCTTTAGTTGACGATCATAGTTTGCTAAAATAATTCAATTTAAAAAAGCTTGGACTATAATTAATTAGATTAGATGCCAGTAGTTTGGGGTAAACTATGACTGGGAGTTTTAGCAGTTCCTGTCGCTGAATTCAACGAGGTCAGATGGATTTTGACAGATATTTGCGCATAGAAGCCAAAACACATCACGAACTCTAGCTTTCTCAGGCAGTATTCACGGTAATCCCTAAAATTATGAAATGAAGAATTCACAAAATAGCAATTCTAATGAAATTTTGACATTGTTATCGTTTCTTCATAGCGAATTTACAGTGGAGGTCAAACGTTTGAAAAAAAACATGATTATGAATGCAGCCTGTTAATCCTATTTATCGTCAACAAATTTGAATCAAATGGCTCAAGACTTCAGTTAAGTGGGAAGGATATATATGTATATGAAAGTTCATCGAAATTTATCAGGAAGATTGAAGGTACCAGGCTTCATTCATAATCACGATTGCTCAAAAATTTTAGACCTCAATTGTATAAAGTCATGATGTCACAAGAATTTTAAGTTAACTAAAGAATCGAAGATACCTAATGCACCAAATGATCAGCCATGGAGAAATACAGGGGTATAGCGACATGATTACGCAAATATAATTGCCGAAACTGAAATATGGTTATTATCAGAATATTTCAAAAACGAAACTCACAGTCCATAAGAATCGCCGAGTAAAGGGACGAAAAATTCTCCCAAAACGGTAATGTACGAGGTGCTTATCAGCATCACTGTCTAAAAATTTGTATGAGTTGGGAAGCAACTATAATTTTTAACTTGAACGAAGAGCGCATTGAAAAGTTGGTGATGCAGCCGTTTAGTTTTGTTGCTGATATTGGCCTGGCTGATGAAATGATGGATGAAGTAGGCGCAGATGCACATCGTCGAGAATAGAATCGTCAGCAAAAATCCGATCATGAAAACCCCGATGCACATGTTCCAAATGATTATCTGCTCTCCATTTTCATACTGAATTTTTCTTATCCATGATTTTACTCTAATTTTTCTCACATAAAAATACGGCATAGCCAGGATCGACATATTATAGAGGCTAACATTAAATTCCTTCTCAAAGGCCGGCCCAACTGCGTTATAGGTCTAAAAATACGAGAATGTAGTTAGATTTTGACTTTTAAAAATGTTATTTTTCGAACAAATTACAATTTCATCGGGGAGTGTGACGAAATAGCAGAAAGCACTCCAACAAACTCCAAACGCAAGACAGGCAAGGATCCATCGCAATCCGTGCCAAGGCGTGGAAAATAATCGAAGTAAATCGTGCCTAAATTTCGTCGCCATAGACTACACGAAATTCTAGCAAAAATATCTCTGACCTACATATCGCCAGGTACCTATAGACGTAGTGGACTGTTATCCCTGAGTTATTAGATGTATTTGGGTTGATTTTAGAGCTAATTTCAGAGATTTATACTACCTATACTACCTAGGGGAATGGGCAATCATCGAAAAATTACTCTTTGAAAATTTCACGAAAAGAAACGCGTTGAATCTAAAGAGAATTTCAAAAATAAACAAATATCACATGGGATTTCTATCTTTTTTGTACGAATTTCAGGCCAAGATTCAGTTCCGAATACTCCTTACCTGCCATGCTAAATTTCATCTTAAAGCTGAAAATAGACAACTAAATTCTAACCTAATTGAATATGAGCAAATCGATAAAACGACGAAGAAAGCACCATTAGACGGATTTTCAAATGTATATGTTATTAGAAGCACTACATACGCCCCATGGACACAAAACACGCCCTAAATTTTCTAATGATGTTCTTGAAATTCTCTAGGAAAATATCTTTACTAATTTGAAATATCCAAAAATCAGCGAATAGACGATGTCGTATGCCGAAAAGCATAACATGACATATTTGTAGGTGCCAATTTTAGATCTGGTTTGTCTCAGAATCAAATAAATTAGTAGGCTGTTACTGATTACGGCAGAACACATCAAACAGTAAACCATTGCGAAAAATTTTAGTGGGAAGTTCAGAGGATTATACAGCATTTTGTATAACCTATGCAAGTGACAAGTAGACTATGACTCGAAAACTGCAGATTAGCTTTTCAAAAGAAAATGCAAAACGTTCGAAGGCGTATCTCAAAATTGTAGCGATACCCATTCGATGCAAACAATGGACGGTGGAAATTAAAAACAGATTTAATCAATTTGTAGCCATCCTTGGTGCCGATAACGTTTTTATAAATCTAAAAAAAAACTTTTTTTGTTGCAGAATTTTGCAATGGTGAACAACAGTCAGTTAGACGTGTAGACCAACTTCCAGCTAGGCGACCATGCTCACACAATATAGTGCTAAATCTATTCAATATTCGAGGAAGTAGCGACCGAATTCGTCATCGCGAATGTTCCAAACTATAGGCCATCATTATATGGTAAAAGCATGTCGCGGTCGTTTCAGATAATTCTACGGATTCCCTATTAGTTTACTAATTATGCGATTTAAAAATTAGATTTTTATTCAATTTATTAATGAGACGGACAACAGACTAACGCATCATTTGCAATCGATTTCCATATTGAACATATCGATGTTATTCCCGATGTGAGTGTGCCTGATGTTGATGATGAAAACTCGATCATCCTCCAGTGAATTTATGACAATTCTGAAACTTCACGAAATCTAATGTGCTGAAGGTAAATGCCGAAATTACCTTTTAATCTTCCGAGATTCTGTAGGCAACAACATGAAGTGGACGTCATCAAATCGAGAAGCAGTTTGCTGGAATCTGTGCCAATTCCAACCACTATCCTCATCTCGAATGTTCTTCAAACTCCATTTCACCAATCGTGGTTTTGCTAGTAGAAAATTCTGAAAATGAATTTTTAAAAATTCACTAAAATTATTTTTAAAAAATAAGATTGCTTACAAAGAAAAATTCTCGCAAATATAGAGAGCCAGAAAACACTTCTAGATATTTAGCAGCGACGTAAGGCAACGAAGAAAATTGAGTTGGATTTAAATTTGACAGGCTTATTGTCTAAAATGCAATGATTAGATGAGTGATTTGGATGAACTAGTTTACCGTATTCTGAAAGTGCGCCATTTGAAGAAGTTCAATTGCGAATGAACATGTTCTCATTTTAAATGAAGCGAGGCCTAAAATTGATGTTTGAAATGGCATAACCCAATCAGCTAGAAGAATTAATTATCCGATACACGCATAAATTACCGCTTTGAAGAAGTTGTAAATTCCTGAATTTTGGAGCATCTTCATTTTTCAAACACACCCCAACGCAGTCAAACGATTTTCGATAAATAATTCCTCGAACAGAATTGAATGTTTCGACGAGCAACCAAAACTTTCCTCGATCGCAATCTTTCTGCAAATATTCCTAATGTAGTTTATGCAGGGGCTTATTTGTTTTTGTTCTAATATGAAATGAAGGATGTGATTGTCGAAAAACTAATGATAGGCATATTTGATATGATTCTAATTCTCGGGTGTAGGACGATTTATACAGGGGTGAGACTTTTGTAACAAAATTAAAAGGAAAATTTTTATTATTATCGGTTGGGAGAGAACACATCGATATTCAGAAATTACGCTATTCGTCTCGTTTCTCTTCTACGCGATCCACTATTTCTCTACAAATTCGATTTCTAATTTCCGGAATGAATATCGACTTTCTCTCCAACCAACGATACAAAATGTCTCACTTTTGGTACATATCATCCTACACCTATAATTCTCTTACTATTGTAATCTCATTGACTGTTGCGTTTGCTAAGAGATAATGCAGCTCGAGAAGTGGGAGTTCATCTTCCTGTGTTGTAATCTGACTTGTCAGAAACTCGTAATATTCCTTCAGGCCCCACACTGATCCAAGTAATTGACGCATTTCTTCACCTAAAAATAATTATGATTTTCAATAGAAACGCTGTTAGATAGCTTTATTTATCATATTGGCCAGGGATGGGCAAAGCTTTATCTTTGTTTTCGACTTTAATTTTGAGATCTAGAAATTTGTCGTTGTCTTTGCCCTTGGGACCTCCAAAATTTAGAAATATTACATTGAAAACTATTTTTGACTAAGGTATGAAAATATGAATTTATCAACTTACGGGGAAGATACCGGTAATTGTGAACGAAGTTTGTGTATGCGTCATGATCAATTTGACGAAATTTCCTCCGATCGTTGCGACTATTCCGAATCCGTATGATAGAATTGATGGTCATTTTGCGTGTATACTTGATCCCATCAACTGTGACGCTGAGCATGTTAATGTTGGCAACAAATGTTGTCTGAAACCTTTCAGAATCCAAAACGAAAATATATTTTTACACCTTTTTAATTATAAAATATTACCTCACTGAATCCAGTAGGCGAGATAGTAATCGATTGTATGGAGAGACTGGGCTCGATTGAAAGAGGCAGACTCCTCTGGAGGATTCTAAGGATACGACTGCTTGCATATCCCAGGTTTCTGATATCCGGATACGGAAGATAACTGCAGCACATCAAAATAATCTCCGCAGGTAGGTTAAAAACCATTCGGAATTTTAGAAATTAAAAACAAAATGAAGGGAGACCAATAAGAAAAGTGAAGAGGAAAACCACTGAAAACAACAATAATATCGAAGTAGTCGTTTAGCAGCACCGTTGCTAGAATATTGATTTTGCCATTAATTAAGGCGAAATCCGCTAGTTGCATAACGTGAATCATATTCGTCTCATTTTGAAATGAGTATGAAATCACGAAAATTACGAAGTTAAGTTTTATTAACTGCAGAGCGTGTAGAAGTTCTTCTACGAGTCTTCAATAGCTCGTATATATACCCATAAGTTCGCGTTTCAAAATAACATCTTTAGAAGAAAAAATCATCAAGTTCTAATTATCTTTCAAAAGTATTTTTGATCAACTAGTTTTCAGACGAGTTCGCGAATAAAGTCGGGGAGCTACGCACTTCGTTCAGGGACACTTCGACTCTAAAGGCCTGGCTGAAGACCGAGTTCATCGATCACATCGACACCAGGGAGTCGTAGCCACAGGCACAGCCCAACTATCAGCAGACTGCTCACAATCAGAGCAAAACTCACAAGGTTGGATAGTTTGAATTGATGAAGTCAAGAAGTTCTTTAGCTGATTTAGAAAAGGATTTTTTGAAGGAATTGATATTCAGAAAATTAGGATAGGAAAGATATGCTTTCTAAACTTCCTTTACCATTACTCTGTAATCGATTTTGAATGTTTCCCATCTCTATCCCAAAAAGTGGTCAATTTCAGAAGGGAGTTCAGAATTCGCTCAACAAAATCGTCGCTTTCATCGGCGAACTCAATTTGAACATAAGGTGAACCTGCAATTGAACTGCATTCGACTTGAATTTCTTTGATCTCATGTATTCATTTATTTTCTTATTTTGCAATCCACAATTTTTATTGGCTAATTGAAAAAGATAAACCAAATATTTATTAATCATTACTTGTTTTGTTCCGACTTTCATTCCCCACGTATTTTCTTGTTTTCCACCGTATTCTGCTTTTCAATTATTTATTGTTAAAATCCCCTTCGTTTTCTCCAAAACCTGCTAATTTTTATTTGTTCGTGAAAATAGTATTTACTTGTTGCTGTAAAAATTCATTTAACTGTGAGCATGTTTGCGTTTTATCGCAAAGATACTGAATTTTGACGTTTACTTTCCAAATCTTTTGATTTTTAGAACATCAGTGCCTGCAGACAACTTGATTCATGTCGTGGATGAAAGGGACGGGACCTGGGCAGAAATGAAACAGAACTTCCATTAGCAGAAAATACTCTGGAATTTCAACAATAGACATGCAAATTTTTGATAATTTGAATGATGATCGAATATACTGGGTTGGTAAATAATTTCTGAGACACTTTATTTTTTCTTCGAGAAATTGTAGAAACTTCTAAAAATGTTCATAAAGTGGGCGTATATGAGGGATCGTAAGGGCTATCTATTAACACATGTCGTTCTCTTAACGTGTTAACTTCTGCAGTAACGACGACGATTTCTCGAGAGCAGCTCCGATTCCTCCTTCTTTACACATCCCGCCTCGGGACAATAGCGCGAGAGTGACGGCAGCCGAATTCTGCCAGATAATAGGCCCAGGGAAAATATCGAAATTGAAAACGATGAATTTATTCTGAAGATAAACAGAAAATAAAAATAAATTTGCGAAAATACGAGATTAAAAACAATCCTGTTAACGATATTTATTCTTTGTATATAATGTTCGATAAAACATCTTGCGTTGTTAAAACTGTCACGATTTTTCTGCAATTCATAAACCGAAAGAAATCGTGATACAGATATAGCAAAATAGCATGGTAAAAGTCATAGTATCGACCCATATCTCGTCTAAATCCTATGTCATGATATCATTCGATTTACAAACTGGTTGATCTTTCTCACGGATGTCAATTTTCTCCCAAATCCATTTCATATCCAATTTGTCTCTTTTCACCTCGTTCTCACGGTATCATCAGCTCTGCGGGAGATCATTCAAAGGATCTCCATTCGATTGTCAGATGGAATGGGAATCTTCGAGCCTTCAGCAGCTAAGCATTCAGCCCTGCAAATCGGCCTAGTCCCTCCCTTTTCTCCCCTCTTTCAACAGTCTTTATTTTCCTTCTTCTCCTCGTAATTAGCATGCCCTCTCTCTTCTCTAGCCTTCTCTACCCCTCTCCGTTCGTTCTAAAGCCTGCCCGGTATTTCAAGCCCATCCACCCTTTGCCTCTTTGCTTCAATCTCATTTTCGCCTTCGACTTCGTTTGACTCGAATCCGACTTTCTCGCGACTTGTTTCTCTTCTCGATCATTCGATATTCGATTATTAGTTTTCTCCTTTTCCTTTGATTTTTCTGCTTTCCCTTTTACGTTACCGGATCCTATTTTAATCTCTAATGTACCGAGTCATTGAATCATTTCGGTGAGTGATCATCGAGATCTTATTTTTACTGCATGTTTTTAGAAGAAGTTGTTGATGAATGATTTTTGAAAAAAATGATACTTGTGCTTCCATCCTACAGTAATCAGTTTGCTTGATCATTTGCGAATCGAGAGGGGATGAATGCATCAGCTTTTATGCAAGAATTTTGACTCACCTATAAAAATCGCAAATAATTTAATTGAATATAATCTAATTGAATTTTTGAGTTGAAAATTGTGGTGCTGTGACAAATTTTCAACATTTACACATTTTATTTCAGAGTTCCCTCGATTTTCATTATCAATCTTTGCCTCCTTTCCACTAGTTTCCTCACTCAGCTGTTTGGTCTGTTTGTGTGAATTTCATTCCTTTCTCGGCTGTTGTCTTCATTTCTTCTGTCTCACTTCTCCTTTCATTTATTCGGCACTTCTCATTTCGTCCTCCCTTTGCAGATCTAAAGCCCCCTTCCACTTGAGCTGTTGCAAATCTGTAAATCGCCTCAAATCGAAGTCATCGATTTAGATTCGATCCATTCACTTTCAATTTCAATCGATCCTTATTCGGAATATTTTGTTTTCGGAGAATCAAAAATTGTGCAATAACTTTTTTCTCTTTGAATTATGCGCATTCTATTTATTCATAATGATCTCCTATATAAATGATATGATAATTGATGAAGGCAACCTATTTTTCCCAATTTATTCGACTCATCATTTTTTCCTATTCCGTGACTTTTTGAAGGTAATGATTTTCGATTCTGTTCATGTTCGATTACCTGCTCCTTTTTCTTTTCTCACTCGATATTCCAACTCGTTGTCCAATTTGACGGCCTTGACTCACAATTTTTCGACGAGCCAAGCCTCGAACGACGGTAAAACTGTTGAAAACTGAATGAAAACTTTTCGATTGACTCGGTCTTTCCTCGAGAAGTCTCCTTTGATTTTGACTCGTAAATTCCATAAGTAGTCATTTTCTTTGGATGACCAGTTGTTCAGTTATTGCGGTTACTCTACTCACTCGTTCAGTCAGTTGTAGAGATTATTGCAAACATCCAGACACTAGAGATCTTAGATAGAATGACGTCCAAACTGCATGGATTTTTCTCTTCAGCTAACCATAACCAACCAATACTTGAGTTTTTCATACTGATCCTAAGCGCAATTATAGCCGGTCATTGAATAATCAACCATATTCTTCTTCTTTTTCGTTAAACATTTCCCAGAATTTGTTATTTGATAGCTAAATAGCGGAAGCGCATTTGCCTTGAAGTGCGAAATTCTAGAAGTTATGAATTTTTCAGATGTATCGGTTAGAAGTAAATTTTATTCTGCATTTTTAATCGATTCATTTTATTTTTCTTCCTATAAAAGTCATTTCTTATGACAAAGTTGAACTTCATCCATAATGGAATTTCGTACACTTGTTAACAATATTTATTATGAATACCAAACACCATTCAGTGTATCATAAATATACAAAACCGCTATACAGTTTTGAATTTCCTATTCTTCAATGAAATTATTTCTCGTACCATTAATTATCCCCTGTACCGCAAGCTAGATCGTATCTAATTACGATTTACCTTTCACCATTCAATATGTTCGTTCGTCATTCGGCATATTCAATTCATGGTTTGCGTTTGCAAACCCAGTCGATTCTACAAGATTGACTGCGAGTCTCTCTGACTGTGCGTGTTGTTCGACTAGTTCCCCTCCCTCCTCTAACCACTCTGCCAGCGTCTAATAGTAGCTTGGGCTTGATGACTTCAGGCTTCCCAAGCTTCTTTACTTTACCATTGCCTTTCTTTACTTCATCTTCTTTTTGCTTTCTGCTTTATTCCCTTCCCCTCTATTGCGTTGCTTTGTATGAAGAGATGGCAATCCTTGACTCGATTCAGTATTCAGCCAATAACTTTTTTCCTTCCAATTCTCCTTGTTAGGTTATATTTTTTGGCCAGATTTTTTGCCGCTTCTGAATTGCCATTATTCGCAACATAGGCAATTCGTATGAAGAAGGAATTATTCAGTCCGAAGGATGGTTTCGAGAGCAGCGCTATTAGATCGATTACTCAAAGGACTCCCAGACGAACAGCCAACAACTTCGAAGGGAAACCCGACATGGACTGATTTCGAGATTTTTCAACAGGTCAAAATTGATTTTGTGTTAAATTTTAGCCAAAACTATTTTAGGATAATCTATCTGAAATCGAATGCAAACTCGATAAAATCGATAACCAAATCTGGGCGAAAATCGTGATCATGGAGAGGGGAACGAGAACCGCCAAGGTTTTCGAAATTTTCACTATTTTTATTCGTGAATAATTGATAATTTGTCTTTTCCGAATCTTAAATTTAAAAATTTCGAGATCAGAGCAGAAGTCATTGTGATCTAGAAGCAGAGCTAAACTGCTGTATTAAAATCGTGTCAGAATCGCAATTTTCATGAATTCTAGATTGAAACGAATGACACCTCGATCTTGATTATGATTAGATGAAAATTTGATTTCGTAAATTTTCTTCAATACTTTAATTCGCATTCTTTTTCATTGAATTTCAATCTGATATTGAATATTATTAGGCCTATCTTCGTAATCAACGCGTTTGGATCGATGGATCCTTGCACGAATTTGACGGAGTCAGGTACCGTAGAATCTTTGGCACTTCTTGCCCTTTTGATGCTTGATTTGTTCTAGAATGGGTCTGAGAAATTTTCGAAACACCAAACGAGACGCCGCAACGGAAATGAGCTTCGTTCTTCTGGCAAAGGTTCGTGAAATTAAGGAATTCAGGAAATGAAAGTGAAAGCGAGAAAAAAACTGAACATTGGATTATCTTGACCTCGAATGAGAAAATAGGGAAAATCTTGGAAATATCCTAGAAGAAAATAACGAAATCTGGACTCGAGCCTGTTCTATTTTGTTCTCTCAGCCAAAATGTGCCTTTTGTGAAAGAACACCACCACCACACTCTAGTAGAATGAAATTACCTAACGAATTTATCAAGTTACCTAAAAATAAGATGCATCTGTAAATAACGGCGAGTCTTCAGGGAATTGAGTTGCAACTCGACTCAAATGGGAATATCTGGCTGCTGAACAAAGGGGAAAGACCTCTGGTGGTCATGAGTCAGGGAATCAAATATACTGTCTATAAGAAATTGGAAAAGGTGATACAATTTGAGAAAGAAGCTGGTCTTCATGAAATATTTAGATTTTTGACCTGAAGCGATATAAGAATTTGTTGAGCAGTGGCTTGGAAGGAGATCATTTGAAAAGGCATCAACGGGATGCGATGCTTTATGTGCAGGTATTTTTACAAGTTTGGAAAGAACATTTATCAATACTCGACACTATAATTTTGGTCTTCTAGTCAATTTATGAAAAAAAACGAATTCTTTGATTTTGAGCAGAACTTTTCTTGATAAATTGCATTCTAGTTCGCCCGATCTTCATCTCTACTGGAATGCCCTTTGTGGATTTGTCTAGTCCATCTGGCAGCTCTAGAGCTTTGTCATCTCCTCTCCTCCTCTCCTTCCAACCCCGACTCCGGTCTGTCAACCGGATCAGGCCTCTCTCCTCCATCGGTTGCATCATCACATTCGCCGGCTAATTCGTCTGTCGCCTCTGGAAGACCCGAGTCGTTGCCGTTACATGTAAATTTTTTATATTAACTAGCGAAGAAAAGGAATTCTGACGCTTTTTTCCTGATATTTTAAACGGCCTTCAATTATTTTTCCCTGATATTCTTTCCCACACAGTGGCGAACAGAAGTTTTCAAACGACAACTTTTGAAGAAATGTTTCATGAATATTCAGTAAACCAACTTATTCAATTCACTCTAGTTTCGAACCGATTTGATTGCTCTAGATCGAGAAACTGATGATATAAAATTATTACGCTTTTTTCAAACTTTTGCCCGCCAGTATTTCAATTGTCCGATAATTATAAACAAAGTATACATCTTCAAAGGTGTTTTTCATTTAGGATGGTCCGAAAATCAGTCCCAAAACAGCACTGATCTACTCTCGTCGTGCAACATTCATCGATGACACCTACGCCTTTCCTAGATGCCCTCCAATTCCCCCATTTCCATCGGGGGAGTTGCGAAGAGCGAACAGTTCGTACGATTTGACAGACCCTCAGACCGAGAGTTTGCATGACAACGTCTATTCCGTACCGCAGGTAAAAATTTCTCCTGGAATACGCAAATAAAGGATGACGAAATTATGAATTCGAGCATTTTTATAATATGTGCCAATTTAGATCTTACTTTTTTTTACTTGTAAAAATTTCATCCCGTTTCGGATCTAAAACGAAATCAACTTCACTACGCTTGAAACTAGAAATATCACAACCTTGAACAATAATTACGTTTGAACTCATCGAAGACCAACTTTCACATTAAAATATGGTTATTTTAGTCCTACGTCCCATATTCATCGACCTCTTTCTTGTCTTCACGATCACCGAGTTCTGTCGACAAGAATGACTATCCTCAAAAATCTAGGTAAATTAAACTTGGAATTTTTTCTCCAAATTATTCCGTTTTAGGGGTGGTGTGAAGAAGAAGATCAACTTGGAGCGGGAAAAATCGACGCCGATCTACAGCAATATTCCGCCCTCAAAGGGAAATCATAGTTATGATTGTGCTCAGGTTCGATAGGGTACCTAATATCTAACTCTCATCGAATGCTTTTCTAGAGTTCCCCGAATTCCGGCTCAACTTCGTCAGTAGCCAGTAATTTCCTGATTCCCCCAATGCGTTACGTCCCCCCGCCTCGTTCTCGCTCGATCGTCGATCTCCGAACCCTGTCTGCCTTGGCTCGTCCTGCCTACTTCAAACAGCAGCAGAACATTTCGCACCGAGGCGGACCTGGTCACATGTCAACCAACGCTGCTGCTGCTCCTTATAAATCTAATCCCGCGCTTGCGTAATTTTTAATTTTTAATAAGGTCTCTCAAAACTATATCATAAAAGGGGGTTGTGCGAAATACGAATTTTTAAATTTGCATAATCGAACTTCAGTTTTTTTATTCGAAACCAGGATAAAAACTTCGCACTGCCCTAGTCATAAATTAGACCCCTACTTAAAATTCTATTTTTAAGATTTTTACGATACAAATGCATTTATTTATGACTGGAACACTTATTTCGTGAAACAGATCAATTATTATTCATTGCTAGTGAGATACAAAAATGGCATTTCTACTATGTCCAAACAATAATTTTCAATTTTTGTACCTCAAAAATGAATATGAAATTTGGTCAAATATTTACGCGTTCGTTGATAATAAAAGGCATTGCAAAAGCTATAAGCTGACAAGGGAACTTTTTACCCTCGTCTTGGCGATATGAGACGAGAGTACCCACATCTTTCTTCCCATGAAATGAGGATTCCAAATCTGTAAAAATTTTTTGCCCGTTCGCAAAAATACACCCGCCCCGAGGGTGTCGAATTTCTTCTATTTCACACCCCTTGCTCTCTTCGGCCGGAAAGAAGGAAAGGTGAGACATGTAATCGTGGTGCAGTGGTATAGAGTTGGTCATAAGGATACTATGCTGTTTTATTATCTATCACTATTCACTTTTTTATTTCATTTAAAATATTTTTTTTTTTGCAAAATTAATTTCCAACCTAAAAGTTTTTTTTTTTTTGCATATTTGGTAACCCTATATAAAAGCAAGAAAATGGTGTATCACTCAACATAAAGATAGCATTTTTGAGAAATTAATTTTTTTTCGAAATACAAACAGCGTGTCATTCTAAATGTCTCGTTTCATTATGAATATTTAGCAAAAAATTTTGCAAAAGATAAATTTTCGAATAAATAAATTTTGCAAAAAAAAAAATTATTTTAAATGAAATAAAAAAGTGAATAGTGATAGATAATAAAACAGCATAGTATCCTTATGACCAACTCTATACCACTGCGCCACGATTACATGTCTCACCTTTCCTTCTTTCCGGCCGAAGAGAGCAAGGGGTGTGAAATAGAAGAAATTCGACACCCTCGGGGCGGGTGTATTTTTGCGAACGGGCAAAAAATTTTTACAGATTTGGAATCCTCATTTCATGGGAAGAAAGATGTGGGTACTCTCGTCTCATATCGCCAAGACGAGGGTAAAAAGTTCCCTTGTGAGTGTTATCGATTATGATAAATTCGATTCCACTTCATATTTTCTAAATCCTCGATACCTTGATTATTTAATTTGAAGCAGAATCTAAGTAATTGCAGAAATTTGAAAACAAATTACACATATTTGTAATGGCCTGAGCAATTTCGACAAGTTTAGCTAATCGTATAATTTCGCAGAATTGCTGATAATTATGCAAAATGCTTTGGAAAGCAATTAAAAATAATAAAAGCTCAACATTATGAAGTTATATATAAAAGGCAAATTGGAGTGATATTTTGATGTGAAACGATAAATTATGCTACAAATTGGCAAGTGAAAGAAAATCGTGCCTATTTAGAAAATCGAATACTTAGGGAATGCTACCATTTTGGCTGATATTTGGCGAGAGTGGCATTTGGCATGAAACGGCACCAACTCACGTCTAGCTGATTCATCGCGTAGCTCATTGGGAATATCATTACTAAATTTTTAAAAATTTAATAAGTTCGATAGTCATTATTTTTACATTTTCAACGAGAAAAATAAGAAAACTATAACCAAGATCATATCATTTTTTAATTATCAAAAATTCATTCTGTTCATTATTTTGTAAAAAAAATACTTACCTGTCATGGCAACAGTCAAAAGAATGGCGCACCAGGTCCAGAATCGGACGAAGCCCAATCGACAGAACAAGTGCCACTGCAGACAGTACCACCAAAGGAAGTTCGTCAGGAACATGCAGCAGTCCAACAGGGTTGTTAATCTGGAAAAAATAGTATAATACCATTTCCGGTTAAATCATCATTTTCTTAAAAAGTGACGCACAATTAGATTATGCTAAAAAATTTCGTTTCACAAGATGTTGTCGTGTTCATAGACATGCTGATTATCAAGTTGAAAAAAAACTTTCAAATAGTCTACCCTAGGAACATTTGCAATTCATAGTCACTGAAGTAGGCATTTCTTGGGCGAATAGGTTTAATTTGTGCAGGAACGAAAGTCTTTCGAATGTTGGCTGTCAAAACTGCGAAGGAACAGATCATTCGAAGTAGTCCAAGAAGCAACTCGATCGCATCCGAGACCTTTCTTCGCCTGAAAATAAATAAAGTAATAAATGACAGATGATTATAAAGAGGAAAATACAAATTGTGTTTTCAGACTTTTAATCAAATTGAATTGAAATTTTTATCGCTAGATATTTTCCGTTTAAAATAGACCCACGGTTAATGAACTCTTACTTTTTCTCGATCCTAGCAGCCTCTTTAAGCTCCTCTCGAATTCTCTTCCTGACCCGATTCGTCAGAGCTTTTCGGTCTCGTTTCTCTCGTTTGACCCGTTTTGTTTCATCCAAAATATCGTATGTGTTTGTGTAGTCGGGTCGCAAAGTATCAAGGGCTAAAATAAGATTATTCTCAAAGAAATATTTTTAGGGGATGATATTTGGTCATTTTCCAACTATATATCTGAAAACCAGTGTATAATAAAGCAAGTTGTTACAATTTGGATCAGCCGCTTCATAGCTTCTCGTTCGATTCCAAATCTGAGGCAAAGAGGGAATTTGAATTCCGGATTTGAAGCGATCAAGGAGTCCACCACCACTTTGCTCCTGCAATTAGTTTGTTGATCTGCAAAAACAACACAACAAAAAATACCGAATCTCCACTGTGAATACTGGTCTGTGTACCCGAATTATCGTTGCTTCTCTTATCCTTGTATTTGTTAAATCTGAGGGAAATATTATTGGAAAATTAATAAATATAAGTAGAAATTTACCTATTCTTGATGACATTCGGCATTTTCTGCAGCCATTTGCTCGTGCTGTTCGTGTCAGACTCATTATCGCTGCCTGAAGTATTTATGATATTCTTTTTCATGAAAAATAGTCCAAGTCTCAGAAATTCACTTCACAACACTACTTATTATATCTGAAAAAATTGGCAGAAAAATGATTTTGTGCAATCTCAAAACGTTAAAAGCACCGCACGAACAGAAGAAAAATTGCGATTTTCGTGAGAAGTTTGACAAACGAAAACTCAACATAATTCCGCGTAAAATACCTTTCTTTGCTGCTAAAATAATACATTTAGGAAAAATAAAATGCAACCCTTACTTTCATCATCGATGTCAGGTCTATCAGCCAGATTGAAATTGACCGCTTTACCATTTTGCTCGCCTACTTTGGAATATTCTGCAAAATAATCTCTTTAGGAAAGTGAAATGAGTTTTACCTGCACTATTTGAATTTCTCGGTGAATTTGCAGAACCCTGTGGTGGTTCGATTTGAGTGCTCGAAGGAATGGGTGATCTGGAAGGCCGAGGCGGGCGAGCAGGTGGCTCTTCTCCGTTAGTCGCCCTTCTGGCCTCTGAATTGCAAAATACTAGAATTGGTAAAAGCTCAATAAATAAAAAGCGCCATATAATTTGTTACAAGTCAATGGTATGAAAGAATTTTAAAAGTCTAAGAAAATCGACCTTCGAGTAGATCCTTCTTCGAATCAACTGCCTCTCCAATGTAAGCGTACTTTCTCGCCTCTTCCTCTTCCTGAGCAATGATTTCAGGATTAACTTTTGCACCACTGAAAATGGAGTTATCTAAAAAGAACATAAATGTTATCTTGCCACAAAACAGTTTCACTAGGTCGATTCGATACATCGTGAACCGTCGCTTCTTCTTCCTCGTCACTTGAAGAAGATGAACCTAGAGGTTACCGCAGTTATGCAATTTTTAGATCTTTTTTCGAACCCATAGTGAGTTTCCTTTGCCTGCGACTTTCCCGTTCTCGGACTTCGATAGTGTCCATCCTCTGCAATGCTCTTTCGGATTTCGTGCCCTTCCCTCCATAAATCGCCAGGTAGATCTCCTTAAACGTGCTATTCGGGTAGGTCGTGCAGCGTTTCATGATAAGGTTCGTCCAGACTATCAGGTAGTTTTCTCTGAAATTATTGA
The DNA here is from genome assembly GCA_964036155.1 of Diploscapter coronatus. Taxonomy (NCBI): domain Eukaryota; kingdom Metazoa; phylum Nematoda; class Chromadorea; order Rhabditida; family Rhabditidae; genus Diploscapter; species Diploscapter coronatus. The sequence continues at coordinate 15,258,693 of OZ038423.1, read as the reverse complement.
ATTTGAACATTTTGGGTGAAAAATTTCTTAATTCACATCAAATTGTCATTTGTTTGAGCAGAAATTTAAGCTTTTTTCCATTTTACAGTTGACGTTTCCCATATTTTAAAATTGAAAGTCGACTAAGAATAAATATTCTCACTTTCTGAGTGGCGAAAAGCAGCTGCAGAGAATAAAATGCATCCAAAACCACAGCAGATCGTAGCTCTTCCATAATGTGTAGTAGATGCAGTTTGTGTACAGAGCCATGCACCTCAAGTAGTTGAATTTAAAAAAAAAATCTTCTGTGCGTACTCGCAAAATATCAAACTTTCAGGCATGAAATTCATTTGTTACCGAATAGACATCATAAACCTCGTATTTAAAAATCTCACCAGTTGAAATGTGCGAGAAGTGCCAGAACGAGTCTGTAGACGAACCAGAACAAGAAGCAGCACCACTTCATTCTTCAACTCTTTCCAGTTACCCTTCGAAAATCACCATTTTGCTGCCATCGAGCTGATTCTTTTCTCTGAAAATTCGCAAATCATTCTGAACACTGATGAATTAGAGACAAAAGGCATGTCGCAGACCGGTTTTGAAATGACTAAATTAGCCAACCAAAGGTAAAAACAGTGGAAAAGTAAGGAGACTGATAGAGTAAGCGATGAGTAATGCGGAAAAAACCTTTCAAAAGTACCAGATAAGTATTATCTCTGTCAATTATAACAGTTATCGTTCAAGCTCATAAACATTTTAAATTCATGGAATTTATTATCGAATTTTCAACAAAAATTCAGTGAATATAAAATAATAAATAAACGAAGCTCCCAGTAAAGTGAAACTACTCGTTAGTATTCGCGTTCTCCTGGCCATTATGCACATTCGGCTGCTTTCTCTCTTCCTCCTTTCCATTTTCATTGGAGTTTTGCTGAGCGACTTGTCGTGCCCTGAAATAAAGCTTTGAAGAAATTTTATTGCGATCATTTTTTGATTTCTCGATTTTAATTCAGAATAAAAAGTTCTATTTTTAGTTTTCTTTAAGCTTTCCTGTATGAAAAGATGTATGCAAATCGCCGAATTTCAATAAATCTTACAATTTAGCCTTTTTGGGGCAGCAATTTCTGTGCTTCCTGCAGTGATGATGTCTGAGATGATGGCTGCATCGCGAGGGCTTCGGGGCCTGTCCATCACGAGGGCCACTCGCGTCTCGGGAATTGCTGCGAACGCGGCGACGATCTCTGAAATAAGTGAATTCACTTTGCAAACACATTTTTGGATGTTTGAATAGCTTTGAATAAAAATAATTATGGTAAAGAAGAATAGCTGCTGTAATTTTCAAAAAAATATATTTTCAATAAATAATAAAAACTTGGTTTTTTAAGACTCGAATTACTAGAAATAATAATTTAGCTTTTCATTTGAAAACTCAGAAAACCTACCTCGCCTCTCTATCCCTATCTCGGTCGCGATCCCTCGATTTATTGTCCTTTTCTCTAGATCTCTCTCTGACTCGTTGCTCCCTGCCAGGAGCTTCCAATCCAGCTCCCTGCTCCTCTTCCCAGGCCTCCTGCTCGGCTAAAAGCTGCCGCTTCCTCTCAATAAATTTCTCGTCGATATCCTTCTGAAAATGCGAAAATCAATTATTCATGAAGGAAAAATAAGTCTCAATGAGATTTTCAACAGGAGTTGAGAAATAGAAAAAATGAACAATCAATTCAACTCCAACCAATATCGTTGATAGTTTGTTTTACAAAGTTGTGATTTTCTCAATAATAAAGTAATTTGAAGGATACCTGAATAGGGATGGGAATTCTGGGGAATAGAGTGCCGTACCAGTCGAGTTTGGTGAGCAGAATGCGGACCAGCTGCCCGAATGTCATCGAGTCTCCGCCCCCAGAACGAGGGTCCACCTCGTCTTCATCGTCCTGAAATCATATTTGGTGGCAATAATAGAGGAAAACTTTAAAAAAAAAAATAACAAAAATAAATAAACATACCATATAAGGCTCGTACCAAGACCACAAATCAGCAGGTGGTTGCGTGAATCTGACATACATGAAGCCGATTCCTCGAATGTAGGGGGAGACTCGGCTGTTCAGCATACTCAGCAGTTGTTTTCTGAAGAAAAAAATGAATGGATGAATAAGCAGAGGAAAATATCTTGATGATTCAAGAGCAAGCGGATATTGCTATGACTCATTCAGAAAAATAAAAGCAACAATAAATTTTAATCCCTGCAAAATTTCAGGAATTCTTTGAACGATACAATTTTTTACCTTGTGATCCGCATGTTGAAGAGCCGGAAGAGAATGCAGAAGGCCGAACTGACCACTCCGCCTGCGCCCACGCCTCGCACACCGCCGCACATACCTGGAAAAATCAAGGTTTAGAGTTTTCTTCTCCACTTTAGAAAATGAAAAATAAAGAAATCGAGGAATATTGACGTTTCACAAAAATTTAGCGTCATGTGTCAACGTCATAAAATTCTAATTTTTAGTATTGGAAAACATTTGTAAAATTACAAAAAAAAATAATCCAAAACCTCCAAATTCATGAAATCAATAAGAACAACTACTGAAATAATAGCTCACCAGTCATGCCCTGTATTTTGCGAGTACCCTTCTCCCACGGCTCGAGGTGCTTCACCTGAAATAAAGGTTATTTCAGTATTCATTAAAACTCGTACTTTGTAGAAGATTTCGTCGACAAGTGGCTGAAATCCCTCGATCTCCATCAAATGATTCTTGTAATAGTAACTCTCTTTGACGTTCTCCAGCACGAGTCCGTTCAGATTCATCGTCGACTGATTCCCCCATAGAGGCAGGATGTTGTTCTTCTTTGTTGGTCGCTGAAATTTACTACCTTTTATCTTTATCAGATGTATTCTTTTAGAAATTGCGAAAAATGCATGTTTTTCAGGAACCCTTCAAACACGTAACTGATTCTATTTCAAAGTAAAAACGGATGGAAAACTGAGTATTTTTTATAGAAATCTTCAAGAATTCTGTGCTATTCTCGAGAATTATTTTCTTTAATAAAAAAAGAAATAAAATAAAAGGAACTATTTTTACCTGAACGCCGGGCAACTCGACCCCCATGGCCTCAGCCATCTCCTCATCGACCATGAACTGCCCCGAGGCGATCTGCTGCTGGATCACTACTGAGACTTGATCCATAACTCTTCTAAAAAGGTAAAAAATATACGAAATATCGAAACGAAAACACAAACAAATGGCGAACGACTAATAAATTGAAACGGCAATGTATGCTGAATGCGTGAGTGTAAACACAGTGCGAAGACGGTTGTTAGAATCTTTTTTTTAGTTAAAATTTTAAACGATTTTTATTTGTCTTTGTTCATAAATTCTGAATTTAGAAAACTTAGTTATTTTAGAGTTAGTTGAACAACAATTCCAAGCAATTATCTTCAGTTTTCAAAACTTTCTTCATTTTTAAAGCTATCATTAATGGGCATTTTAAAATTATAGCCTTTAGCGAAAAGGCTATATTTCAAAAAATCACCCTTTTACCTGCAAATTATCGAGAAACTTTCAAAATAACTTCATACGTATGAAAAATTTTGAAAGAAGATTTCGATATTACCTTCATTAAATTAATCATTGAAAATGCGCACGAATTGGCGTGTGTGGAATATAATGGAATCAATTGTTTTAGATGTTTAGAATTGAAGTTTTATGAAAGTTAATGTGAAATTTGAGCTGCTTTGTTTGTGAGTGCCTTTGTCCCGACTCGGACCTGTCGAGTTCAAGTCAAGACACGACGTTTCGCATATCAGTTTATTTGCATGAATGGCCTGTTAGGACTCGATGAACTTTGGGTCTTGATTGGATTGAAAGTGGGAGATTAGGCCGATTGGTAAAGGGTGATGCTCGGTAACGAAGTTTGAGTGTGGGTAAAATAAATATTGATTATTTGCACTCGGTGATTGCTTGATGTAAGCTAATTTGGTTAGATCATTGAGATGGAGGAGATGGTGTATTCAAATTTTGTCGTAGATTAATCGCAATACCTATATTATGCACAAAAGTCAAGTCAATACGATTTTTAAAAATTTTTTATTCCCAAATTTGCAAAATAGAAAAGGTTACAGCTAGAAAAACAAACTACATATTGCAATGACTTTAATTATGAATCTTATAGGTGAGCATTTGATGAACAACTTACAGAAAGGAGGTTCGTAATATAAAAGTTGTTTTTCTGATGCATAAATTACATACTGATAAGTGTCAAAATTTGAACTTGATCAATTTAAGAGATCACAACGAACTAAGAAATTTTGATTCTTTTGATCTTTGATGCTCATAAACCCCGACATTTGGAATGAGATTTTTGTCGTTTTCCTTGAACTTGGCTGCGTATTCTTTGATTCCAGCCAAGAATCTCTCGGCCTCCTTCGGGTCAGAAAAATCGAATAGATCCGAGCACACACTGAGAATGAAATATTTCAAAAATTTCTCAACTAAACAAATCTCACCCATAGTTTTCATCTAACCGATTCTCCCCCATTGCAAACATATTCGAATTCGCAGTTAAAACAGTTGTTCTGAAATCGTCCTCGGGAAATGCAACTCGAATAGCAGAATTCACTTTTCCGGAGAGAATTTTCTTGGGAAGATCTAAAGAACATTTTATAAATATTTCTTTATAAAAGTAATATGCCTGGTTCATTGGCAGCTGGTCGACCTAATCCGATGCCTTGCGTTGAGCCACCCTTAACAGCGTCAACCATCGCCTTGGCAGTACGAAATCCGCCAGTCACATAAATGACGGCGTTCTGCAAATTTTATAAATTTTTTCTTATATCTTTAAAGAAATGATGACATTATAGAATCTTACAAGGAATGCAAACTGTTTGTAAATCACGAATCATGCTCAAAATCGGTAGATAACTCCAATCGAACACACTGCTCACGATAATTAAGCCAGAAAACGCTAAAAGTCCCGAATAGCTCTGCAGTTTAGCTCCAATTTTTAACTATTCACTTTACAATGCAAAAAACAAAATTCGAAATTAGCTTACATTGTAAAATCGAGCGTCAACAATGTCATTATTCGCAGCCAAACTACGGTATTATTTGGGACCTTTGGCATATGGTTTAACTTTACTAACGTGTTCAGCGCATTCGATTTAAGTGACCTATTATTTTTGAGCAAGATCCATGATTTGCATTGCTTACATTCCTTGTTAGCGACTTTACGACTAAAATTTTCCTATTTGTTAAAAGTAGAATTTTTTATCATACTATTTCATGGAATGTAGCAAAATTTTGAAATCGTGAAAATCAATTTGCCTTGAAAACAGGCCTAATTTGGTCCGAAAATTCTAGGAAAAATCCCTCTCGTTGTTTGGTGCTGTCCCGAGAAGAAAATGCCCAATGTTCCATTGTCCCACCTGATAATTCGACAAAGTCATACCCAATCTCCTAAAAACGAGATAAAAATATATCAGATTGTCATTTTTACCTCCAACAATTCACAAGCTCTTTTCGCATCGCTAAGTGCCAATCCCTCGTTTTGAAATTCTACCGAGTTGATTTTCACACCGACGATAAAGCCGGTAGATTCAGGGACTTTCGATATAAAATTATGAACGTTGTATTGGAAGAATGAATCAATGAATTACCGAATGCTTTGATAAGTTTCCAGGAATATTCTAGCTCGATTTTCAATCGGACCTCCATACTGGTCAGTTCGTTTGTTGGTTGTCGGAGATAGGAATTGCGAGAAGAGATATCCGTGAGCGCCGTGGATTTGAACTCCGTCGAATCCTTCAAATACTTAGGCTTATATTCATAGCTTTGCTCTAACTGACGAAAATTTACGCTTCAACTTCATTAAATTTTCTGAGAATTATTCAAATTCAACTTCATTGCAATCGGCATCAAATTGAATTTTATACAGATAATTTTTAGGTTGAAAAGTGCATTAGAAGATTCTGAAATTAAGACTTCCCCTACCGCATTGATAGAGGAATTCAGCGGCAAAGGTGTATCTGTCGATGACTTCGGTCTTGATCTGTTCAATCGTCAGAGGCACAGGCTTCCCTCTTCTGCCTGCTTCAGGCTTCGTCAGCTGCACATCAGATGCAGAAAATGGATGACGTTCAACGGCCTCGGGCGTTTGTCGTCCAGCCTATAGCAGCCATTTGCGTCCATATTTAAGGTGAAAAATATTGCTAGTTCAATAAGGTTAACGAGAAACTACGGCTTTTCGAGACACAAATTTACAAAAATTTCTCAAATCAGAATATAGTCAATTTAATTTTGGCCGATTTTGGTGAAAAATTTACTTCGAGATGTTTTTTGCGGTCTTCTGAACTTTCATTACAATTTTAATTTTTAATTTTCAAAAATTTCAATATTTTTCATGCATGTTTGACTTCATAAAATACAATTTTGTGTTATTTATGCATTTGGAGATCGTTATCATTCTATTTTTAATAATTCGTATTTCTTTAACATGCGATCTCGTTTGAAAATAGTATTGTTTAGAAAGTCTTTTAAAGTGTGACATTTTATATGTAACGAAATTTCTAGCCTACATTGGTGAGTTGCGCGATGGCGAGCGATCCTTCCGCTTTGATGATTTTTGCTATTTCTGTGAACCACTTCTTCAATTCATCGTTTGCATTTTCTTTGCAGATGATCATATTCCCCGCGAACTCGAGATGTGTCTGAAGAACAATTTTTTTCGCGTTAATAAGCGGGTAATTCTTTATACCGGATGAGTGGCGATGTTTCCTGTCAGAACGACTCCGAATCCCCCGTGAGCCCATTTCTGGTACATATTCAGAAGGCGTTGATTGGGGATTCCTCGAAGCTCGAAGTTGTCGTGGTATGATGCGATTCGCTCGGTCATTGCTGCCTAATTTTTGAATGAAATAGCAATTATTCTCATTATCTCACCTTCATAAACCGATTTTTAGCAGTTTTTCCCGATCGAAATTTTAAGGGCTCACCCAAAATTGAAATATCGACTAAGGGAGCAGAGTAACGTTCCGGAGGAGACATTTTAAGAAGGAAAACTCTGAAAGTAAATATTTTATAGCAAGGTGTAGATCTAAATACGTTTTGCCATCTCGGTATATATAGGATAATTGTCATCACGATGATGATAAAAATGTCCTGTTTATTTTCATCATCATGATGACAGAACGCATTTGAAGTTCACTCTAGTAATTTGAGAAATAGTGCAATGCAAGATGTGTAATTATCGATTTCTTATTGCCTGCCGCTGTCCCCGATATGTTTCTCTTTTTTGGTTTTTTCTCACGTAGTCTCTACATTGATCGTTCTTTGTGATTTACATTCATAGACCATAAAATTTTCATGAAATAACATCATTAGAGAAAAATAATTTGATATTGGCACTTAAAATGTAGTTTATTAATCTGTTCCAGTAGTGAAAAGTTTCAAAATACATTATACGGTATTGACAAAGACATTAACCTGAAACAAGAGAAATGATGCATAAAATTTCAAAGTTCAGAGTGTGCATTGCGTATTTTCAATTAGTAGCCATAATCGTTCTCTGAATCAAAGATGATTCGGAAGTATCTTGCAAATAACTCGCAACTTTCAATGCATCAGCATCAATATTCCGTTTCAATTTAGTGTGCTCAAGTGATCGACATGGACTTTATTTCATTTTGAATTCTTTCTGCATCATTTGAATGAATGTTTAGAATAATTCAAAATTAATTTCTCGTGCCGACACTTTCCCTTCGTGCTACAATTAAAAGGATTTTCTCAGAAGAAAATTAAAAACTGAATAACAAAAACTCAAGTAACCTTCAATAAAGAGATTGAAAAATTGTCGTTGCTATAAAGAGCTATACATACCCTACTTGAATTATGATACAAAATAGGTATAAAAGGATTAGATGCCTGAATGGATATAATATACGGAAATACTAGTTTTACTCATATTCCCTTCATCGTTTTAACCACACAATATGGAAACAGAAAATTCATCTAATCTAGCTGATATTTTTTCTGTCGTATCGCATACTGTCTTGGATGCAATAGGTAACAATTATGAAAAAATACTCGGAATTTCACATTAGTGCAATTTAAAAAGATTGTCTTTAATGATATTTGATCTTATGGCAACCTGAATTTTTCGCGACTTCGCGACCCAACGAAATGGTGTGTAAAGACAAGAGTGCATTTCCCTACAATCCCTGCGTAATATTTCATTAGGTCGTGAAGTCACGAAAAACCCAAATAGTCGATTTTATCGCAACATAAAATTGAAATTTTGCTAAATAGTAACAAATTCGAGTTTTCATAATATTTCCACCGGATTGTGATTCTCATTACACAAAAAGAGATAACTAAAGTTGCCAATTTTTTGTTATACCAGCTTAAAAATTTCTTATTATTATTTCAATGGTCGTATTAAACCTCCCTCGACTCTCGGGCGTCAGCTAAGGGGAATTTAATACGATCACGGGTGAAATTATTCATGGCCACTGAAGATAAATGTTGTTATAATGTGCAAAAATCTTCAACTTATTCACTAAATCTTTAAAATTTCTAAAACTGTTAGTCGATATTTTAGAAGTTATCTGAGCAAAATTTTAGGAATCTTTCTAAATTCGCTTTTAATGTATTTCGCATTGTATCGCACTCCGAAAAGCATGAGTGTGTATTCGGTTCTATTGCTGAATTTCGCCATTACGGATTGCTGCTCTTGTCTATTCGATTATTTAACCCAAACCAGGTTCGTTGTTTTAATTTATTGACTCTAAATTAAGCTTCAGAATAATACCTGTCGATTTAACTGTGGCTTATCTTCATCATGGGCTGTGCAAATATGGCTTCACCTATACCTGTCATCACATTTTCTCACTGATGCTACATTGCCTTGCTCATACCCTGTGGTCTCTACTTTTAAGCTTTTCATATAGATATTATATATTGTACCATGGGACTCTAACGAGGAAACAATTAATGATTGCAATATTCATTATTTCCATTCCTTCGATACTTCAAACGGTATGATTTTCGGTTCAACTTGGAATTATCGCTATATCATAACATTAGAAATCGTGAACATAAGTATTGTAAAGAGGAAATACCCATTTTTAATCATACAGTTACGACAAAATAATCCAGCCAGCCATGAAACTTCGAATGACTGATTTTTACTGACGATGATCTAATTCGGAGGTAATTTGAAAGTTTTTTCACTATGTAATGGTTACTATATGTGATGAAACGTCATCCGAATTGGGCTATTATCAGTGCAAAAGCAGTCATTCAAAATGCCATGGGTTGCAGGATACTTTTGTCCGCTATTCTACATTGGAATTTTTTCATATCGCGAAGTATCGATAAATTCATATTACAATTATTTCCAACTGAAATTCAGTTTTTTCTTAAATTTGATTTAGGCATTTATTATTACTGTGAGTGGTGATCCCGAAATAGTTAAAGGAGTTGTATTGGAAACGTACCCGAATGAAACGTTCGAAGGAGTAGCTGTGTCTGGCAACTTGAATATTCTTTATTACCGACCTCTCTACGGGATTCTACATATGACAGTCCCAATTACACCAGTTTACATAATTCTTCTCGTTTTACGATACAAAATTCTGGCACATCTAAAGAGTGTTTCTTCCGTCATGAGCAAGGAGACTAAATTGATGCACAAACAGTTGTTGAGGTTAAGAAATTGTGATAGACCATCAGGAATTTTAGTTCAGTTCTGAGAGAGAAAAGTTTTAATTCAGAAAACCTTTGTGATTCTGAAATGCTAATCTAGATATTTCAGAGCTTTGACATACCAGAGCTTGATACCAGCCTTCTACATGGCAGGAGTAATCAGTTATGCGTTGGAGCAATTTAAAATTTACCATCATGCTATTTTGGGCCACATTTGTTTCCTTTCTTTTGTAACTATGCCAGTTTTAAGGTATTAGGGATAAAACGTTTTTTTTATAGGCGTGTAAATTTATCCAAGAAAAAAATGCAGATAGATAATCCATTATGTTAGGCTTTACTAGAGAACGGATTAAGGAAGTAAAACGAATAATGAGAAAAGCTACACGGATTTTTTCTTGGATAAAAATACAGGCATTGTACTCTACTCATTTTCTATGTAAATTAATTTTAGCCCTATTGCATCACTATATTTTGTGCGGCCATATCGCGTGACTTGTATTAAACTATTACAAAAATTAGTTAAAAGAAGATTTACTAACAGGACAGATGATTATGTAATGTCTAGATATTCCTTTCGAAATATAAAATCTAAATTTCAGAGCGCCTATGAAACGAATTCGAAAGCTCCTGGGTTTGGTTCTACGAATAATAATTCATCTACAATTAAAAATTAAATAGAAACTATCAATCTTCAGTCTTAATTTGACAGATAAATTATGTCACATTGTATTTGTTATTCGCTTGCATAATATGATATTTCATTATAGGAAAGATATGATAATAATTTTGATATTTTGCTGGAAATTTGTACATTCCATTTCTTAACCTACGATTTTCCCTAATAAAATTTCAATTATGTTATGACATACACATAAAAATATTTTATCGGGGATATAATTTATATTCAGATAAAATCAAAAGATCAGATGCCACCAATAAGAATACAAATTTGATGTTTTCACCTGTCAGATATTTTAATATGGTAATGTTTTGATAAACATTCTACATTTTGCATGCTACTTTCGAAAAACTATTTCTTATCTTTCACGTATATTCATGCAGTAAAGTCCACATTTGTAGGCGAAAAGTACATATAGGATCGATTTCAATTTTTTACGAAACGAAAATGAATACAAAAAGCAAAGTTTGGTAAATTGATCACTACGAAATTCGATTATTATTATTATTTACTCCATTTTCATTTTTGGTATTCAGCCTTATTGATAAATATTACATATGTACAATTTTCTTAATACTCTTCTGCAAATGGGTATTCCTTGTGGCTCGTGCACATCAGAGCTGAGACGAAGTTGAAATCTTAAAATTCGAAGTCGAAGTCGAAACTTCGTCTCAGCTCTGATTCGAATCAATTGTGAGGTCAAAGGTGAAAACAATTCGAGGGAGGGTCAGTGGTCGTGAAGATAGAAAACTCGCGAAGGGGAAATTAGACAGATGTGGGGGGTTCGATATCTGATAAGTAGGCAGTGTTTATAGGGGAACGAGTACAGCCACTGGGAATAGACGCAGAGGGAAGGAATAACAGCGTGTGTGATAGAGGTTAGAGGTAAACGAAAAATCGAGGAATGAGTGAATAGTACTCTAACTATTATATAACAAACAGACAAATGTATGGGAAATATTTTGAAGCAAAGTGAGTAACAATGGAATGATATTTCTGATAAGGCTTTATCTTTCTGTTCCTGCCCTTTTTGGTATCAAAGTTGAACCCAGTTGGTTCGTCGAAAAATGATGATAATACAAATTCTTTCGAAAAATGATCACAGATCACTGAAAGAGGTGAACTCTCGTCTGTCTTTGTTCCACTAACCACCGATAATGATGTTAATTCAAAAGATCAATGCCAGAAATTTCTGATAATATTTTATTTTCTATAATATACTCTTCGATCGATTATATACAATTTCAAGTTAAACTCCTAAAAATCAACAAATAAATATTTGAGAAGGTAAAAAACAATCGAATAAAAATAAAGACTTCAAACTACGTCAATAACAACTTTTCGATATTTATGTGATTGAACTGTCGTGAGATGCCTATTCAAACAAAAAAAGGTTAAAAATGACAATGGTACAGAAATAGAAGATAAAAAAGTCTGGAATGGACCTGTCGAGGATTACGCAAATATTCAACTGAACATTTTCGGATAATTTGTTTGAAATTCGCACAAAATGCACAATTGCATAATTACGCTCTACAATTGCTGATATTATTGGTTCAAGACAAAGTAGGCTAGAAAAATATGCAACATTAGTTTTTTTCTAATTTGGCAACTTGGAAACCGCGAGACACAAGATATAGGCGAAATAGAAGTGTTAGGGTAGGGTATGGGGGGCGATAGACTTTCTTTTCTCACGCTATTTCTCAATATTTCGTGCCTCGTGGCCTCGCGATTTCCAAGTAGCTTTTGACTTTCCATATTTTGTCTTGAAACTCAAATATTGCTAATAATCTTGCCATTGCACTTATTGAATACAAACATAATGCTTCTGATCAATAATTAACGAAAATACTAAAACTAAAACGATAAATTACCGAGTAAATTGGATTGGATACTTTGAAAAATCATTCATTTAAAATATTTTCTTCAAAGTACCATTTTACCTGTGTAAATATCTGAATTTTCTTTGAGTAATTTTGAGTAGTAAAACGAAGCTTGATGGCAGAAGTAAGCTCGTAAAGAATGGATAACAAAATCGAGGGCTGATGGTGCATTTTGGCACCAAGAATGTAGGAAAATGAGCGAATGTTAAAATTGATTGAGAATTCAAAAGCTATGGCTAATTCATTTGAATCGATAATATTGCGTAGTAGGTAAATTCGATATAATATAGACATGATAAAAATTGCAATTGTCGTTCATTGTAAAGACAATATTCACTTCAGAAGCTAACGATGAACGATATGAATAATTGCCTAATCAATAGATAAGATTTGGCATTATTAATAGGATAGGGAATTAAATTCCCAAATTCAGGTTATTCGATATCCCATTAATAATAATAATGTCTTGGCTTGATCGATTACTTATCATCCTTCGCTACTATCGAACAGTCGCAGGTAGCAATCTTTCTCGTTCCATCGGCTCACTTTCGCTCTGCGATCGAGGTTTACCATTTGGAGATGACGTCTGAAATTTCAAAAATAAATAATTTCCCTCGAAGAATAATAAATCATGCGAATTATTATTGAAAACACACACGATATAATAAAGTATACTTCAAGCTTAATCTCTAATAAAAACACCTTCGAAATGGCCTAATTTAAAGAGTTATCAATAACTCTTACAACGTACTGATTCGGCTCGCCACTTCAGCTTTTTAGAGTTAGTAAAAGCGTGAAGTTAGAACCAAATTAGAAGAATACGAAATCACGACAAAATTGAATAAAAATGGGGTGAAATTTCAATAAAATGACTTGAAAATAAACTTCGAGCGGGTTTATGGGTTGAGTTCTACGAAAAATGCAAAGTCAAAGTCAAAAATAGCAAAGCTACTGGTAGAGGGGGGCTTGTTAAAACATTCGTGCAATTGATAGAAAGTGAAGAATTTTTGAAACAAGTATGTGATTGAGCAGACTCACTAGTTTGTTTAAATTTATCTTTTCATTTGAAAGTTTATTTTATATCAGGCACATCTTTATTCTGTCCTATCACATCCACATACCAAAAATTCTTCATTTTTTCAAATGCACGAATTCCCAAAAAGCCACAAGGAGAGGCGCCTAATCTTACCGAATTAGGTAACTTGTTTTTGATTAAAACACAAATGTGCCGCGACGGGTTTTCCATCGTCTTTGTTGCTGAATTTCACATGCCTTCTTCCATAGAAGAATGTAGAATTAATTGCACGGGATGGGGTTATTTTGGAAATCAGTTTCTCACGATATGAGAACATTGAATATTGAAAAGTCATTCCAAAGATCTTTCAGGAAAAAGTTCTTTTAAAATGAAGCAATAAATATTGATAAAGGGTCGACGATCATTCTACTAAAATTAAGTAAAATGATTATCTGATTCTTTGCTCTAGTTTTTCTTGGAATGTCCTTTTCGATTTGTTGATGAAGAGACAATATTGCAGGATTATTACTCGAAAGTTACGTGAAAAGTTATGTGCGTTATTTGCTCATTCCTTCAAAATTTTGATCTGTGACTGAAAAAATTACCTGAATCCTGGTTGGCGAAAGGGAAGGATCATTGAGCGAACCACGAGAGCTGTACAAAGGCAATTGCGGATTTTCAGAGTCACCCGACGAAAACCTAAACGTTTAAAATTAAAATATTTTCCCAAAAATTTTTAATCTATAGTGAAAGACACAGGAAAAGTTGAAAGTTGAAATCTGAAATGTGAAAGTGGAAAGTTCTAGCTAGTGCTAAAATGCATTATTGAAATGGAGTATTTGTGCAATTTTTAGGTTTTCTGACATGACTTTACATTACGATAGGTGACCAAATAAGCGATACACGAAGTTCAAGCTCATTTAGTTATTCTACGTAATGTAAAGAGCTACTGAGCTTCGATAATCTGCTAGGATTAGTTTTTAAGACTTTCATAATCAAGAGGTTATTTAAAAATCAATCAAAGTGATAGTGAAGGGATAGTCGTCAATCTCATACACACCATGCCTTGTTGCACACGTCAACTTACGTGATGCCTTGGTGATCAGTCATAGTCTCGGGGAAAGTGACTGTGGAAGGGGTTGGAGAGGCAGAGGGAGAATAGGGGAAAATGGCTAATTGGTTATGAGCTGGGTGCAGCAGGTCCGAGTCGTTGGGGCAGGGCGAGTCGGGCGAGTTGACAGGAGTCGGACTCGCAGAGGCTGGCCGCACGCGACGATTCAGCGGGGTGCCCTCTGTGAAGCAGCGTTGTAAGCCGCCTGCATCGGTACGAACTAAGTGCGGCACAGGGTCCGTCAGACGGAGCATCGAATCGGTCACCCATCTATGCAAGGAAAAACTACAAATGTTCGGGGATTTTCCTATACCAGGATTATACGAAGTTTTTACATCGACTTATGTTAGGGCAAATACCGATGAAAATTTTTCAGATGATTTTCATGTTTTCTCTTACAAAATACGAATTTTCAAGATTCAAAACTTCGTGCAATACTGATTTCCCACAAAGCAGAGAATTCGGCCATTTTTCTATGAGAAGAGGGAAGGATTTTTCGTTTCTTTCTCTACACGGAATTGAATATTTGATTACAAAGGGGAGATAGAGGACAACGCACAACAAACGATTCGAGATTTGGTACAAAAACTTGAGTCGGTCAGTAAAAAGGAAAGGGTTATTTTTGAGGGATTCCTTGTAAAGCAAGAACATTATCATCCGAGCTGAGATGGAATATAATATTTAAATAGTTTATGGCTATGTGGAAAATTAATAAAATCGTGCGTTAGAACTAGGTAAAGAGTCCACGATCTATGAAACTTGATCTTATTTTACATGCTACGATGCCATTATTTTCCAATTCCATCTCAACCCTGATCTTCGTGCGTTTCGGCAGGAGAATTCAATGCTTTGATTTTGTTATCAACTTATTGTATATGCAGAGACCATTGTAATACACAACGACTACTTTAGGATTTTTGAAACTGTTACCTTGTGCCTCCTCTGCTCATGAGAGTGGATTTGTAGGCGAGCAGCCAGGTGCTGACTGTTATCTCCAAGTAGGTGCATTCCTCTCGGACGATCACGGAGAAATCAGGCACGAATCCCCATTTCTGAAATATTGATCATTTGAATAAGTTGGTGATCTTCATGAAAATGCAATGTCTTCATAAAATGTAGACATTTTTGAAGCAAAACGACTTGATTGTTCTAATCTCGCAAGTTTATGACGATTTCAAATAGAAGCTTTTAAAATAGATAAAGTTATTAATTTTCTAAGAATTCTCATCTCCGATAACAAATAAAATTGATAATCTGAAAACGTACCCGTTTGCCAGCAGCCTCAACAGCCCCGATAGCAGTGAGTGAGTGATGACTGTCAGTCTTCTCCTTGTCGCCGCCCGCAGTCATTCCATTCGTCCCTCCAGCAGCAGTTTTCTTCTCCTCGGATTCCATTTTGTCCACCAATTTCTCTAACATTTCCTTGCCAAACGAGTGCCACGGACCTGCTTCGAATTTCATCTCGTCCTGAAACAATATTTAGTTTTTTTTCTAGTTTAGCGAGAAGAAATGAAATCTTGCGAACTTTTTAATGATTGAAGAAAAAGAAAAGGAAAAGGGAGCGATTGTTTTGATTTTTGACATGTAAAAAATTACCTGGCCAATAGTAACGAGAGCCCTTCCCTCCAGAATGAGGATGAATCTGTCGGTGTACTCTCCTTTGGTGTAGAGTCGAGAAGTGCGGGGCAGAACTGCAGAGGCGGAATCGTACAAATCAGGTAGATGCGTGAAGTTCAGCTGAATATATTTAAGTTGACTTTTTGTTGTGTGATAAAATAGAATGTCCTGTTTTCGTGACGTAAAAATTTCACAAAACGATTCAAAGCGTAAGGGGATTACTTTTCCTTGAAACATTTTATTCAAATCTCACAAAAAATCGAGTTCTCGATAAAATCATTTTTATCCTCCTCATCACAAGACCAAATTTCCCATATTCATAAAGCATTCTCCGAGTGGGAAAGCGTGGGTTTTCGCTCTAATCTAAACCCCACTTTCCCGCTGATATTCATGCATTTTCTAATGCAAATCAAATAAATAACGAACACATTTGGCAGATTGGTAGATGGGAAATTGCTCACGAGAAAAATGGGAATGGAATAATTGAGTAAACGAAGATTCCAGGAAGTAGCTCGATTTTTGAGATGGAAATGAGCTCACCTTGTGGCAGTGCTGTCTGATGAGTCGCTCCAGAACGGGCTGACTGATCATCGGCTGATGGAATGCTCTGAAAATTGTATTGTTTTGGTTAACTATGAAATTCGCATACAAAACATTATTTCTGAATAAAATAGCATGATAGATAGGAATCAATATTTTGAGAGTTTTAATCGAAAGTTCTATCCATCTCTTATAGCCAAAAATTAGAATGCAGATAGAAAAGTGTATGATCTTATTGGAGTTTGTTTATTTTCAAACGAGTTTCCCATATTTCGCTTTCATTTAATTATTCTTTTATTTCATCAAATTCTCTTTACCTAACATTAGCAGATAGGAATTGTGTGGTGACGAGTTGAAGTTGGACGCTGATGACTGAAGGGTCTTCGCCCTCGATCAGACACGACACGTCACGGGCCTAAATCATCCATCTCAAATATCACTCATAAATTTCCCCTATTCTCATTTATTTCAAGCATTTATATTTCGATGCATTTATAATTTTCCTTGTTTTGACGCATCAGAATTTGCCTTGAATCCGCCCGCACGCAATTTTCCCTGATGTGTTAAGGATTCGAGGGTCTGAGCTAAGCTAAATCCTCGGGTAAAGCAGGGAGTTTTGAGCGAATCTCAGAAAGAGCGGGCTTTCTCACGAACAACAAATCGCGTGTTTCCCTTCGACATGCCCCCGAATTCTCTCGTTTTGCGCATTCGATTCGATGAGCTCTTAGCTGAGGACGAAGTCGTTCTGAGCTATGAATAAGTCATCGAGGGGAAACAGAAGGAATTCAGGGAAAACCTGAGAAAAATGATTCTCTAGAAAATTTATGGACGATAAAATTATGGGTTTGGGGGAAAATTGGGATATTTCAGGTGATTTATGGAAGAAACAAACTAGGTATTTTTGCATTCTCTTAATCTATATCATAATTAAATATCGGTTGAAAAATTATTTTTTCTTTTGTGCAATCATAATTTCTTATGGTATTGAAAAAAGGAAATGTTTTGAGGTTACTTTCATCAAGTCATGCAAGTACAATATTCTCTTACGAATCCGAATTCAATAAAGAGTAAGGGTTCATCGAGTTTAAAATATGAGAATGACGTTCGAAGGATTTCCTCAAAAATGTTAATCCTCACAAATCCTTATTTTAAAAATTCATAAAGCGCCTTATTTAGCCCGCTTCGCATCTCCTTAACGAAGAATTTAAGAGCCTTCTTTCCCACTTCAATCAAAATTTTCATCTTTCCATTTTAGGATTTTTGGATTTCCATTTTCTAATCTAATAAAACCCTTTGCGATGACTAATAGGTAAAAAATAAAAAGCTGACTAGTCCAAGTTTCAGGAGATAATCTTTAGACTTAGTTCGTAGGAATAAAAATCCACAAAATCGGATAAAAAGACCAACCGAACTGTGTCCCCCTTCCTCATTCCTTTTTACGGGAAGGGCATTTCTTCGGGTTCTGCGGGACTACGATAGGCGATGATCAGGTAGATAGAAATTGCCGAAAGTGTGATCATAGCCAATAAAGACAAGAAGTACTTGCACCAGGTTGAATCGAGGTGACTTGGGCCGTTGGGTCTGGGGAGGGACGCTGTGGGGTAGGAGCCTGGAGGAGGCACTCCGAGGGTGGAGACGTCCCGAATCGAGTAACACGACGGGGCGTCGGATGTGGCCAGGTAGCGGGACATCGGAGTGGGTAAGGCGACTGAATGAGTCGAGGGCGAGTGGGGCAGAGCTGATGAGGGGTGCAGCATCGCAGACAGACAGATGAGTGAATTGATGACAGGGGATTGAGCAGTCAGCAAGACAAATGACACGGGTTAGCCGAAGGAAGGAGTGGAAAGGGAAGGGAAGGAAAGGGGATTGAGATAAGACGGAGGGGGCGGAGTCAGAAGGAAGGCGGCAGGCAAAAAGATTTAGGAAAGGGGAATAGGAGGTAATAAAGAAAAGAAAGATGTGTGCACTCTTGCTTCATTCAAACGAAGAAGTCCAACCAATATCAATGAATCAAATTCGGCGCGTGGGCAGAAAACAAAATAAGGCAAGAAGGAGAGGGACAAATTGGGAAGAGGAATGTTGCAATTCTTGCGTAGAAAATAGAAGAAAAACGATTGTTTTGGGCGAAAATTGCGCTTGGTCGACCATTTTTTACAAGAATATATTTCGAAGAATGCAATTTTCCCGACAAACTCTGATGCAATTTCATAAATTCGATCATTTTAGTACGAAATGTATAGAAGTTCGGAAAACATTGGATAAAAATACCTTTTAAAAACTCTAAAATTCGATATTTTCCAACCTGTGCTCCTTTTCTTCTCGTTCTGTTGACGTTGTCCATGATCGCGTCCGTTTCATCCACGATTTCGGCCTGAAATTAAAATTTTTTTAATCTTCAGAGTAGATTTTTCTAATTCATAACTTCTGCTTTGTACCATCTTCAAGTGTCTTTCATTGCTCCTACTCAATTTGGGGTTCTTTTTTCTTAAATGTTTGTATATTTTGAAAATAGTACTATTGTCAGCTTTTCAAGAAAGGATGCAACCTTTCGATAATGTTCTCATTTGTGATTTGATCGTTTTTTCCAACCTGCAAAATCTCCTCGACAATATCCTCTAGAGTGACGACCCCAACCAGCTCGTATCTCGGATCGGCATCTCCCTCCGTGATCACGCGCTGCACCATCGCCAAGTGATATTCGCCCTGAAACAATCATAACATTTTCAGATTCATCATTTTAAATGTAGTTTGTTCTCAAAATTTCACTCCAACAATGATGCGTTGTTTTGTTGAGAGATAATGCGGGCTAAATTTCCTTTTATGAGTTTCTTTCTCATTTCATGAAATTGATAAATGCGAGTTTATAAAATGACAAGGTAAAAATGGTTATCACATAATGATGAAGAATACAAATTTAGAGAACATAATGCACATTTCAGAATCTTTTGAGAAGAAAATTTTTAAAAAATGAATGAAATAAGCTTTCTAACCTTTTTGAATTCATCGAGCATGACCCGTAAAGGCGTATCTTCCATAACGAAACGAAGTGGATGCTGGTGATAGTTGCAGACTGTCTAAAAAGTAATCTTACTTGAACGATAATAATCGAAAATATAGATTTACCTGAATTGTGAAATTTCCGTCAGGATTGAGCAAAGCAAGATCTTTAACAAATAGCAGGGAAACGACATTATTTCGGGAACCTGAAGAAAGAAAATTTCGTTTGTCATGTTTTTTCTCAAAAATATTACCCGAATAAACAGGGATTCTGGTGTATCCCATCCGGAGAATTTCAGCCACTGTTTTCGTGCTGAGAACTGTTGTGTCTGGCAGCATGAAGACGTCCTGAAAATAAACATTTTAGAAGGGAAAATAAGAATCAGAAAGTTGATCTTAAACATCTTCGAAACAGAATTTTATCCATCCATGTGCATATGTTTCAAGTGCACAAAGTGATGAAAGTAAAACTTAAAAAATGCATGAATAAAAATACTCGGAGTTAGAAAATTCCAAACTCACATCAATTTTGGTCATGACATCAGCGACAGTCTTGTCGTTCATCTCCATGGCACCCACAGCGATCCGCAACTCGTCCTGCAGCTGTCCGTCCTCGTTCGACATTCGAATCAATTCGATCAGTCGATTCCTGTCGTACGAAACAACTTCTTCGCCCAGAATCCAGTCAAGGATCTGAAAATTAAATTCATAGGGATTTTTCGTTTTTTATTATCAACGCGCAAGAGGTTATTCGAGCATAGAGCGATATGCAGGTCCATTGATATATTTTCATTCCTTTGTCGAAATAACGTGTCTTATGAAGAGTTCAAGCATTTCCTCTTCGGCATTCTCTAGATCCTGATGATAGGTTTTTCCGCTTTAATAATATCCGAATCAGGCTGATAGAAATGATGAAAGTCAGCACGGTATCGGAACTATTCTGTCAAAGCTAATCTTCATGCAATTTACAAAAATGATTGAACTTTTCAAATGAGTAATGTCAAAGTTTACCTTTGAGATAGGATAAGAAGCGACGCCAGTAAGAATCATGAAGATTCGTGTCAACCAAATTGTATTCGCTCCCACAGCCAGACCCTTCTTGACGCACAGAGCCTGAGGGAAGATTTCTCCGAAAATGACAATTCCTGCTGAAGACACGATCAGAGCAAGGTAACCTGAAATTATAAAATTTGAAACCTATCAGACAATCGTATATTCCTACCAGAACCAGTCAAATCGTCCAGCAAAATGGAAATTCCCGAATTGACACAGACGTTTCCTGAAATTTTCTTAAAATTAGAAACAAATGAAACAAAAATGGACCTAAAAGCAATGTGCAAAGCAAAAAATTTCCGTGTTTTCGAACCGGTAAGATCATTTCAGCGTAACGACGCTCTGTTTTTGAGCCTGAAAATGGAAATATAAAGATGAAATATTTTGAAGTTCCACCAGATTTCATGATGAGCTTCAATTCTTGCGGATTCAGTGTCATTAAGCCGAGATTGAGACCCGAAAATAACCCAGAAAGAACCAGAAGAACGGTGATTATTGCTATCTGAAAAAGAATCATTTACGAAATTGAACATTTTCAAGTGTTATGGAATTGCCAATAATTTAAAATTAAAAATGAAAAACAAAGCTTCATAAAAACCAGTGGCTAGATAAAACTGATTTTGAATCATTAAAATTAACTGAAATAGTCAAGATCAAATTTTATCCCGCCACTGGTTACAAATTTTGTAAACTATAGGCTGCATAAATTTTCCTCCCAAATACTATTTCTCGCTTTCTTTTTCCCACTTTGGGAGAAAAGTTTACGCAGGCTAAATTATAAATTTTATCATTAAGTTTTACCTGAATGTGTAGAGGAAGATAAGTGACTTTGGGCGGCGTTCGAGTTGTGATTTTTGTTTGCAAAGAGTCGCTCTGAAACCATTCTACCATTTTCAAGTGTCCATATTTTTTAAAGAGTCACCAATTCGAATTCCTTTTCGCCTTGCCGTCGGAGACACAAATGATAAGTACCGTTTTCTGACCTGGAAAATCTCTTTTTTGAAAAAAATGACGATATTTTTGGCTTACATAGGAAAGTTTATAGCAAACTCAGCCCGTACGTTGCTTTTACCCGTGAAACCGCCCTCTTCGACTCGCAATGCGACATTTCGACATGAGGGATCCAAAGAGAAACCCATCTGCAAGGATAAAAATAAGAAATTTATTGAAAATAAAATGATAAAAGTCTCCTTTTCAGTAAGTAAAACTTGAATTGCTAGAGTTTCGCCATTCTAATGAAAGACCTGTCATTCAGAGTTTAACTATTTCGTTGTTTTCCGAAAAATATACTCGAGCCAATGAAATAATCATACCGCGTTTGCTTTATTGAAGCCGGACCCGAACACGACCACCTTCACGTCCATGTTCGGCTTCACGATCGCCTCGTTCCTGAAACGAAAATAAGAATGAGATCTGTGTGAAGCACAGCTTCAAATTCGGAGTTAATTTTCTTTCGACTTTTTGGTAAACTCATTTTCATTAGACAAAAATTAGAATATACAAAGTATTCATTGCGTATGCACAAATAGTCGTCATATTTATTCATTAAATCGACGAATTCTCGTCAAGTTTGCTGCAAGCAAAGTGCTGCTAATTTCTGCGCATCAAAATTGCGTTCCACTTTCTGTCCCAAGTTATCGGTCATTAAAAATATGAAATTTTGTTTTATTCTTTAAAATCATATTTTTTCAGATTTCACAAAACTATCTTAAGAAAGGTTTACAAAACTGTCCAACCTTTCATATTTGACGAGCGCCTCCTGATGATGTCCTCCAGCGTCGTCGACCTCGATTCTGAGTCCGCTGACTCTGACCTCGTCCGACCTGAGTCGTAGGGCGTCCAGCTCAGAGAGAAGGCCATTGCCGGTGTTTTCTGGCTGGTTTCCAGAATTCCTTCTAGCCTGTGATTGCGGTAGTGGCTCGGCCGCCTAGAAATATTCGTTTTTCATTCTTTATCTTTTCAATTTCCATTTATTTCTTGAAATTCCAACATTTCCAGTGAATTTCCCGATGAAATTCTCTACTGAACTTTCTGTACATATGTTTGGTCTTTCGCAAACTTTGCGAATTCGAATTTGAATTTCCATTTTCTGCAATATTCAAAACGAGATGCGTGGCATGTTTTCCATTTTACAGCATCTGGCTTGACTCTAGTCCAAGCTCCTTTCTGACTGCACCTGCATCTTTTTCTCTTTACATCACATATTATTTCTCTCCAATCTTTCATCCCTAAATTTCCTTCCTTTCCCTTCCAGAGCTTCATCATTTCATCTTCTTCGATTTTATTAACCCGTGACATATTATGAAAACAAAGAGGAAAAGCCATTATTTGAGATGAAAAATAGGAATCGAGTTGAGAAAAGTCATCTGATTCGATTCGTTTAGGTTCAAGGGTCTATTTCATAACGTGCTCAGAGGAGTTTCTATAAAACAAACATCCCTATATCGACTAGAACTCTGGAAAACTGACCAAATTTTGGTGTGAAATAATCTTTGCAGATAAGGGTAAATTAGTGAATTCTTCAAATTGATGATAAGTGGACAAGGTGGTCTTCACAAGAATCCCCATTCGAGATTTTTCTTTCATCTGATAAAATGTTGTTTACAAAATTGACTGGGGTATTTTTGTCGTTCATTTACTCGAAAGCATGTGCAGCCTATTCTGCTCTGCTTCAATTAGCAGGCGAATTTTCAAAGTGCTGCCTCTGCAGTCACTAGTAAAGAGAGCCTTTTCACCCAGAAAAAGTAGCAAACTTTCAAAATTGTTTCGCATTTTTGAGGCCTGGCTCAAAAGAGGAACATAGTCCACAATTCTCAATGCAAACAGCAAACAGAGTGAGAAAGTCAAAGAAGCAGAGAAATGAAGACAAAGGGCAGTAGGCCATAAGCCGACGACGAGAAGTGACGCAATTGAGGCAGAAAAAGCGATTTGGAAAAGTTATCAGTGATTTTTAGAGGATTACCATAATTGGGAAATTTATCAATTATTGCATAATCTTTCTAGAATTAAAAAGTAGTTACAAAAGAGAAGCTGAAAGAAAAAAAAAACTTCGGTCCTTTGTATTTCTCTACCAGAATTAACTGTCTTGCGCTTTTTTCTTGGCTAAACTCTTTTGTCAAATTGAAAAGTCAAAAGCTCTCAAATTTATTATTTTTTCTGAAAGATGATGACGTTCCACGTCAGTTTTCAAGATTCCCTTTTCACGCTCGAAAATAGGTACCTCAACTCAGCATCTTTTCTCAACAATCATTTCGAGTTTTTCATTTTCCCTCGAGGATCAAATCGACTTCGCGCTTACTGGAACTTGTGGAGAAGTTCATAAGGAAAGGCTGCAGAAGATGACTCCCACGCCGGCTACAAAATGGTTGTGCGAATGCAGCAAAAATAATGTACTCATTTATGATCAACAGCCATAATCATAACTACTATAGCTATGAATTTGGTTATGATATCACAAAGAAAAATCCCTAGGCAGGGCTATTTTTATGCTCGTACATTTCCTTTTTCCCGCTGTCCGATCAGATAAGAGCGCACCTTTCGACTAAAATTGCACAACATTAGCCGCTAAACAAAGAAAAGTCGACGTGCGTGAGATTGACAAAATTCGCACCGAAATTGTCACCAGTCTTACACATTTGCCTGCGAAATTCGAAATATTTGTAGTTTTCTGGGAGAATTCAAAAATAACCCAGGTTTGATGGGTTCATTCGTCATTGTGCCAATCGTCTCGGTTAGTCTGTTTCTGCTTTGCCCCACACCCCCTCAAATAGCCCTTCCATCAATTGTTCCACTTATTATCACCCTTCTTTCAAGCTCTACGTGCATGACACATGTCACTTACCTTCCTCTCTTCAGGGATCAGGTTCACAAACTCACAAATCGAACGTCCTTTCTGTCTGTCTTTCTATCTTTCAGACTAAACTTCCAACCTTCTAAACTCATTGCCTTCGTTTTTTTTCCATTTTCCCTTCCCACTTTCCGATACTTTCATTTTCACGTCGCAAAACTAAGCTCCCTCCCCTCTTCAAACAGAAACAATGCATGAATGAGAAAAGAAATGAAAGAGGAGACCGAATTCGGAATTTGTGAGGCAACGAACCCAAAAACTCGAAGAATCCAAGCAACGCCCCAGGCGAATGGGAGTAAGCGAACTCAAGATTCAAAAATTGCAAAGAAGAAACAAGAACAGGTAACCAAACCGAAAGATTTCATAGAACCATAATCATTCCGTGATGAAGAATAGGCTTTTTTTGAAGGTTCGTCCAATAGTCTAATCAACTAGTTTGGAAGAATCTCTCACCTTTGAGATACAACAATGCTAGAAGAAGGAAAAGTAAGCGAACTTTCCAAGAATTCTGAAGAATGGTGATCAGAGCACGCAGAAATCTTTATCCCTTCAAAAATGTTGTCACTTTGTGTTTCGTTCCCCAAAAGATTTCCAAAAAAAAACCCTTCAATTTTCAAAATTTCGTCCAGCTGCAGCGGCTATTTTTAGTATTACAATAGTTTTCGAGACAAATGCGATATAATTTTGAGGGAAGATAGAATGTTTCGGCTCTCATCAATTCAGTGCACTCTTTACACTTCTAGGCTCATTCCAGCCCATGGCTAAATTGATCCTAGAGGGGATAAAGACCAGAGCACTTTGGAGCTTTCAAACTGATGCAGACTAGAGACTAGATCCAAGCATGGAATATTATTTCGTGATTAGGACATTTTCCCCTAATATCTTCAAAAAAGCACTGTAGTCCCTAGAAATAGCCTAGAGAAAATGTTCATCGCACGTAACTGTCCCATGAATGAATATAGAATGAGCGAAGATATGAGCTTATGGGCATGGAGAAAGAAAATCATCAGCTCTCAACTTTTTATAAGTCACCGGCTAAAGTTTCTACTTCCGCATCTTAAAAGTGACGCCGTTTTCAAAGCTTTTAGCGATGAATCAGAGGAATCGAAAATTGTCAGAGATCGATGAATTCTAAACAAATCGAAGCTGCGCGTCCTGATCAAATGACAAGAAAAATGGCATGTTTTCGATACACTGATGAAATACAGTTTGGAAGGAAGGAAATATGCTTGAAGTAGTGCAAGAAGGAAAAAGACGCAGATTTGAACATGGTGCGGATATTTTGAACCTTCTAGAATACCGAGAATCGAAAAGATCTTTAAAAGCCAAATGTCTCTAATATTCCTATCAAAATTTGGGATTCTAAATCCAAATTTTCAATTTTAAATTCTGTTCAAACTTGTGCCCAGATTTTGAAACCGTTTGCTTCTGAGTCCTACGCGCGTAAACAATGAAAACAGAGAGTGAGAACATTTAAAACCCAAATATTTTGAAATAAGTTTTAAAAGACTTACAACAGGCGCAAGGCCTGCGCGGGACGAGCTGTGGATTGAGGCGTTTAGCAGAAGGACGAGCAGCAGAGCATAGGGCCGAGAATTGAGCCAGTCAGGTAAGACCATTCCACGCAAAACACAACACCAATCAGTACGGGGGGCCAGCCGAGTCACACACAGGCCACAAAATAGGAATAATAATCTGAAAAAATCGAATAAGCCTGCGATTTTGGATTTGGTTCTTTTTCGGGAAAAAAGGTAAAATGTATAAATAGTGACAATGACAAGTCGTTGAAAGTTGAAAGTAAACGAGGCTAAAAATTAAAATAAACAGCAAAATGAGAAAAGAATGACAATGACGTAGACAATCTGAAGAATGTGAAAAGCACTTGAAACGCGAAAGTGCAAAGTTCGGAGAAAGATAACGAGTTTTTAGAAAGTTCGTCCACCTACACGCTAATTTTAAAAAGAAGATTTGGAAGTTAAAATCATTATGAATAGAGTTGCTCAATGAAAGAACGAGCAATTTAATTATGAAACTAAGTGTCCTTATCGATTTTTGATCGACTCGAGGACCCGCAAAGCGACAAACAGAAAGGCGAAAGCGTACAAATTGTGCGGGTCAAAAATGAATTAAATTTGCTGAAAAGTAAGCTGATTTCGTGATAAGGAATGATAGAAAGTGATAAAGAAATTGGTGAATGAGCTGAGGGAAAAACCATATACTGCAGCTGGCAACAATAAAATAAAGAAAAGAAAGAAATCGAAAGGGCCATCTACTGACTCTCTAACTCCTGAACATGTAAATAATGCAATTAGCTCGAGACACAACTCAGCTACACCTTCACTTTTCCTCTAATTCCATGCAAACACTCAACAATCATAATATAACCCAGAACCCAGACAATAAATATCAATTTCCCCCCGCTATTTCATTTAGCTTCATTATAAATTTATTGGCCTTCCCCATACTTAAAACAGGCAGAAATTGGATGAAATACGGCTTTTCTCAACTATTTCGAAATAGAAAAAGTAGATGAAAATAGGATTGATTCGAAATTCGTAAACTTGCAAACAGAGTCGTAGAGAGGGTGACGGGTCTGGGGCTTGTGAAACGTGAGCCGAAAGGAAGGGGGAAGGAAGGGAGAGGGAAGGGAGATAGAGGGAGGACAGGGTGTAGGGTGAAGCCGAATGGGAGAAGCTGCGGCAGACTAAAGGGGGCGGGGTTATTGATGAGTTGCAAGGAAAAAGCACGGAAAGGCGAGTGTGACAAATGAAGACAGGAAGCATACGAGGAAAGAGCATAAATTGAGAGGCAAAGGGAACATTGCAAAAAGGCAGATAATACATGTGCATGGAATAAAAACGTTTTCTTCTTCATCTAGAAAGCCACTTCATCAAAATCTTCATTTATTTTGATAAAAATCTGAACAAATAGTCGAAAACCCAGGACTATCTAAAAAAAATGCAATAGAAAATAAGATCAAATGAATGCGTAGAAACACAGCAAACGTGAAAAAGATAAAATTGGTATTTTTTCGAGTAAAAATGTCGTGAGAAATGAGCATTTGCTCACGGAGTTGAAGGATTTTCTACAAAAACATTGTGATCAGCAAAGGGATGAAAAGAATCTAATTTAGAAGCCAAAGCAGCTAACCCGTATGATGGAAGTGAGTAGACGAGCAGGAAGGAGATCATTTACGGTGCTTCTTGAGATAGGCCTTGGCCTCTTCAACCTGTTCGGTCTCTGCAGCGTCGCGGGGCGACTTCCCAGCTGCCAGCGAGTAGTACTCCATGGCTGCCGCCTGGAAATAATTGAGAATTGCCAAGTGAACAAAGCAGGACTGTGTCGGATGAAGTGAAATTGAATTTATAAAGAGGTAGATCAACTTTTTAGGATTTAGAAAAGGTACATTTTAGCAAATTCTCAGCCATCTTTATTATTCTGAAATGAAGAAGGCTACGAAATCTTCTCAAACTAGTGGCAATAACATTTTAGTAGAATTAATGAGGGTGCGGGTCAACTCCTCCCACTTTTCCGCCATTATGTTTTATCGTTCAACGAGTTTAGTTAGGGAGAGTGGGGGAACTTGGGGCATAGTTTGGGGGAGTTGACCCGCATCCAATTAATGGTTGATGATGGAGTAAAGTTTGCAACTTCTGGATTCCTCAATTCTCCACTTGCCCAATTCTACCTACATGGTTCTTCTTGTCGAGATGGCATCGAGCAATGTAGACCAGATTCTCGATCCAGTCGGGTTTGAGCTCAAAGGCGGCCATGAAGTCCTTCAGGGCGTCGTCCATCGTCAACTCGGGCAGTGGGCCGAACAAAAGAACTGCGGCCTGTAAAATTCGTCTCTTCAAATATATTCAGAAGGAAAAATGAAATTTGCAAGAATCTAGAAATGCACGATCTTCGGGAAAATATACAGAAAAGAAAGACTGAATCTATTGAACAACACATACAAAATGTTATTTTTGGATTGGAGACAATCCATATCAAAGATGAGAAAATAGTCCTATGTTTATTGAAAATTGTATCCACTTTTAATTTTTTTAGGATGGATTAAACAATTTTACCTTCTTCTCGAGCCAAGACAGAGTGGCGATGGAGTAGGCGAATCTGCCGCGCAGATGCAGCAGAATGAAGTCGTCAGGCTTCATCGCCAGGGCTGCGTCCTGGTATTCCTTGAAAGTAATTATTGCTGATCGATCCAGAAATGAACAGGCAAACCCTCATCTCGCCACCCAACTCGACCCGCTCCTTGGCGCTCACATAGTTCGTTAGCTGCCCCGTCAGAATTGCCGTCCACTTGATCGCCAGGAAATGCTTCGGGTCAGTCTGAAAATTTGAATTATTGATCATTTTTGAATAAAAAATAGTATGGCAATTTCGAGACTGCCAGATAAAAATGGTAAGGATCTGTCTCTGCCGGTTTGGAAAAAAACTCAGCTTCGATTTTTGCACTTTAGATTTTTACAAGCTCACATTGTAGGCTTGGAGCGCATACTGTCTGCCCTCGATGATCTTCTCCTTCCTCCTGTCCTTCTTCTCGAATCGACCAGCCAGCTCGTTGCAGCACACGGCCAGTCTCCACAGCACTTCCACGTTGTCCTTCTCGGACGAGGCTCTCTGCAAATCAAGTATCTTATTTGGAAAAGGAGAATTTTCGAAAATCCATCTTCGCATTCCTGCATATTGGGGATATTTCAAAATTTAGGATATTGCACCCGGGGCTTCCCAAAATTTCAACCTCGATTCGTAGTATTTTAAATTTTAGGATTTAGACTTGGGAATATTTATTTTTTCTTCACTTTTCGATTCGACTCACTTTTTTGAGCGACTCGTAAGCCCCCTCAACGGCAAGAGGATCAGTGTTCTCATCGAGGACCTGATCGAGCATCGCGTCGATTTCTGCGAATTCGGCCTAAAAATTGCAGTGGAAAATTTGTTGTTTTTTTAATTTTAATTTCCTAAAAAAATATATATATATCTTACTGAAAAATGACGAGATTTGATAAATCTCAATATTCAGAAATCCTACCGTGTCTAGGAGGCTGGAAGACATTGCGCTGTGAAGAGGGTACAGGACAGAAGGACGGGAAAAAGCTGCTTCTGCTGAATTTACAACATTTTAGATACTTTTCAATGATATCAAGCACTCGAGAGGACATGTTGGGCGAATAATCCACCGAATTTGGCAAACTAACTCGAAAAATCGAACAATTCACAGAATTTTCGAAAAGGAAACCAAGAAAAAGAAGCACGAGGAGGAATGAAAAGGAAGTGAATGTGGCCTGGCGCCAAAACAAATTGAATGGACACTTGCATGTTTATTTTTCATCGCTGCTTTTATTCCTTGCTCATTCTTATCATTGATCGTTTCATTTTCAATGATGTTCGTTAGTTTTTCTGGGAATTTTCATTGCTGTTTCATCTTCTGACCGTCTGCATCGTTCAAAAGCGTTCGCTGTTTCAATTATTAGAAGGGAATGGGAAAAGCATGCATTCTTCAATTCGAACAGAAAACCACTTTTCTAGTTTTAAAATGTTTCTTTCGCTGAAATGAAAATTGAATTTTCTCGCAAAATGGATCTTCGACGGATCGTGCAGCTTCGATGATCACTGACAAAGCAAAATTCACTCGATCCGTAGGCGCAATACTGTATTAGGTTATCCTTGCATTGGTGGATGATTAAAAAATTATAATCCCAAATTTTTATTTTAAATAAATCAAAGCTTAAAATTTTCTAAAAAATGAACAGAAATCAATTTGCAATTTAAATTAATGATAAAAAAATCACTAACATAGCAAGAAAATACCAAGTTACCTGCCACACTAGTCATTGCTATCAAAGATCAATCATGCCCTTCTTTTCCAAAATAATTGAGTTGTATTTCCAAGAAAGAGAATGCTACAAATGATCGTTTCCCCTTTAAAGAATCTGTATATTTGCAAGAAACCGAAGATAAGATCAAAGTTTATATGAGAAAGAACGGAATAAACTTGACGATAGACGGAAGGAAATTGTATGAAATCTAACTGTGATGCAACACTAATACAACATTTACTTTTCATCGTTTCTTCTGTTTTTTTTTCCTATTTTTATTTTGCACATGTTTCAATTATTGATGAAAATACGACATCTAAACTTTTATAATAATGCAATAAATTTTATATAAATATACTGTATAAGTGCGGTGAATGCGAAAGTCGACGTCAAACGAAAAACGTGTTTATTTGTTGTGAGACGAATTTGCAGAAGGATGATGAGATTTGCATCTGGAGCATGAAGCCGGAAATGATTTTCGAGAGAAATTGAGAGTTAATTGGAGATTGTTGCCCATCGAATCAACCAATCAATCAAAACACATAGTGAAGAGAAACCTGGAAATATATTTAGTGAGATCTTCAGTGATAATTGAGTTCTGACGAATATTTTTGCTTTAAATTGAAGATTTAAAAATCGGAGTTTTTTTACCTGACAGAATTTGTGTATACATGAGATCAGATAAACTAGGAGGGATAAAGTGGATCTATTTTCGTCCGAACCGAAGGACGCCTGCAAAACCATCTTTTCTGGTTGGAGTTTTCAGATTAGTTACCTGGCATACTCTTTTTGACAAAGTTTTCCCCGTCGAAGTCCTCTGCAAAGTCGACTGAACGCTTGCCAAATCGCAATACGCCGGGAATTTCATCTCGTTTGCCGAATCTGAAAATCGAAAATAACTTGCTACAACAGATTCTATCCAACCTCAGAAGTCCTGGAATATCTCGCTTTCCGAAACGCAAGACTCCTGGAACGCTCTTCTTCTCGTTCGTCGATCTCTTTCCAAATCGGAGAACTCCGGGAACCTGAAATAGAATATTTTTCTAACTTTCTTTATTCGCCGATATCAAAAAGCAACAGAATAAACCCGAAGTGTGAGCGTCAGAAATTCAAACTCAATTTGAGGGTGCGAAAAGAAAGATTGCAAGCTCCAGATGCAAACGAACTCAAAATAGAATGATTTCTGCTTTTGGTCACTTTCAACTTCGAAAATTCAGCGTTTCCTTGTTATCAATTGAGGCGCAAATCTTGATACTTGCCTCCTTCTTGGAAATCCTATCTTCGAAATATGGTGATCGCTTGCCGAATCTGAGAACTCCTGGCATTGAACCATCGAAGTCTGAAAAATTATCCGTCATATTGAAAAGGTTTATCTTCGAGAATTTTTCTTCGAATCTTTTCAACGTTGGTCATTCTTTCGAAGATAAAATATAATCTTTCTGAGTGCATATCTCTCGTTCGAATTTCATCATTTCACCAGTTATGATATATACCTCTTTTGGCGTAGGCGTGTTCCTCGGCCGAAATGAGGTTATCGAGATATTCCCTCGCGAAATCGTCGCTGAGACCAACTACTGAAAAGTTCGTCATTTCGTTCAAATTCGGAATTTGTTCGCAGATGTTTTCTAAGTAATTTTATTCCCGCCACTGAGTGGTTCTTTTGAAGATTTTCAATGCAGTAAGAAGCGATGAACACGTTTTAAATTGAACATTGATGTGCGTAGGTCGGAGATCATGGGAAATGCGCAGATTCGAGGAGTGAGTAGGAAGATTTAGGACTTAACCGAAGAGCAAAGCGCCAAAATAACTACAGACCAAAATACACAAGAAAATCATGAATCTGAATCCATCTCAGCACAATAGTAAAGGAAATTGTGACCTTGCAACGATGAAATATCACTCTCATAAAATTAATGAAATTTACGTCAGAGGCCAAAGAGTTGAGTTTTTAGTGACTATTATTGGTGCTGTTATAGTTAGAGAACGCTAATGCTCAAATTTGAATATGCAGGAATAGTATTTGTTTTCCACAAACAAATTTTTTGAACCGAACTCCTACAAAAGCTTGAAATTTTTATGAAATTTCAAGACTGGTTTTTTTTAGGAAACTTCAAGGTCTATAAAAGTTCGAATTGGACCGACCCTGGAAAATCAAATAACGCCTGTTTGTGGGGTTTAAAGGAAGCGGAAATAATCTAAAAACCGATTTATTGAAGTGACAAAGTTTGACATTTGATAGATTATTTCTACCATCACGAAAATCATATCCTGAAAATTTCAAGTCCTACGATGAACGACCTTATAAAATAACGATTCTGACCATTTTTGCCGACTTTTATTACAACTCCGACTTTGGTAAATACTCAACCAACTCCGATTCCGAAAAAAGTTCAAATTTGAGCATCAACGCCGAATTTTTTTCTTCAAGCTCCGGCTCGCCATGGACTAATTTTTCGTAATCATAAAAATGTCACCTTCATCTGCTTGTATGGCTAGTGCTGCTATAGAAAGAAGTACGATAACGCACTGCGAAATGGCATTCAGTCGCCACTGCATTGGACCCTTAAATTAAATTATTCGCATATTTTTAAACATCATAAAATCACACTACAAACGTTCGAAAATGTCAATAAAAGTGATGAAGAACGATGGATGTAGACATTTCTCATGGGACTGGACAAAAAGATTCTTCCTTGGAAATATTCCTCACTGAAAATTATCTCCGAAAACGAAAGAAAGAATATGCAAAATGTTCACACGAGATGACAAAAAGTGAGAAAAGGAGCTATGATAAATTCAGTGCTGCAGTTGCAAAATAGACCAGAGGAAAGATCAGAACAGACTATTCTTGTGCAAAGAAGGACCGAACATGAGTTTAATTGCCACCCTATACAAAAGTCAAGACGTTAACAGGTTCCGCAAATAAGATTGATAAATTCCTGAATGAGTCGTATGTGAAGGAAACTTCTGACCAATTAGCCATGCCTTTAACTGACCAAGTGTTCGAAAGATAATTGGACAATTAGTAGAAACACATGTGAAAGTGCAAAGTTCCTGTAGTTTTCCAATGACTTCCATCACCGAATGCACCATGCAACTACCGATGGAATAATATGATTGCAACACTTGTTCAAAAGAAAAAGTTCGAATTATCCGCTTTTCGTCAAAAGTAACAGCATTTTGACACCGCGCCATAATAGTTCACAAAAAGTGATAATTTTCGCATAAAAGTTTCTCGCAGTTTATGCATTTTCAAATTTCCGCGATGTTATGAGCGAGGGCCTACACCGTCGAAATTTGAATGATGCATAAAATTATCACACATCAACTCTTATATAGTCGAGGTAATAGCTTTCGGTTGTTGACATGCTTTTCGTCTGATGAAAATAAAGCTTGAGGAATTTTTACTGTCAAGAAACTCGGAGAAATACGCCCAAGAGACTCCAAATATGGGCAACAGTTGCAATGTTGTTGTGTTGTGTGGTTGACAAAATGAACTCGAATATCTGAAGAGGAAGGCGGAAAATTAAATGAATTATCTACCGCAAATGGTAAATGACTATTTTGATGATGCTATTGCAAAATGTGGAGAAATTTTTTCATCGATGAATTGAAAAAGACGAATAATGGAGAAGGAAGAAAGCGGAAAACAAACTTCGACATTTCATCGTTTGCGCGACGAGAACCGAGAAAATGAGAAAAGACTGGACGTAAAGTTACGAGTGGTGGTTTCGATTACATATAATAATCGCGAGAATTGGATAAAGAATGGAAGAAAGGATAGATGAGCCCAGAATCATCTTTTTCATTTCAATCCACATGAATTGAATTTAGCTTGGTTAGAAAAAAATTGAACCCAGAAGTTATAATGATTGTGAGAAATTTGATTCAATGATGTTCATTTTTGAACAAACTGGGTTAGTAGCGAGCGATTAGTTTAGAAAAGACGATATAAACTAGGATATTCTAGGATCTTTTTATTTCATCGCCCTCGAGGGATCCGCGCAAGAAACTTCATATTTTACGAGAGAAAAGTTCAAAGAATCTTGTCTCAATAAGTTAGGTAGATAACGGAATGACGATAGAGGTAAGGGTATTCGCAAGGGAATGCAAGAGGAACTAATGTGGCAAACTACTGTAATTTGAATGGCAGATAAGCACGAATCCGTGAGAGAAGACGACAGAATTGCCTGACGTACTTTGAGTGACAGGAAATTTGTTAGTTGAAATTGAGACGCGACTAATGAAGGCGGTACGATGGACATAGCAAAGGGGAAATTTTGAGAGATGAACAGAGAGGATCGACGAGATATCGGTTGTCGCTCAGCATCATAGGTCATTTTATAGAGGTTGATCGCGAAAGGTACCTAACATTTTCATACTAGATTATAAATTAATAGTTTGTTGCAAAGATTTCAAGAAATGTCGGAATAGACGAAAAGTTCATTCATAATCCTACCAAAAATAGGCTGTAAACAAACGCAAATATTCATGTGTGAAATCATTAGATTACGATTTCCGGCTAAAGTGCGTCGTTGTGTCTAGGATAAGGCGGTGAATATACGAGAATTTTTAAGGAATCTCAACGAAGATCCATGAGAAATCTGGTGAAAAATTGAAGGAAAATTAGCATGATTTGGGGGAACTTTGATCTTATTCTGATAATGCAGTAGAGATCGGATATCCCAGCAAATTGGATAAGCAGTTGATGCAGAAAGGATTGCAGATAAAGTGAAAGTGTTGACAGAGATCTTAGCGATTGTTGTAGAATGTGACGTGTCGCGCTCGTAAGCATGGAAGCATGATTTGTCTGAGAGTAGAGTCCGATAGCTCGCCATAATTCGATATTCGAAAGAGAAGCAAAGAGAAGAAAAGTAGATGGAGAAAGGGCGGGGGAGTCACTTCCCCACACTAAATGGATATCATATACGACTAAAGAAGTAACCAAAACTACAAAAATAACTTCTCCCAAGGGTCAAAGACAACCGAAATGTGTTGTTCGAAAATGACACGCAGCATTTTGCGTCATAATACTCTTTCGGGGAAAACCGATTAGATTCTCGCAAATTGGGCTAGGCCTTCTCCTTCAATTCAGACTGTTTATCGTCTGACTACATCCTAATTACTGCTAGATCTGCCCGAGCTAATCATTGAGATCGGTCTGGACTCCGGAGCTTTCAAACGAAATTCGTGTTTGAAAGGACTGAACTCCGCCCAATCGAATGGGTAAAAACACGAAGACGTTGAAATTGATGACGCCATGAGATGGGCTGCGGGATGAAGAGGAGATAGAGTCCGAAGGGAAAACCAGAAATCTAAGGAGTTAGGCAAAGATATATAGAAAAAGTCTGGACGAAATGGGTTGAGTTGTTGGGTTGGGAAAGGAGAAAGTCCGAAAGTCAAAAGCTTCGGCTTATACTTATCAGCGGGTGAGTGATGTTTGACAAAAAGCAGAAAAGTACCGACTCGTCCCAAGTTCGCTATCCGTTTTGACAAATTTCCAGCGACAAACAGACCCAAATGCATTCTTCCACTCACTGCATGTCATTTCCGTTTATTGTCCAAAAATAGGCGCGTTGACAAATTGATAAGCTATAACAATGATGCTAGTTGCATACTGATCATCGGGATGTTTTCGGTTCGGTTTAGGAAAAGACTGAACTGCGAACATCCCTGATGATTATTTTTGGTGAGTAATTCGTTTGTTTACCGATGCTATTGATAAGAGGCTTAGCAAGGTGTAGCCTTTGTGGTTGTCAAAGATGCCACAATAGAACCCAACAGATTGAAACGAAGTAAAAAATTCACTCGGTTTAAGTTGACTGAATCAGTCAGTTTTTTGACAAAGTCGCTTTCCCAGGTTCGGTTTAATCCAGCTCCTCTAAACGTGATTCAATTATTGTTCGAAGCGAGTCGATTGGGTTTGAGAAAGAAGCCTGCCAAAATTGGTTTTGGAAAGGTAAGATATTCTTGGATCAAATGGAGTTTGGACTTCGTAGACAGGAAAATGCGCACAGATTTCGAAATATTCCATTTCTCGTCTAGATGGCAGAGAAGTTTGTCAAAATGTTGAGTCAAACATTATTGTCAAAAAGCCAATACTATAATTGAGAATAATATGAAATTTTTGAACAGACTAAATGCTTTGCATGAAATTGACATTCGCATCAAGGCAATTTCCTGAACGACTAAAATATCGTCAAATCAGCTTTTTAACGACCTGCAATTTATTTTTTAATTGGCCGATCTCTGGTATTAACATATCGTAAATAAATTTTGACATTAGGAGATAAGAATAGACAAGAGATCTACGGTACTCTAAAAATGATGATCTCCGGAAGGCTTGTTTAGTAATAGCGTGTAGTCGTTGCTCTAGAACTAACATCATGTGCCCATAGAAATACCTGGCCTTTATACAATATTATTTTTATTCGATTGAGTCCATTTACCCATTGCTTTGTGCCTCCCTCGTTCACTCGTTCAGCCACTTCCTGTGCACCAAGTTTGCATTCTCCTTGATCATCCAACCAATAACAAAATTATTTTAAAACCTCAAACCAACGCCAAGAACGACGTCAAGCGAATAGAAGAAGTCAAAAGTAAGAAAAGTCAAAGGAAGTAAGCTAAAATTCTCCCGCTCAGCGATTAAAGATCGCAGTAAAATTATTTCCAAAATTTTTCGCATGTATGCATACCCAGGCCGAATTCTTTTTATGAATGAATGAATTTTGAAATGTACTTGATACAATATCGAAACCCACGTTATAAAATTTGGCAAGGAAGTACTGGAGCATTCGAGGAAAGATCAAGAAAAAATCATAAAGCTTCACCTCTAAATTTCTTAAATTTGACCTCCAACTATGACTTCAACTTCATGAGTTTCATTTGTAATTTAGAGTGTAGCTGAAGTTAGTTGAAAAATTTTAGTAAGGTGAAATAGACTTGAATTTTCTATCAGAAAGAAAATAATCTAAAGCGAAACGAATTTGTCTTTTATACTTCCAGCGCACTATTCGCTCGATCGGTCAAAATTTGATTAAGTGAAGTCTAAATGACGAATTCATTTGATACACCGTATTTATTGCGAAAACGTTGAGAAACGGAAGTTCTGATGAGTAGGCTAAAATAGAAGCACGAGTCAATCAAATCGCCAAAAATAGCAGCCAACTTCGAAGGAGAGGAAGGATTCGCCTAATTTTAGTGGCGAAGGAAAGTGGGAAGAAAAGTTTCATTAGGATTGAAGGGTGAAGCGGCTAAAGTCGCGGTTGACATCCGAGACACGCTGCTTTTCGACACAAATTCAACTCGAAAAGTCGAAATTGGCTAAATGAAACCACGACATGAAAAGTTGACATCAGACACTTCATCGAATCATTGAATTAAACCGAGTTAAACAGAGTATGAACTTGGGACAGAATAAGCGCAAAATATTCACATGAAAGTTACAGAATGTCATAAAACCAAATATCCAAACCTGCTGACCATTATTCTCATATTCTACCCACCCAATCTCGGTAATTGAGGATTTTCAAGATCGAGAAATTTATTACAAACCTACCCACATTTATTAACCTCTAATTTATGATATGAAACATAACAAAGAATCAAAATATCCGGGATAAAATTATAAATACCCAAGAACTCAAAATATAAAGATAATGGTTTGAAAAGTTCCGCGAAAAATTGCTTGACGACTGAGTTTGGTTATTATAAAATTCGTAAATTAGGTCCTGCCAAAATGCTGCCCGTTTTCCTTGTACTCGGCCTCTCACGATCCTAAAATTTATTATTCATACTTCGAAAAATCATTTATTGTTCATTCCATTTCGCCAGAAAGACTTGTGAAATGACATGGGTCAATGTTTTCTATTTAAAGATATTGGCAGATCAAAATAGTTGGGACAATTATAGAATTTTCTACTTCCACTTATCAACATGTTTTCAAAGTTGCCTTTTCTGTTCTTATTCACCTTGGTGGAAGGTCGATAGAAACATGACGTCCTGCATCTTTTCTATACGGCGGCCATTTGAAGCTAAACAAACGAATAACAATTTTAAAGTTCACTCTAACAACATGTTGTTTCCGGGTGAATCTTCCTGGATTACATGTAATTCAGTTTATTTTTATCGCGTCATTAGCAGAAGGATAGAAGTTTCAAAATTGAAAAGAAAAACTGATATCAATCCAAAATTTCGTAATGCAAAATCTATTTCCTCGCGATCAAAGCAAAATGACAATACTCAAAACTCGAAACTTTGATCACTCAAAAACGACAAATAAAACTTACTCTGAAGTTGAAGGATTCCCCGTTTTTACAAAGTTTGTTATAAACAACGTCCATAATCGACCCATTTCTTGGTCGCTGGTCTCAAAAGGTTCAATAGAGACTGCCTCACTAAATTCGAGCAATCACTTTCTGCTACAATATCTTGACTAACCTTTTGCCATTTCCAAATGCAAATGCTAGATCGAAGCCATGGAATGGAAAATTTGGCTCTAAACAGTAAGATAAATAGTTTTGCAAGTTGAGAATATGGATACCTTCGTTTTCTTTCAGACTAGCGGAAGAATAGTTTGTAGTTTCAATTGGACTAATCGCTTCCTAAAAACCCACGCAACACATAACTTTTCGATAAACTCTAAGCATCTTATTTATTTTGTAGGGAATTTTAACCGAATTTCAAGGAATTTCGAAACTCAAATTGAAACTCGAATTCAACTCTCTAGCGAGTTTGAGTTAAGCTCGAATTCAATTGAGGAAAATTTTGAACCCTCCGAAATCTGTTGAATTTCTCATCTTTAATTATTTCCAAATTTACGATCTTACATAAGATCGCAAGAAAAATAACTTTGATTCGATCATCATGAATTTACTTACTTGATAGTTGACGACGCCTTGTGGAATATAATCGAATGAGAATGCATAAACTGGCTGATTGTTCAGAGCATAGACATCGATCTCTTTTTGGCAGGGAGAAACCATTTGTAGATCAGATTCAATCTATCGCAAATTGGTTGTAGATTATTCGCTTTTCAGTATTATTTTACCTTCCTGAACTGATTCATGATTTCAGCCGCGTGATGTTTTTCGTCTTCATCGTCAAATTTGAAGTAACTGAAATATCTTATAAAAATGCAAAAAAAAGTGGAAAAATACCGTCGAAAGACTTGATCCACAAGAGGTTCTAATCTCGATTCTACTTTACTTTCAAAGTCCAGCTTATTGAATGTTCGTCTCACACATTTTCCCAGCAGCTTTTTCACTTCGTTGGCATTGAGTGTGCTATTTGGTGGCAGATCGTAGAAGGTTTCTGAAATTTTCAATATTTGCTATTTCATTTTGAAAGAATGAGATTTTTTCTAGCCCATGAATGCATATCTGGCAAAGACAGTAATTTTTACCAGGTCGATTGCCCCATTCGTGTTTCATGACTCCAATCATAATAGGCATTCTCGCTTGTTGAATCAAGTCATCTGCCGGCAGTTCCACTAGATC
The DNA here is from genome assembly GCA_964036155.1 of Diploscapter coronatus. Classification (NCBI taxonomy): domain Eukaryota; kingdom Metazoa; phylum Nematoda; class Chromadorea; order Rhabditida; family Rhabditidae; genus Diploscapter; species Diploscapter coronatus. The sequence continues at coordinate 15,218,958 of OZ038423.1, read as the reverse complement.
CTTGTCGACATACAATCTTGGAAAGTCTAGCTGAAATGTGATATTTTATGAACTAATAAAAATATTCCTTTACGTAAATCAACGCATCACGGATTATCTTATTTGAGAAGTTTGCATATTTCTTGACACAGTCGAATGCACGTTCACTTCCTGCTGAATTGTCCTGAAATCTACACCGATATTAATCAGCAGTTTTGGCAAGCGATTTCAACCAAACATGAATTACCAACTTTCAAACACTCCCTTAGTTTTCTGCATTTGCGTTCTGTGTCTTCAGAACCGACTGTCGCTTTACATCTAAATATTCACTGATTTCGTGATCATCCACCCAATTTCTCACTCGTTGAAGAATTTGAGATTGTACAACCCGAGAGTTTCGAGTGAATTTAAATTTGCTTTGTGCTCAGGATCGAATATTGCTCTTAAGTTTATAATTGAAAATTATTCTCGAGTCTTTTTACTTGTAAAATCCCACAAGTCGATCTGAATCGAGACCGTATTTCCCCATCCGATGAGTCGCCCAGTCAGAAGAAACGAATCCGCTAATAATTATAGCTCTGTGCACCAGACCTAAATTTGTATTAACTTGATGGCACATTTGGAAACAATTCATGACTGCTGAATAGTAGGGAGTGTTTAGTAGATTAAATTTCAACTTTTGAAATATCCAGGCTACTTTCTCTTAACCATTAGTGTTTGTGGTCAATTACACAGTACTGACTAATTTTTTTGCGTTGTGGTGTTGTGTGCAGATTATTTGAAACTTTAGTGCGGTGCGATGCGATAGGGTCTTTCAGTGTTCGATTTTTCTGCACCGTCAACCCCTCTACTTTTGATAATAGTGAGTCAGTAATTACCTTTACTCCTCTTCGTAAGAGCTATTAACCCAACTGATGCAGCTCCAGAACTCTGTCCCATCAGCGTTATATTATTAGGATCACCACCAAACTAAATCTAGGCTTTCCTTTTTCTGAAGATTATTTTCTTACCTTCTGAATATTTCTTTTGATCCAGGAAAGCGACATCAGAACGTCCCACAATCCGTAGTTTGCTGTTTCATCGTGCATGTTGTGCATGAATCCAAGAGCCCCAAGTCGATAATTCACGGATACGAAGATGATGCCACGAGACAGGAAATTCTCAGTTAGAACCTAGAAAAACGACGAATCAAATTCTAAAGAAAATCTCGTACGTCGACGTTGATATCAGAATTGGCGTAGCCAGACGTCCAAGAACCTCCATGAATCCAGACTAACACAGGAAGTGTATCGGATCGAATTGATGACTATATTAGATTGAGATTATTGGAAAGCTTGACTTCTTGGCAAATTCAACCAAATTCGAAAGTGAAGTAGTGCTGATAAAGTAGGAAAGGTAGGTGATTTTTCTATATGATAGGGATCGCAAATGGTTTTGCAAAATTTATAGATTTCGATAATTTCCAATCCAAACTGATCAATTAAAATGTAACTAAGGTGTCGGAGAAAATGAAATAAGATAATTTTTGATCGAAAATTGCACCAAAAGCAGTCATCGAAATGAACATGTTTTCAATTCACAAAATCGTTATGAGCACGAGTGAACACGCGAATTTCTAGCTGATTTTTGGTACATAGCCGTTTTATTAGATGGTTCATCGAATTAGACCACGCCTTTTTATGCTTAGCCACTTTGAAACATGGTTGCTTTGTATTTTTGTTTGAGTTTCCGATGACCGCTTTTGAGCCACAGCGAATAATTCAAGAGAGCGAAGTTTGCGGTCCCTACATACGAATAGTGAGCGAACTTCATAAAAGTCAGAAAATGGATAATGACTTACGTTAGACGTAAACACGTTTAGATACAGGCAGTCTTCGCTCTGTGGAATATGTTTGATCTTACTAGTTTGTTGATGCACTTGATAGCAAATACTCGAATCGTTCAGCGCATCTCGCGTTCCTCGCCAAGAGCCTTTCCGGACTGGTAGCTGAATTTGATGATTACGAAATTTACCAGTGCAAAGCAAGGATCATTTTTAAAAATATATATTTTTGCGATAAAGTTATAGAACTTGTTTGAACTTTTTCCGAAAGCTTTTGCCAAATTTTGAGAAAGCTTCAAATAACGAAGAGAACATCTTGCCTTCCACCGAAGCCGTCCAACTGGAGGCTCCGCATAAGGGATGCCTCGATAGGCCTCTGCTTGAATGCCATCTTCAGTCTCGTAGACCTCGCCTCGAATAACTCCTTGTTTCACTTCAATCTTCTTGTAGACGACATGACGGTAGGAATAACATTGAAGGAAGAGACAAAATGATAAAATCGCGGAAGATATCCAATACATGGTGTTTTGGAACCGAATTTTATTCTCTAAAGTTTATTAATTTTTCTTGGCATCTAGTTGGCTGAATAGCATTGCTTTTAGATATTTATTTTTATTTTAATCGTAAAATGGAGTAAGTCTTCATTAATTTTTAATGACGTAGAAGTTTTGACAATGAAAACTTCCGAAATTAATCAAAAACTTGCCTCAATAAATCATCGTCGGATGTGAATTGATCGGGAAATAAGTCAACAAACAAGCAGAGCAGTCAGAAATGAGTCCGAGCTGCGAGCAGAAGCAGACAAACTGCCATTCACTTTCACTTTCAACTTATCCCTCCTTCATCTTTATCTTCTCCCTTATCATTAATCAGTGCTAATCAGTTGCCTTCTGCCCTCTTCGTTTCTCTCCCGATTCATTGTTTCCTTGTTCTTTACACTTTTACTAGCTCTTTGTATCTTTAAACTTTTCTTACTTTTTCATTTTTCAGTCTAATTGGCATGTTTCTACAAACATCTGCGTGTTCTGAAAATTCAGGAAGACTTGTTAAAATTTTCACACGAATTTTATTCAATCTCTTGGAATTAGGGACCGCCAAGCCACGCCCTTTTCGCTTGATTCAATAGTACCACTAATTTTAAAGGTCCCCAATTATCACCGATAATTGACCAATTAGCATGTTTTTTTTTAATAATTGAACGGTACTCATTATACAATTCGACGATGCTCTTTCATGTGGTCATATTGATTTTTCTGGACTTCCGCAATAGAGGTCCGCAATTGTGCTTCAAATGAAAAACGTTGCTGAAATACCAACATTTTTAGAGGTCGCGGGATTTTTTCCTGATAAAATGATAGACCTATTCACCATCTATCTATCATATACAAAATTAAAAAAAAAAAAATCGCCCGCGAAAAATCTTTCAAATGACAGTCAAAATTCTCCGACTTTACTCAACCTAAACGCATCACAAACTCATTGAAAACTTCCAGAGTTTCAGTTCTAATTTCATTTAAGCCTTTCTAATGATTATAATAAAAAGGGAAAAGAGCTTTCCCTGATCAAAAAGTGTCAAAAATGGCAGTTTCAAAAACATGCATGTTTTGCATAAAATCGCCCATAACTCGAAAATGTTGTTATTTGTTGGTAAAATTTGATTTCATATTCGGATTCTCCAGGTAATTCTGCATCTTACAGGGAAAAACTTTGCGTCACTTTTACGGCGCTTTTGTGACAAATTGTGGAAGCGCTTCAAAAGCGACGCAAAAGCATTTTCGCCGTAAGAGTGACGTGAAATTTTTCAGAGTTCGCAACGAAGTGTAACACCGGATTCGGAAAGGGACTGTACATGGAATACAAGAACAAAGGGCAACAGATGCCTGGTAGAGAAATGATGGAAGTCTAATAGCATGTATCTCAGCGAAAATTACATATTTATTTGTGAATCAAGTATATTTATTTGCAGCCCTATTTCGTAGAAGAATAAATCAGTTGTATGATATCTAGATTTTGTCTGTTATGCGTATTCCTAGCTTTACATCATCCTATATTCATATGACATAATTGCACTCGAATTTAACTTTTGTTTACGTACGAAGTGCCTATGATTTCAGATCATTTGTGTTGCGAATTTGTTATTTTGCAATGTATCCAAGTGCTTGCGTCAGCGGAAGTTACCGTATGTAAAATATGAGTGTTGTGCGTCAACGGCCCTGTGTCTATTTTGATGCATTTGCAATTATTTAATTACAGGAATGAAGAGCTATGTTTTACTGCAAAACAGCTTCGTTTCCGCTGAAATCCGGAAATTAAAACATTTAGATTCGAAGCTCCTCCTATTTCGAAGTTTGAGAGTGATATGAAAACAAAGTGCATGCATTCTCCTTGGTTACAAGTAGTTTTCATCTTGTGCAATAGAGTTTCAGAACCTACAGTATCTTTGCAATATTTTAGGGGATGATCAAATGTGGTTTGATTATTCTTTGGGCACAAATAACTTGCTTAATATCTGCACAATCAACCAGTGAACAGACAACCGTAGTCATCCCGTTTGCACCTTCGGTAATTTTTCGAATCTTTTTTTTTTTTAATTTATGTAATGTCAAACAATTCAGGACGATCTTTTGTCAACTACACATTTTCCCGAATACGAGTCGACAGTCGCTTCAGGGATCGAATCAGCAATTGCACCTAAAGTCACAAATGATTCTTTTCGCCCGCTTGTACTCTTCTATGGACGATATGCTTGCAATGTCAACATTAATGAAGACTACTGTCCAAGGGATACCTACACTGCCATGTCTTTTTACTATGGTTTAGAGTAATCTTGCGAAAATGTGTTGATTTGAAAAAAATAGGAATGGTGGAAGGAGGAATGAACACAGATGGGACATTCACGTCATCGAACATCATGCTCAAGTTCAAGGACCCGACTGTTATCTTCAAGAAGAAGGACCTCAAGCAAACGCACCCACTTGGAGGATCTTTCCCGGCATATTCAGAGTAAATCGTTGTCAGAATAAGAAGCAGTTAGTAGGATTTTAACTTAGCATGGCTATGGACGATCTAATGTTCGGGAACGAATCGGTAGTGGCAGTTGTTGGGTTTGAAGGAGATTGCAAGGTCTTTCAGCATAATTATTCACACATTTGTGATTCTTTAGGAAGTGTCTTACCTGGCAGACGCATACGAATCAATGGCCTTGATGGTGGTAAGTCATTGTTATCGGCATGTTTAGTGACAGCAAAAAGTGATATGTTTGAAGCAATGCACCGACGGTATTGGAGAGTCTAAGTTTCCGGTAGCAAACGGTGTGCAAATGGCAACGACAATGGGCGCGCTGTATCGGGGATTCGCAGCCATGGCAAAGTCGATTGGATGGACAAACGTAGCGATCATCAACATGCACGACGATGGAAGGGGCGACAGAAGCGATCATGATCAACTTCTGGATGCTTTGAGCAAACAGGGCATCGATGTATATTGCAAATCCGACTACTTTCGTTGGAAATAAATGGGAAGGGGAGAAAGACACGCAATTCTAGTATTGGTGAAGGAGTGTTCGTAACCCGACGACACATTGCACACAATTAACTGCCTTCGTTTTAAATAGACGAACAAAATCAGCTGTGTGCAGTGTGTCGTCGGGTAACGAACATTCCTTCATCAATGCTAGAATTGCGCGTTCTCTTTCCCTCCCGCTTGTTTCCAACGAAAGTAGTCGGATTGCAATAATATAAATGCAAATTTTCATTTCATTGAATAGTCTGAATCAGGTCGACTACACCCACAAAGGAAAAATTCCGACATATGGTGCAGTTTATAGCGGCGCTGAATCTTGGATGCGGATCGTCAAAGAGAGCTACCTGAAAACGCGAAGTTGACATCTCGGTCTTTGAAAATCTACCTAATAGTTAATTAATTTTAGTCTATGTTATGGTCATCGAAGATCCGTTAGATATTACGCTTTTCATGGATTCCCTATACAATTTCGGTCTCCTGGAAACAGGAAAATACGTAGTCGTTGGCATTGAGCCAGTCCCTAAGATAGATCCTATATTTGAAACATTTCTAACATCGTATTCGAATAACAGAGGTTTCTGCTAGTTTATCTCGCTAAAATTTGGCAACTTATTGGTTTAGACATGACAATGAAAACTCGTGGAAATGGGGGCACAGTTAAAGTATCGAATCCAGTGATACGGAACTATTATCGATCACTCTTCATGTTTACTGATATAGCTACTGTAAAGCCAAGTTTGAACATTCTTAGTGAACAAACGCAATGTTCCGTCTAAAGATTTCAACAACGAATGGAACGCCCTCCTGAAGAAGATCTACAACAAGGATGTGAATACATCTTGTCCACCGTTGTGCGACAGAAAGGATAAAAACATCTATGGATACAATCCGGTATATAGATAAGAGCACTATCTGCGAATCGCAAAGCTTTAGTTCACGAGCAATGACATGGAGGAATACGATTACTCGGCGAGCACAGCAATGGGGAATGCTTATGACGCAGGGAAACTGCTAGCCAGAATGATCAATAACGGCCAGACGAATCCTCTGAATGCTTCACAGTTCTCACAGCTCATGAAGCAGCAAAGCTACAAAAGTCAGATCAAATTTCCACTTTTAGTCACCGATACACTTCCAGGCATCTTCGGATACGACTCCAGCTTCGACAGTCAAGGCATAGCGATGCGAGAATATATGCTGTGGAGTCCTCAAAAGCCAGCTGGTGGTCTCGGTATTTATGAATGGGCAAAAATTGCCGCCAAGGTTTTGCCAAATGGAATGAGAGCCTATGTGGAGTTTTATCAAAATAATATAACCATTTGAAGATTTTAGACGGTCGAGTGGAATAACTTGACACAGCTCGGCGTTCTACACGGAAAGCTGCCAGAATCAAAACCGAAATGCGGTTTCAACATGGAGCTATGTCCACGGGATTACAGTTAGTAATAGAATCCAAATTCGTTCAAGTCTTATCATTAGGTCAGCTGTCAGAATTGGAAATTGTAATAATCGCTGCAACCTCCGTCTGCACGATTGCTCTGGTAGTTGTACTCTATTTCGCCATCAGGTTCAGAATATATTGGTTTTCTGAATGAGTTTTATCGACCTCAGGAGAGTCTCCTATGAACGACGTCTGCAGACGATGTACTTCTTGGTGAACAGGTCGCAGGTCTACTTAAGAGACAAAACCAAGTGGAAATCGACAGTTGGAAGCGCCTTTCAGACGACGGCTGCCTTACAAGTATAGTGTTGTGCTTCAGTAAAGTCAACGTTAATTGCATAACAGGGACTGACTTATGACCCTCGAGAAAAGCCTGACGCGAACAGGCCCAAGAACTCGATAAATTTCTACCAACAGAACATCACCAAGGCAATCGACACGACTAAGAAAAAGATGAAGATTAAGGTTAAGAAAGAGTAAAAACCATTGGATTGATATTATCCTCCAGAAGAAAGATACAAAGAAGGCTGATCGCTGGACTGAGATCATAGATTGGGAGCTTGGAGAGTACAAGGGAAAACTGGTGGCACTCCGAAAGATCCAGAAGGAATCGCTCAAGCTAACGAGACCGATGAAGGAAGAGCTCGACAAGGCAAACAAATTGAAAGAAAAATGACGATAATCTTAGTTGGTTTAGCTGATGAAGATGAATCATGATAATCTGAACCCGTTTTATGGAATCATCAACGAAGGAAATCTAATCTTCACCATCCACGCCTTTGCTGTGCGAGACACGCTGAACGATGTTTTGAGAAACACCGATATGCGATTGGATAAATTCTTCAAGAACTCGTTTATCTTCGATCTCATCAAAGGAATTGGGTATAGTTATAATTGGAAGTTCTGCACAAGAATGAGTCGACCATTTTAGATATCTGCATGACAATTCTGGAATTGGATATCACGGAAATTTGAAATCGACGAACTGCTTGATTGACGAATATTGGAGAATCAGATTGAGCAGCTTTGGAATGGAACAGATCAGAATGGACGAGCCATCGCCGAGTTCAAGAGGTTGATTTTGAGATCGCCTACAACACTGGCCAAAATTATATATACTTTTGAATATTTGATGTCATTCTCGCCCAATTGTTTGTGCTGTTCGGATCGGGCTGAAACTTGGCATGCTTTCATGGCTTATATGGTCCAACATGTGTGTGAAATTTCAGTTGGATCGGAACAGCACAAAGGGCTGAGAGAGAATGATATTAAATATATTAAAAAGTATATATAATTTTAATCAGTACTGTATATGGAAATTAGAGATGTTTGTTTCAGAAATGCTCTGGGCAGCACCAGAAATTGTTAGACGACACAACATCAAATACGATCTGGACAAGTCGGATAACTTCTAATAGTTCGACCATCACATAAAATTTCAGGAACCAACTCACTAAAGCAGACATCTACAGCTTCGGAATCATCATCTATGAGATTTATGGACGTGAGGGACCATTCGGCGACGACGATCTTTTGGACACGAACGGTTGATCATGCAACATGATAAAAATAGGCCAACGTTTCTTTTAGAAATTATCGAGCAAGTCAAATTCCCGAGAGGCAATGATGTCACACGTCCAGACTTATCGCTGCTGAAGAGAAACGCACCTGATCAAATCATTCAGAGCCTACCATCGTAGGGTTTATTGGAGGAAATTCTAAATAAAACAACCTCATAGAATTTGGCATGAGGACCCGAAACGTCGTCCAGCGATAAGTTGGATTCGAAAGAGTTGGAAGGAAGCTGGAATCAGTGCGAAGGACAATCTGGCTGATAACATCATGGCCTTGTTTGACCGATACACAAATAATTTGGAAGGACTAGTGAAGGAGAAAACACAAGAGTTGGAAGAGGAGAAGATCAGAAACGAGAACCTGCTTCTGCAGTTGCTTCCGAGGTTGTCATTAGCCAAATCTAATTAAGGTAGGAATTTCCTTTACAGATCTGTCGCGAACTGTCTGAAGGATGGAAGACCTGTCGAAGCCGAGTTCTACGACTCTGTCACGATCTACTTCTCTGATGTCGTCGGATTCACTGCTCTGTCCAGCAAGAGTACACCGATGCAGATAGTGAACATGCTCAACAGTCTCTACACCCAATTCGACTTGCTCATCGACAAATTCGACTGCTACAAAGTGGAGACCATCGGTGACGCCTACATGTACGTTTCTGGTAAGCACAGCAACGGGGAATTTTCAAAGACTGATGTTGAAATTCGAGGTCTGCCCGATACGAACGACATGTTGCACGCTGGCGAGGTTGCTGCGAGCGCATTGGAACTGCTTGAAATCATCAAGACTTATGTGGTGCCGCACGCTGAAGACGAAAAACTACGCCTGAGAATTGGTCTACATACAGGATGTGTTGTAACTGGAGTCGTCGGAGTCAAGTAGCTTGAAAGTCATCGATCGATATAACTAAACTCTCTAGGATGCCGCGCTACTGTCTGTTTGGAGCTAACGTCCACATCGCGTCGCGAATGGAATCGTCCGGAGAACCGATGCGAGTGCAGATTTCTGACACAACCTACCATATTCTGGAGGACAACGGCGGATACGAAATGCAGCTGAGGACTGACCCGAAGAAGGTAGGGCAAAATGACGGTGCTCTTGATAGCACACTCATGATTTTAGCCCCCCGAAAGACGAACTTATTGGCTGCACGCGTACAACAAACAGCACAGATTAGACCGACTCAAAAAGGAAACGGAGAGATTCCCCCGACTGAATGCTGTCATCAACAAATCGATCAAGGCGTGGAATCTCCACTGATCGACCATTTTATCCGAATTTCTCAATACCAAAACTTATTGTCCCACTCGGGAGTTTGTGTTAATAAAAAATGTTGAAGTACCACTTCTTTGATCGATGAAAGGCTTTCGAAATTAAATTATCAAAGGGCCCGTTCATACCTAGTTGCATTGCAGCTCGCTCGAAATAGCATGAGGAATGAGGAGAGCGTGATTGCACCAAATTGGAGCGCTTCTTGTGCTCTCTTGATTTTCCATGCTATTTTGAGCGAGTTGCATTGCGCAACTAAGTCTGAACGGGCTCAAAAGTATCGCAGAATAGTGTAGCCCTTTAGGGCGCGTTCATACTTAGTTGCATGCAACTTGCAATTCGCGTGCAACTCGGCGAAATAGTATGAGAAACACGGAGAGCGGCCAAATTGCAGCAAGTTGCATGCAATTTTGTCCATTCATTCTCTCTTCATTTTCCGCGCTATTTTGAGCGAGTTGCAAGTTGCATGCAACTGCAACTAAGTATGAACGGGCCCTTATAGTTTGACAAACTTTCGCGTTTCTCAAACATTTACAAATCGAGAAGAAAAAGTCTAAAATTTCTTCCCCAGTTTTCTACGACCGAAATTTGCTATAGACCAAAGCTTTTCAAAATTTCTTTAAAATAGTGATGCAAAATGTGATGAGATTTCATTGACGAGTCTTTTGCAACACCAAAAAACCGAAAAATTCAACGGCAACCGAACTCCAACGCCAACTATGCAGAGATAAATCAATGCGCGCGTTTTACCAGAGCAACAGAGCCACGTCCACTTCCTTCTTTTCTCCTCTCTTTTCCCCTTTATCTCTTCTCCTTTTTCTGGCATTGGCCGTAGTTACGTTGCTTTTTCAAATTTTCTGTCAAATTTTCCGATTTTTAAAAAGTTTCTTCGATTTTTCGATAATTCTACAATTTCAGAGATGAAGTTTGCGATTCTTCTCACGGCTTGCGAGATTTTGCTGGCCAATGCGGCCACTGAACAAGCGGTAGGGACAGGATTTAAACAGCATTTTGAAAAATAAAGGAGAATTTAGGGATCGAAGAAGTCGTACGACGTGAACGTCTTGGAGTTCCGCGTGGGAGTTCTCGAGAAAGACGGGCAACCTGATGGAACCAACACTCACAAGTAGGGAACGAAGTTTTGAATTCGAGATATTTCACTCACTTTTTCTTGTGGAGACTTGGATGAAATTTGACGACCTTTGTGACAAATTAATTTATCTTTGCAAGAAATGGAAGGGAATCACTCTTTTCAGCGTGGCCTTGTTCTCGAAATACGCGAGCGTAATCGAATCGGACCACGCGAAACGCATTCACATTTCGTTCAAGATCCAGGACAAGGCAACTGGAAGCGCTGTCAAACCACATCAGGTTAGATTTATTTCTTAATGGGATAAACATTGGTATTTTAAAGTTTCGACGTGGAATTTTTTCCAGAAATAATAATGCATGGTTGATACGTTTTCATTGTTTTCGATTGCAGGTATTTGTCGTCTTCGAGCACTCTCCCTCTGCAGCCGAAGTCGTCTATGTGGCTGATGCAGTTGCTAACGGTTACACGCTCGATATCGTGAGTCCATTTTATTCGAACTTGGTCAGAAATTGAACTTTTCAGAATCTGCCAAAATCGCACACCGATTTCGATGGACTGTCCGGCAGCTACAAGGCGCGTCTCGTCATCGGTGATGGAGCCATCAAGAAGTCTATCGATTGGCATTTTGTAAGTCGTTTTTGAAGGCGTCTTGGAAAGTTCGGATAGTTTTGGACAGAAATAGTGGTGGTGAAAAAGAAGAGAAATGTTCGAACTTTTCAAATTCCTACTATGAAAAGTATTTGATTTGTTTCCGTTCAGGCTGATTTCAAGCTGTCCGTCCCTGCCCAGCCCGACAAGCCCGTGCCCAAGTCCCAGCAGATCATCTACGAGACTCTGCCAGAAATCCAGCACAAATTCCGTCAGCCGGAGAAACGACCGCCCTCGTTCGTGTCCGATACATTCACCATCATCTGCTTGGCTCCTCTTGCTCTTCTCCTTATTTTGGTAGGATTTTTTAAACTTCAATTATGTTATGACTTACTGGAAAATTCGTTCACTTGAGAGATAGTAATTTTAGAAAATAAGAAATACCGAATTCGCCTTTTATACGCGCGATAAAACAAGTCACTCCAGCCCTAAAAATCCCTACTCGACTCAGAAAAGAGCGTTTTCCCCTTTTCTTATTTCGTCACGTTATAAACAAGAAGAGACAACGCTCATTTTTGACTGGAGTGGGAGTTTTAGAACTGGAGCGCGGGTTTGTTTTATCGCATGTATAAAAGGTGAATTCGATGCAAATTTTCAAATCGAGCGTCCTTAAGCTATAAATCTTCCGAAAGACTGAGCAAGTCTAGTTAAATATGAATAGGAAAGATATTCATTCCATTTTTCTATTTTCTTTTTCCAGTGGCTAGGAATCGGCATCAACTTCGGCAATCTGCCGCTGTCTCTGTGGCCTCTTCTGTTCCACGGCGGTCTGTGCGGTCTGTTCGGCCTGTACTTCGTCTTCTGGCTGCGTCTCAACATGTTCGAGACGCTCAAATATCTCGCCTTGATCGGAGCCTTCACTTTCATCGCCGGAAACAGGGTGCTCCGCTCGCTCGCTAATTTGAATAAGTTAGTTTTTCTATAATTTTATAAAGGTTTAAGAAGATTTTGCAATGCTTGGTTCTGAAAAAACTTTAACCAAAAATACAGTAAAAATAATAGATAATTAATCGTCAAGCTATTTATTGGATTGGGTTGGACAATAGTTCCTATTTCAGATCTTATAACAAAAATTAGATCAGGAGTAACAGATTATCGTCCAACATATTTTGGCTGCGTAAATTTCTCTTAAAGATTGAAGTGTAAAAATTTCTCCCAAAACGGTGAGAAGAAAAATGAGCGAGAAATAGCGTTTGTGAGGAAAGTTTACACAGTCCATATTTTTCATGAAATTCAACTTTATTTCAGGGCCAAGAAAGACTAAACCGTTACTTCTACTTTTCGCCCGTCGTTCCGCTGCATTGGCTGCCTTTGTTTCTGCGTTGCCTCCAGGACCCGTTCCTTTCTTTTTCGATGTCAATTCAAAGTTTGTTTTTGCACGATTCATATTCTTGAGAAGGACACTTCTTCATACAGCAGATGCCAAAAAATTCTGTTTTGAATAATTATTGAAATATTTATTATATGGAGATTGCCTATTCATTCAACTTGTGAAGGCTGCAGTTTTATCATCGAGTCTGTGTTATTTTCATCGGGGATTTTCATTTTTTGTATTGTTTTTTATTGTTATATCTCTTCTCAACTCATCAAACAGTTTTAGGACCATTTTTTAAAATCGAATTTGATTTTATTTATTTATTGTTTCTTTTTCTCTTCAATATTACCTGTTTCGAATTTTTAAAATTTATTTATCGAGTAGTTCTTAGATTTGACGATAACTATGGAAGCTACACCTTTTTTGTTTTTTTTTATTCTTTTATCAGACGGATTTTATAAAGTGTTGTTTTACCCTACAGTTAATAAACTCTTCACTTATTTCCTTCCTCGTAAATATTATGAAAAATCATTCGCTTTGAACGAAGAGAATATCTGTCAATTTTTGAAAGTAAATTAAAATATATATATATATTTTTTCTTTTCAGGGCGACGGAATGTCGTTGGTAAAAAATTTGGTGAACCTAACAAAAGCTCTGCCTCGACCTGTGGTGACTTGGGACAAGGCCGAACGAATCAGGAGGAACGAGGAAATCTGGAAAAACCCCGGTAAATATTCGCTAAAAATGGTCTATTAAGTCGCTAAATATTTTCTATTATTTATTCCTTAAACTTTCATTCAGATTCAATAGTGCACCGTCTGCCCGAGCACTACAAGATGCGCTACTGGAAGAATCACGTGCTGGCCGATCGCTCTCCGATTCATTACCGGTTTGATTTTATTTCTTGGTTAGTTTTTGAACGAACTTTCAGTCCTCCCACAACTCGATACGTCTGGGATCCGAAGAGGAATGTGCAAATCGAGGTCGAAAATTATCCAATTGTTGGTTAGTTTTAGACTTCTTTTTCAACCCTTCAATATTCAGTTGTTAGAAATAGGCATCAATGCCAATTTTCTGAATGAATCCTATTTTCATTTTGTGAAACTAAAAAAAACTTCAAATAAATTCAACTATTACGAATTCAGGCCTGCATACTCCAGAACAGGACGAAGGTCTGTGGGGCGGGGAGCGAGTTGTGAAGGGATGGAGAGAATCCAAACCCTACACAAAAAAGAAGGTTCTACCTAGGTATAATTTATTATTATTTATTTTTTTTTTTTTAATTTGCTCAATTTTATCTATTTGTAGGCACTGGCTACCGACTCTCTGGTTTCCGAAACTCAAATTCCACATCGTGTATTCCGAGATTTTGGACAAATACATGAAGGTGATTTTTTAGTTTCTATTTGGGTACCTGCTTGCATATCTCGTATAACTTTGTCATGCCTATTTCACTAATCTTTCTATTTCCTTGGAATAAAATATTCACAAAGTTCAATTTTCAAATTCAGATAATCGTAACAGAGCGAGCCCTACGTCTGATCGACTCCTACTGTGGTCTCGATTTCTACATCCTCAGGTGTCCTGAAATCGATCTCGACTCCAAATTCGCGTTGATGTAGGAAATTTATCATAAAAAATTCATCTTTGGACGATTCTTAATTTCCTTCTTGTTGGAAAACTTGAAAAGTTTATTTAGTTTGAAGGTGAAATAGTTTTGAAGAAGTTGCCCTTCTTTTCAAAATAATTCCCATTTATTTTTCAGTCTGAAACGTGAAATGCTGCTTGCCTTGGCTCGAGACGATTTCTACCTGGACAACGAGGAGAAAAGGAACTACATCGGAGCCAAGTACGAGGAGTTCAGGGTTCCCGAGGAGGAGGCAGAGTGGGTCGGGCTGACGCTCAATGAGGCCGCTGCCAAACAGCAGGACATCGAGGAGAGTATCAAGCCGGAACCATTCAAATACAAGTGGGGGAGGAGAATATGTTTTTTTTCTAGTCATTCAACGTTGCTTTTTTAATCTTACTCAGTATCAGGGTAGATCAAATTCGAAATATCAACAAAAAATATCCTAAATACAGATTTCTATCTATTCCTCAGTCATTTTAGATCAAATTTAAGTAAAGATGAACTCAGAAAATTGCTCTTATTTTTCAGACTCGAACGCGAATTGGTAGCCAAGTTAGAGTCGGGCACCGATCTGAAGACGACTGAGGAAGAATTTGTGCCGAAGACGGAGGAGAGTAAATTCGGAGACAAACTGCTTGGAAAGTACCTGAATCCACTGGCTGAGCGGCTCAGGAAACCCTAAGCCATCGTCATGTATCAAAGGAGAGTAGAAGAATAGGTAATTTTTTTTTAGAAGTTTTGAACATTGTTTTTGTTACCATATCGAAAATGTTTGTTAATAAAATGATATGAAATTTAAATTTGAAAAAAATCATAAAACATGAAAAACTAGTATAATCGCATTTAACTTAAATTAATCCGCAATTAACTTCTCTAAACTTTCTAAATAGATAAAAATTGAACATTTAATCTGTCCATAGAAAAAAACTCAAAAACGGTGAACTTTCAATTGCTCTTCTCGACAAGGATCGACTCATTTGCTGAAAAATAGTAGTTTCCACTATTTGCACAGCGTTTTTTTCTGTTTTCTGTGCAGTTTCATGTGGTTCTTCTTGAATATGTCGAGTTTAGTTTCGATTCGACTCTTTTAAATTAAACTTACTTTTCTAATGCTTTCTAAATCAAAATTTGGTTTTAGGAAAAGTCACTTCATTTCTTCTTCGCCTCTATTATTACATCTCAAAAGTGGAAAAATTCCCAAGAAGATCACAACTTTTCAAATGATAAATGTGGTTTATTGATGCGTTCTGCATTGAGCCTTTCTATTAAAATCGACTCGATTCAATCTAACTTTTGCCCTTTATACCCGATCTATTAATGCACTCCATGATGAATTGCATGTCCTTTGCCCTGTCTGTTTATTTATCCTTCTTTACCCCCTTTCCCTTTCGCCTTTCCTAACGAGACTAAGGGCGTGTCCCAAAACATCTCGGTTCACTCAATGATTCAATGGATTTGATTCCATGTCAAAGTGAAAGTCGAATGTCGAGAAGAGGTCTATAACAAAACTACTCGAGAGGAGATGAAAGCTACTTTCGTCTCTTTCCATCATCCCACATCGTTCAGATATGCTTGACTAATTAGAATAATCGATTGAAATATTACATAGACGTAATGCAATAATTTACAAATTACTGAAAGAAGAATCGGTCTGAAGAATGGATGTGTAAGATGAAGTTTAGATGTTTGCTTTCTAGATAGTATTTATCTTAAAATTGCTAATATTACATAAAAATTCGTAACGCAGATGTTCATAACTGTTTAGCACAATGTCGAAATTTTACGTGGCAAATAAAAAGATGGTTATGATCCGACGATGAGATGAGAAGTAGTAAAAAGGAGCATGATAACGATAAACGATACTTCCCGTCTAGTTTTACCACTCATCAAGAATAGATGATTTTTATGTTTTAATATTTCTTTCTTTGTATTCTGTTCCAATTGCAATCAAACAATTAAACTCATTGTTTATGTCAATCGTAATCAAATTTCTCGATTTCTCGAACAGTTCTACTAATTCCTTGCAAATTTGGTCATGGTTTGGTTGGATTGTAAATCGTAAAAACGAGGAAGTTTGGACTGATCAATTCGATGAGTACAAGTTGTGAAAAAGTCGACGATAATTCATGGCATTATGTCATTTCGTTTGTTGTCTGTTTTCATGATTTCTAAAGGAAATCCGACAAATACCGATCATGACAGAATAATAAGTTAGCATTGGGAACTAATTTAACCGATAGTTTTTGCTATGTTCGCTAATTAGTCTCTTGCTCTTTAATGATAATCAAGTTGATCTTCACTAGAAAATTGACCAAATTTTAATATTTATCGCAGCAAAATAGCTTTCCTTGCGTGTTTTGGCCTTCTAACCTTTGTTACTCGCTTCAAAGAAGTCTCAAATAGCGTGAAAACCACCTGTTTCTAAAAACGCGCTGTGTTTTACCCGTGGGCGCTACTGCAAAAGCAGTCAGGCAGTCGACCCAGAGAGAACCGCAGAACGGTGTCTCGGAGGCGATGGCAGTGGCGATCGGGCCGATTGTTTGAGTATCTGGGTCATCTTTGTCTCCTGCCTCTTTTCTCTTCAAGACAGTTGTGTCTTACCGCAAAACTCCCTTCTTACTCTCTTCAAACACCAAACAGTTTGCCCCTTCTCCCCCTTTCCTCTCGTTTATCGATCACCCTCAAACAGTCGTACCCCACCCACCCCTTTCCCCTAAAAGGAACTACCCCAGTGCTGCAGTCACCCGACTGTCTTTTCCTCTCTTCTCTTGTCTTGTCTTGCCTCTATCTTATCTCCTTTCTAACCTTGTCCCTCTTATTTTCCCATCTCTTTTGTTGTACAATTATTCTGCTCTTCTTTTTCAATATCAAATAAGGCATTATTCAATCACGACGTGCGCTTCTTTCTTCTTTCATTGCCAATCGAAATGCGATATGATTTATCGAATTGCCCAATTCGATACCATATCAGTACGCTTCGCGATTTTTCTACTGAGATTTGACAATTCATCGGATGCAGTTCACTCAATCAATAATGCTATTTTCGCCTTGAAAAGCTGGTTTTTCGATATTTTGTAGAGCTGAAAATTACATGTTAATTTCGCTAAAAATATCGAATTTTCAAGAACAGGTGAACTACTTGTTGTTTAGTGAAAATTTCCAACCTTATGAAGCGATTGCGATTACTATTTCCCAGGTGAAAATGAAGATAAGCTTTCGACTCGAACTACAATCGAGCTTTCAAGCTGCACTGTTCTGCATATATTGCGTTTTGCTGCTTATCTAGATTATTCCAATCATTTTTTTCCGCCAATAAGCTGAGACGTCGTTAATTTAATCCGTAAGATTAGTTTTTAAGATTACTCGATTGTCACTCTGGTCAAAGTTATTTGCAAGGAGATATTTTCGATAATTTTCAGGACGATTTTTGCGCCCAGTATATCAATTTCCTCGTCCATCGGGACACTTTGCTCATTTTCGCTCTAACACACGGTCCTTCTGCTCTGTATTATTGGGTTGATTACGTTGTTTTGTTTGTTTTCATCCGGAGGCGTGTTTTTTTCCTTCAATGAGAAGAGCCCCAATCCTTCCGCTCCTCCGGACTTTTCATGTTCTTCTGAAACGATACTTTTGGATTCCGACGCTGTTCAATTTACTCTAGTCTGGGCAAACCATCGAAAAACTATCCGGATATTAGAAAATAAACCGTAAAAATATGCCAACTTTAGGGATATTTGCTCATGAAAATTAATTTCCGGTTTAAAAATGTCTAAATAAGTCCGTTAGAAACCGAAAATATCATCGTTTTTATGGTGTGTGTGTGTGTGTGTGTTTTTTTTTTTTCTCAGTAGACAGGATGTTTCCCACGAGATGATTTTATTTTATGAATGACACTTTCATTTCAATTGTAATGTTGTGCACAATCGCGGGGGACTCAATTTTAAAAGCGCGTAAGATATTATGAATGGAGAAAAAATATTGACATGATGAATAAATTATCCGCAATACAGTATAGCCATTATTTGGATAATTTTCGGACGACTGATTCACCTTTCGATCGCAGCAACTTATGATATGCAAATATAGCGGGGATTATGAATAGTAAATTTAGCCCTATTGAGATTGGATATCTAAAATCCATTTATTCATTTACTTCAATTTCGTTCATTAAAATCTGCCCTTTCCATCCCAATTCGAACGAATTATTTAACCAGCCTATTCAATGCGATTGCAGCTCATTTTGCGTACGCGCTGATCTCATTCAATCCGATTAAAAATGAATGCAATGACAGTTTTTCCCTAGGGCTAACTTAGAAAAGCCAACAGATCTGCACAGCTTGGCAGGATGGATATTCTATCGATTGACAACAATCATTTTTCTGATGAAACCTTGGCTAAAAACCCTGATATAATCCAAAATTTGTTGAAGATTACAACATCTTTATTTGATTAGATTCTGTAGCTCATTATTCGAACTTATTTTTGGAGCATCATCGTAGCACTTTGCCATTGTTCTTCTTCTTTTATCACCCTGTCAGTTTTGTTCCTAGACAATAGTCATAAACGGATCTTCTTTTTATCATTCTGTAACATGCTTATCGGCCTGACCTGCGAGTGTTTGGCAGTGTTACCTAACCTCCTTCCTTTTTCCTTTCTGCTTCAGCTCCCCTTCTCCTTTTCTTCTTCTTTTTGTCATCACTATTCCCTATCAATCGATTACTCTGTTCTTGTTCTGCAGCTTGCAGTCAGTCAGCTGCCTCCATTTCTTTCTCTCCCTTTTCTTTATTTCTTTCTTTCTCTGTGTGTCTCTCCCCTTTCTTCTGCCCATTTTCTTACCTTTCTCTCCTTTTTTCCTCTCTTTACCTGATTATCACCACATTCAACTCTTTCCTGCACTGCTTCATCAGCAGCATCACAATTAGTCAGCCCAGAATACGCATTTATATCACCACCCCAAAATGAGCAGGTCATCCAACCGCTGCAAATTCAACTCATTTCCGGTTCGAGTAAAATGTGTTACTAATTCTCTATTTTTTGTATCTTTCAGCTTCAGTTTTCTATCGATTATTTGATATAGAATTTTGTACAATCGTGTGTGTTGAATCAATTTGTATTTTTCTTCACTTGCTTTCTATATTTATTTCTTCTAGAATATTTGGTTCAATACTCGATTGTTTGCGTCATAACCTGGAACTTCAAGAAATTTCCATAATTCACGTTTATATTCTCATTTTGACGATCGATTAATTAGGCGCGGCGAAAACAGATTTTCTGTTGTAGATTTTCGAATGCGATAAATTCGAGATTAGTCATCTGAAATCTGCAAAGAGTAGCTAATCGAATGCAGGACAATCCTACTCATCGATTGAATTTTATTTTTTATGTCTCTCTAGATCACGTTTAATATTCAATATTCTGTAATTTTTTGTTCTTTTTTAAATGAATATTTTCTTAGATAATGAATTCTTGTCAAATTTATTAGCTTCTTTTTTCTAATGTTTCCCAACTGTGTTGGTGTAGTATTTTATAAGCATTTAAAATATATATATATATTTCTCCATCTATAATAACCAATGTTCTGTATTCTGTATGTTCTTGTTCTGCAAAGTAATCTCGATCAAGGATATATCAAATCCTTCGTTCGATTTCCGATATCCGCTTCGATTTGGATCATCTCTGCCTCTCTTCTTCTCCTCTTTCCCGAACATTCTGCTTCTCTTCTTCTCATTCTCTCTTCCTCGCCCTTTCATTGTTTTGGCCGGCCAATTTTCATCGTTTTCCTCGTAAATATGCCATCGATCGATTCGTGTCAATTTGCACTGCGGGCTTTTACAATTCGCCTGCAGCCCGGGGCAGTCAGGGAAAGTCACACGCAATGTGCTTAAACATAGACAAAGCAAGCAGACTGGCATATTCATGAAATAGAATCGAAAGGTTTGATTAGAACATTAGGCGAAAATACGTGCATTCTCGTTCATAATTTGCAATCTGCCAAGGTGAATTTGGCAAACTTTCGCAACAAACCGAAACTAGCCTTATAAAGAATCATCATTGTGAAACAGCTAGAGAAATTTAGCTTAAAATTTGCATCGTTCGTTTTCCTTCCAAACTCATGATGATCACTAATCTTTCTATCCAAACCGGAGGTGTACAAAGAGCGCGTTGGCAAATAACTCAAACACGAAACACAAAATTCTGGGTACTTTTCACAGCGCAAACGCAAATCGAAAATTAAATTTTTGTACACCCCTGATCTAAAGCCACTTATTTGGCATAATTTTATCATAGTGCTTAATTTCTAAGTTTACCCTAAAAAATTTCAACTTGTTTACGGATCTTCTCGTAATCAATTTGCATTCCTGCTAATCTTATCACCGACTATATTCCTGATCATTTCGTCTTTCCGATTTCCTCTCAAATTGGTCGTGGAATGCGATGACATCAGCTAAAAACCCTAAAATTTTCGCTGATAGCTACAATTCGACTAGTTTTATCAGCCATTTCAATAGAATTGGGCGATGGGTTGGGCAAGGGCGGCTCCGGCCAACTCATCCATTCTTGCCCAGCCCTAAAATTCCCCTATTTGGCTATGACTCTTATCTGTAAAATTTTCCCTCGAATTCTCGATTTCACTGCTCAATTTGCTCGTCTTTCTTTCACATAATTGTCACTTGCGAGCTTACTCGGGTTTTCTGTAATTTTCTCGGCTCCGATTAGTCGCAGTGAATCTTTTATTTCTGAAATATAATCGTTCGACGCCTCACCTACAATTAAATATTACCGTAGGGGGAAGAAAAAATAGACAATCATCAGCATTACCAATTTTAGAAACTAAATCCAAAATTTCCAACCGATTTCGAGCGGTTGAATTCCAAATGCATTCCTCTACAGTAGTTTCCCGGTGAGAATATTACTAGATAGAAAATTTTTGCTTATCTGAGGTCAAATATTCCAGCGATAATCGTATAATTGCATTATACGTAAGCATATTGCCGGTTTTTCGCTGCTGGACTGCAAGTTAACGTGAAAGAATGTCATTGAGCACCGAAGCTCAACTGTTCTTTATCGCATTACCCCGGTCATTTAGTTATGTTGGTCAGATGCCAGAATGCGCCTATATAAACTAGCGGCTTCATTATCAAGTTGACACTCTTCTGAACGAATGACCATGTATTTTTATTGCGAAGTACAGAATGAAACCACCATGTTCTTCTGATATATTTTTTCTCGAGCTCAGCTAAAACGTGGTTACAATCTCTTTCAGCAGCATTTTCAATGAAGATCAACTTTGTCCCGATTACACAATGCCTATTTTTGAACGTCAATATCCAGCAAAGTTATTAGCTCTTTCCTCCATTCCCCAACTTATCGTCTCCATATTCCTGCCTTATCGTCTCCTCCCTCCTTTACAGTCCACCTTCCTTCCCTTTCCTTCTTTGTCATTTCCAACCTATCTCGATCTCTTTCCTTCTCTCATTTTCCTTGTTCCTTCATTTGATGATTCACCCTTCTTCAGTTCTATTGCTCCGTCCTTCAATTGATCGCATATTGCATCGTCGCATCGGCTATCCACCCAATTTTGACTTCTCGTCCAAAACCATTTTATTATTCTATCGTCGCAAAAATGTCGTCAAATTATTAGTTCCGATCTTTTATTTTTTGCAGAAGGCGCGCGATGTCGGCGTCGAGGAAAATCGAGAAGGCGAAGACGCAGACGAACACGGCACAACAGACTACACAGATTCTGCATCATCAGGTAAACAAGGGGGTAGAGAGTATGCAAAGACGTGATTATTACAGCCAGAGGAAAAGTCGCTCAAGGAACTGTTCAACAAACCCGTCGGAATCTATGAACGCAGACCCAGAGGGGTAAGTGAATCGTACCTGATGATAAATGAAATGAGGCCCAGGACGAATGAAAAAGCCGAACTGTTTTTCGAAATTTTCCATGCTAGACCATTCTTTACCACTTTTCGCCTCCAGACTTTCACCTTGTTTTAGTGAAGTCTCAATTCATTTTTTATTATTTGTAATTTGATGATATGAAATGATGATCATCTATGAAAAACCTTCAATTAGATCAATTTTCCACCGATCTCGATGCGAGACGTTCCCATTGTTCATTTGTCCAATTAGACACGGGATGTCGATTGATTGCTCATTTCAAAATGACAAATGACATTGCAAGACAATGCTCATCATTCGCATGAAGGAGAGCAATGATGCAATTCGATGTTCTTGCAGAATGCCCACACACTGCCCCAGTCGTTCTACACTCCTTCATCCAGAGGTCGAAGCAGTGTCGGACACTCACCGCAAGGATCGTCAGAAGTGAGTAAAAAATATTGAACTGAGGGGAATCGTCAAATGCTTAGCTTTTCGAGAATCCAATTCTAAATCGGATTGAAAAATTATAAAAGAAACCATATTCCCCGAATATATTATTCTCTACTAAACACTATCCTCTTAATGTGAAGTTCAGTTTCTCGGTCACTTTTAAAGGAGCTATTTTGGAAATAAGGCTAACCATGCCGGAAACTTTCTTCTACGAAGAAATCAAATAAGGAAAGCGTCATTCATTTTAGGAAGTGCTAGTCTCTTCGTCCTCCTCAAACCTAGTGCCACCAGTGTCGATGCATCGACGAGAGAAAAGTGCTCCCGAATTGGGTAGAGACAACCGCGCCATGGACTTCTCTGCCAGTATACGGTAGATTAGGGATTTATAGATGAACGATGAGAATAATGAGTTTAGACCGCAAACCTCGAATCCACCAGTGCAGCACGAGCACTCCAAGTCCTTCTCAGCCCTGCCTCCCCTTCCTGATTCCTCCCTTCCCCCAGCTCCCTATCACGCTAAATCGTACTCTCTCGGTGCCAATTTCGCAGCCTCCTACGGTGGTCACACCTCAACACAGCATGAGTACGAAAGTTATTATCAGTCAGATTACTATTGAAAAAACTTATTTCTGGATGTTATAAAAGTACAGATAAAATGAATATAGTTCCTGTTTGTCGCCCTTCTCAGATTATTTCTCAATTAGGAAAAATATGTTGCATTTTCACAAGAAAATTTTACATAGACTACAAATGTTTGCCACGCAAAGGCTTCCATGTCCACGAACTTTAAAGGAACTAAAGATTCATAGCAATTGAAGAAATTCTAAAGATGTAGGATTTTAGTTCATCACCTTCACTGTTCCACCCGACAACTCGAGAAAAGAGCGCTTCCTTCGACCCCCTTCTTAGCAATGATATGATGCCTTCTCACTGGGTAAGCGGTTTAGTTCTCAGGAATATTTTAGAAAAAGATTATAGACTGATCTTTCGCTTCCATCTAATTGGGAAGAAAAGTATGACGACGAAGGAAATCGATATTTCGCTGATCACGAAAGTAAGACGACCACCTGGGACGATCCGAGTAAGTCTTGAAGAGAAGATTATCTGATGATAGATTTTTTATTGTAATTTCAAATCGCATAAGTTTTTCTTTTTCAAACGGGAGTTGATCTCCAAGCTTATTATAGAATCCGACTGTGAAAATACTATATCTTATCTTCATCTATAGGGGTATTTGATTATCATATCTTCTTCTAGGAAAAGCCCAATTCCTTGCGATGCGTGCCGCCGCTCAACAGCAACAGCAGGGAATGGCCTATGGAATGCAACAAGCCCCACATTCTGCTGGACCTTTCCAAACAGAACCGAGCTACCACGATAAAATGCCCTACCTTGACCAACTCTCGCTCCATCATTCCTCTCAAAATATACAACATCCTCAGCAACACCCCCAACAACAGCATTATGGCTCTCATCCTTACATGCATCAGGCAGGAAAAATATTCTCTTATAAATTTCTATCATGACGAATTGTGTTCAGGGCACTGAATATTATCCAGCAAATTATGACACAATGGACAGAGTTCAGCAATTGGAAAATGAACAAAGAATGATGCGGGAAAAACAGATGCAAATCAGTCAGTCGGTGAGTTGTAATGAAAAAATCTTATTATGGCTTGTGAAAAGGTAGATACTGCACACTCGTTGCAACTCGCTTTCGCACGTGTCCCACCTTTATTTTCCTCCGCTATTTACTTCTCCCTTTTCTTTGTTACTCCTTCCGTCTCTTCAGAACACATCCTATTTCATGGGGGTTGGCCTAGGTGGGGAGAGGTGCAAAATGTATGCAATATTTACTTCCTCCCATTTCGCAATGGAACGAGGGATTTTTATGAAAATTTCTGGGGAAGGAATGAAATCAGTCTTGTAAAAATGCTAACCTTGAACAGGAATTTTCAGTCACTCACTGTCTGAATTAAAATTCATACCATGGAGTTATCAGTCGATTTTTGTGATTTATAGGGTTTGTTGGAGCGATCTCCGCAATCCTATCAGCAAGCAATGTCGCCCATGCAACAGCAACAGCCACAATCACAACCTTCTCCAATGCATATGGTAATTTTTCCTCTTCCAATGTGTACTTCCTAACTCGAAGGAAACTACAAAATGTTGAAAAGATGATATTCTCCGTTATCAGCCGACGTTTTCATGCATCCTCACTTCCCTTTGACAAATGATAATTTGGTTATGTCTGAGCAGTGATAAGATAATCTTCTTTGCAGTCAGCCCCATTCTCCTACCCTCAACAGCAACAAATGCAGGGCCAAATGCCCGTCTCTCAAATGCTCCCCAACTATGCAACTGGTCAACAGGTATGTGATCTTGCAACCTTGTAGAGCATAAGCTCATTGCATTAGTTGTTTGATAAACGAAACTTCACATTGCTTAGATTGGAAGAGTTCAAATTGACGTTTATTTCATGATTCGAAAACCATAGGCTTTTCAATTTCTATTCGAGCAGAAATTAGATAACTACAAATTCGAATTTCGAAACTATGAAAAAAAAATCCAATCCTGGAATACTCTACTCAACCTCAATCATATATCAGTTGGACATTTTCATTAAAAATATACGTTTTCTGAATTTTAGCGCAGCATGTCTCATGACATGCGTCGACCTGATCCGGCAGCTTCTGTCCCGCAGGAATACGCGATGGAAGTCGACGATTTCCCGGTGCATTCCAACCAGCCCATCCTTGCTGGTCTGAATGGCATCAATCCTCGGGAATTCGACCAGTACCTGGCCAGCGACCACAGGGAACCCACTTCGGTCGGTCGATATCAGTGATTTCTGGATCAAACACAAAAGTCTCCTTCTGGACGACGATTCCTACTTAAGTACGTGTTTACGGCGAGGCACTTCCAGATATAGTGGAGCTAAAAAGTTTGGAGCAATCTACGTATTTATTTTTCATGTCAATTTTTTTTCATTGCTAAAATGTATTTTCTGATGAAATTAGTAGTCTTGGAGATGGTATTATTGAAAATTAACTTCTAAATCTCATCCAGACTAACTTGAAACATTGGGAATCCTATTTTCGGATATCACGCGTTGCTCCAAACTTCTCTGCATCAGTGTATTCATTACGTTATCATTATCGCTTTATCATCATGCATCATTTGATCTTCGAATTTATTAGATTCAGCAAAGATCTGAAGAGTACGATATTGTTCAGGATTCTAACGGTCCGATCCGTATTTTGCGGGTCGGACTGAGGAAATTTGAACATCGCATGGGCCTAACCCGAAATTTGACTTTTAGAGTCACGATTTTTCGCGATTTTTAAGCGAGAAACGCATAAAGATTACTTTCTAGGACATTTCGTGGGGATAAAATTGGTTATTTTTGAAAGGTATCTCGATTTTATGCTTCTGAAAGCTTCAGACCAGGTCAGGTCAACGGATCGGGCCGAAACTTTTCGATCCGTTTAGAACCCTGATATTGCTATATTCGTGCTATTCTTGAACTTTCTTGAGATTATAAAAGTGTTTCCGAGTGTAGGAGAGCTCATCAGAAGCCATTCAAAATACTAAAAATGTGAAGCCAATTCGCCTAAAATAAGCTCAATTTGTGGGTGACTAACGAGATGCCCGTCTTCATTCATAGAAATGAAAAATGACATTATGTCTCAAAATAGAGACATTCTTCTGATCTTTCTGAAATTTAAATAATTCGAAGAGGATGATGATTTTCTTTAGTCTTTAAAGTCAATTTGGATTGATCGCGGTAGCCAATAGCACTGCTGTGATTATTCAAGCCAATTTGTCTTGACTGTTGCGTCAAAATGCATCAGCTCATTTGCAAGCACATCTTCAGCCATCGTTATGGTCTTTACATTGCAAAATCCGCTGTTTTAGTCGAGCAAAATCCATTTTACCAAATTTATGAATTTTTAACGCAGTGTTTTCTTCAAAATCGGGCCACTGCGTTCTTTACGAATTA
Source organism: Diploscapter coronatus (assembly GCA_964036155.1). Taxonomy (NCBI): domain Eukaryota; kingdom Metazoa; phylum Nematoda; class Chromadorea; order Rhabditida; family Rhabditidae; genus Diploscapter; species Diploscapter coronatus. The sequence continues at coordinate 15,192,326 of OZ038423.1, read as the reverse complement.
CCATTTTCTGTTGTAAATTTGTTATTTTTCTGCAAATTTTATTCCGATATTCAATTTTCCTACCATTAAATTGCAGTCATGAAGAAACTATGTGTAAGATATTCGCAATCATAGGCCATTAGTTGAATAGAGCTTATAGGATGAACAATACTATATGCTGCGTCTTGTTTATTGCTCTCATATAATATTTGAAAATTCTTTAAAAATTTTAAATTCAAAGATGCCTAAAGGATAAAATCCTGATTCTGTAAGATAATCTGGCATCATTTTTCTGTAGGACGATAAAGGCCAACTAATAGTTTACATCCTATATCATCTGCACAAAAATTTTAATCGGTCAAATTATGCAAATAACTCAAATATCATAAAATCAAATTGCTCCCTCGTTAATTATTGTTTTTGCCCATCAGATTCATTCGGGTCCGCATTTACACAGTTCTTAATTCTCATTTTTCTATCAAATAATTTTCTTATTATCCTGTGTAATTTCATCTTCAGTTTATCATGTTCATTATTCAGTTGATTAATTATCAGAATATGTGAATTGTGTGCATTTTCAATCTCAACTTCAACGTTTATGTATGCAGCTAATACTTCTGTCAACATATTCAAATATTCGATCAAAATACATTTGCGTTGTTTGTAGTTGCATTATTTCATCATTATTAGCACTTCGTCTTCATATTATATCCGCCATATTTATCGTATTTCTCAAATATTCAGCTGGAAAATGTTATGATTATTTAGATTCTATAGAAAATTTTATCTGATTATTGTTAGGACTTCTATATACAAAATTTGTGATAACTTTATTACATTGAAAATTGTCATGTAAAGAATTTGTTCTACTGTTTCATATACAGCCTTTTCAAATATATAAATATTTTCCCGAAGTCTAAACATCATTTGATGATCGAAAGATCGGAATCACATGATTTCCGAATTTCTAGAATGCTCGTTTTATGCTGGAGTTCTTCCGAAAAAGACCACACAATTTCGTACATTCTGGTGAACCACAAAGTCCAGCGTATTTCGTGAAAAGTGGGAGTCGAGTTAAGTAATTAAAAAGAAAATGAGGAGAAAAGGCGTTTCCTTGAATGACCTAATGCAAAAAGAGGAAAATCGACGCTTCATGGCTTCATTCGAAGTAGCCCTGCAATTGGCATTTGTGAGAGCTCAAATCGATTCCGGAAGCAAAACGAGGAGAATGAAAAATGCAGATACAAGCACTTTTCCGTTAATCATTATAATTGCTCCTTAGCTCGAGTGTCTGAGCGTCTACATTTCATTCGGTCATTTTTCCCTTTTTTCCGCGAAAACAATAATTGCATTGTATATTCGCAAGGGCGGGGAGAAATGTCCGAAACGTAAAGCGCTATAATTACATTATCCATTATGACATTATAGCACTATGCCTATTGCCTATTGTGTTATTTCGAGAGTGCGGTAATCTATTACTTCTCGGACTAAAGCTTGTGCTATTTCCCCTGACTGCTCGAAGTCACGTTTAACCACATGACCCATCTGGCCAGGGCCTGACTTAGCCGGACCCTTCTTGGAATATCTATTCCCCAAGGGCTCAGCGAATAATAACAGCTCAGCCCTTTGTTTTGACTCTCCATTCTCTGACTCATTCCAAATATGGTTAGAGAAACGTTGATTGAAATTGCATTTTCAGCATTATTGCCTGAGCATATTATTTTTTTGTAGCATTTTCAGCTTGAAGCAAAAAAAAATCATTCTGCAAACAGCCCAAAATTTCCCATTTTGCATCATCAGTTCATCTTCTGCCTAGATTAATGCGCAATCCTGGATAATTCGTTCTATCTGCACCAAAATACGTATGAATCTTATTTCTAGACCTATTTTCTGTGATTTGGTCTGAAAATTGCGTAATGCTCATAACATTCTCGGATTATGATTAATGAAAAAACTCATTAGTCGAGGATAGACAAGCGCTCATCCACCTACTATGGGTGTTCTCCGTTGATTTTTGATTCTTCTACATTGAATACCACGACGTTGAAAGTCGCTTTTTAATTTATGCATTTTTTGGAAAAAATCATTTCTTTATCTGTAGGTCAAGGTTAGAGAAAATATTTCATTTTTGTTATTAACATTGTCAGCATGCTTCAAAGATTATTTTGACTCCAAATATGCTTTATTATACTCTAACCGTATTTTTACTCCTTAACTTTTTTCTTGTAGAATTTTCAAATATACATAAATTACAAAGAGTCATGCTCAACTTTGTTATCTGTTTTTCATCTCTTTCATGCAAATTACTTGTGTTTTGTCTAGATTATTAGGCTCCTAGAAAAAGACACACTTTTTTTCTTTTCGTCTCTTGCTTTCTCATACTATTTCTTAGAAAGGGCGGTGTCTTTTTCTAACTGGTGTCCCGGTGTCTTTTTCTAGGAGCCAGATTATTATCCAGTCAGATGCTTATGATTAGCATTGTGATTTCTACGCAACTCATAGCCCATCTGCATATTCTGCAATTCGTGTCTATTTTAGTAGAATCTCTCCCATGACACTTTTTCGGGCCTAGGACTTCAATCCTCGATCGACTCATCTTGACACGTGCACTCGCAAATTTGCAGCTCAAATGTCTCACCCACATCCGAATGTGAGCTGGTCAGTTTTCAAGTTGAGGCTGCATCCGCGATGCCTAATTAGACCCGCAAATTGACCAGTTGATTTTGACATTGTGCCAGAGTAAACATTCTCGCCTTGCAAAAAATTGGCTAGGGCTATTAGAAATTTCGACTTTATTCAAACACATAATTTTTAAATTTCATCTCAGAATATCGCTGAAACTGATTCCCCATTTCAACATGAGTTCTATCTGTTTTTTTTCGTCGAAAATATCGTGCAAAAATCACCATTCTATGACACACATATTTTTCTTCGTTCCCTAGTTGTTAATGACCATATTTTTCTTCTGTTGAAGATACATGCATTAATCCCTATTAAATATTCCCAGACTATCATGTTGTATGATAAATCGAACTTTTATCTTGCCCTGACTTCGCCCACGTAGTTCAGTGATCACCCCCAGGGCGTATAAAGAGATGCCGCCTTAGGGTATGTCGGGTATTCCGAGGACTGAAAAATTCGTGCTTTTTGAATGTTTTTTGTGCTCTCCTCCTCCTTCCATTCATTCTTCCCCTTTACTCATCAATCTTACCCGTTTTTGCCTCCATCTACATAGTAGCCATTCACTGGGCTCTGGGTATAAGATTCCTTCATCATTTTTGACGTCTTTTTGTAAAATTAGCCATTTTTTGCCCTTCTTGTTCCTTCCGGTACAAATTTGACCAATTCCACAAACGGCTGTCGCGGTCTACTGATGACCTTAAAATAACTTTTACAACTGGTTGATGAATTCCATAAAATGCCCCCATCATGCGTTGAGCCTTGCTCTGCCCATTCACATCTCATTTCAACAAGGAAGCATTTCACTGCCTCATCCGATTTTTCTACCACATATCATCAGTTTAATCTAATTCAAAGGCGCAAGAGGCAATAGGTCAACCTAGACAGGCCCCAGAGAGCTACTAAATTAGCAGACTGAAAAATTATCTCGATTTCTTGATCTTCGCAATATGTGAATCTGAAACATTTTTATTCGTTTTTTTCAACTTATCATGGCTTTCATGACGCACTTTCACTTCTTCAGGTGCATTTGCTCATGTTTTATGCATAGTTCGAAATTTTGGCTGACGAAGAACATTCGGTTCATCATTTAGAAGTCGGTTCACGTGAAGTATGATGTTTGTCTTTTCGAATTCAAGAATTACTTATTTTCGTGGAATTCGTCAAATTCGACCGAGTCTGTGTATGTGCGTATGTGTGTTGTGAGCATCATTTGAGCCAATTAACATTCAGCTGAATTGTGTTTCTCCTACCCCTGGTTTTCTTCATTTATTCTCCTGCTCACCGGCCGACGTCTGCCTCGTACCTCTGGGAATTTACCCCTCCCTCCAGTCGTACGGTTCCATCATTAGTCCTTTCAGTCCCGCTTTCCGGCTCCTTATCAAAATAATGATCCAATTTCTATTCACATATAAATTATCTCATTTTGAATTAAACATTTTATGCAGGACGTTTCGGCTAATGACGCCCAACCCAGATGACAATGTTCAAGGAATATGGTATAAAAGTGGCATCTAAAGGAGTCTAGGAACGTTGCAACAATCTTCAGTCTCCTTAATGTTCGAATATTCGGGTCGTGTATTTTGGTGGATAATCTATTCCTCTCTCAGACATTAATGTCTCAACTGCACGCAAATCTCATTTGTCTCATATCATCCCATATGTCCTTATTCTGATCTCCTTATCTATGCCAGGTGCTAAAGCTACATAGAAACATCAAAGGGAAAATGAAGAAGTTTTGCTCTGCTACTTTGAAACCGTATTTTTGAGTTTTGAGCTCATTGTCTGAAGAAATGTTTCGGAAATTAGTCGCTATGTTATTTTTGCTCGTGAAATTTTCAAAATTATACTTTGGCCATTTCTGATCACAGAGAGGCATTTCTGCTAACTCTTTAAAATATTGAGTTTTTATCGCTTATTATTTGCAATGTCACCTGCCATTACTCATTTTCATTCTATCTTGTTTTTGTAGCATGTAAACTCTAACCCTGTACAATTTCGCTCTTGTTACGTAAAATCGCCCCCGTTTTGCTTTTCGAGAAAAGTTGTTTCTGATTCTCCAACTAATACGATTTGCGAGAGATAAGAATAGAATCATAATCCTAATCGAAGTATTCATTTATTAATTCGAAGAAATCGTTTGTTGCCAGGCAATTATTTGATTCCTTCGACTTTAACAGATCAATCATCGTAAAATGTAATTTAATTTCTCAGGCGGGTTGTTTCTTGTCTCATGATAATCTAATTATTTTAGATCAAAGCATTTCTGCGGAATAATGACTTTCCAGACAACAAAAACATAGCTGAAACACTTTGATGTAGGATTATGAGTAAATCAGGCTTGGTTCTTGAACGTCTTTTGAAGGGTAACAATACGAAAACAGGTTAAGATAGTTCACTAAGGAATGTTTATACCGGGCTCAGCAAATTGATAAGTGCCGAGCAACATGAGCATAAGCGGGGGCGGCAATTTGAGGTTTGATGTAATTTTTAAGCGACGGGATGATCTTGTTTAAAGTCAACTCGCGTTATAAATAATCTAGCCATCTTCTCGTCCCTACCTATGAATACTGTCACTACTTTGTTTTCAAATGTTTGCGGTTAGATTATGAAAACATCGGTCAGAACAGCATCATCTATCATATCTTCGAGCTATGTTCAGACATCACCAGTTTTTTCTCCTGTTATGTTCAGCAGATATTCTCATTTTGTTGTCGCTGATGACAAGATGCGTTCCCTACATGTCTTCATTCATTCATGCGTATTTCTGCATTTCGCGGCTCTCCGCTGTTCTGTCGTTCGTTCCGTTGGTTTCTCATTAGCTCCTTGCCTCCCCCTTCTTCCGTCTATTTATTTTCCAATTATTCATCGTATTGGCTGATTTGTCATTTTTCAGCGCATAAACCTCGCTCTTTTCATCTAAAATGCGATGAGAATTAGACTAATTTCCTAGTTTCATACGGAGGTACGGGCAATGGATCGAGGTCTAGAAGCAGCCCTAGAGTCTAGACTAGTCTATCTCCGACTCCTCTGTTCATCAGCTCATACTCGAAAAATGCTAACTTGATGTGGGTGGCTCGAGTCAGTGACTAGGCTACCATCATAAGCTGATCAAAGTTATAGGAATCCTCTTTTGAAATTGTAGTTGAATTTCATAGGGTTTCAAAAATCTAGCTAAATTGAAATTGTAGGTTTTCTAATTTCGTAATACCATGAAGACCACCACCATCTATCCAATTCAAATCCTCATTTCTTTAGTACGCACTATGTAAATTCAGAAAAGCGATAAGGAAAATTTCTTAATCCACCTAAGCAAAGATTTGCGGAAGTTAATTAGAGCTTGATCAGCCGTACTTGGATGCTAATTCATAAATTTCCCCCTCTAATTATTCATCTTCTGAACTTCCCTGGTGCCATTTCAAAATATAGCATAACTAGAAGAGTAAGAAATATGATCGTGCCCAATTCCGAGTGTGGCCAGACTAATAGACAACTAATCGAGGTACTAACTCGAAAAGGAAGTAAATCATTTTATATTTAGTATAAATTAGCTACGATAAATTACACGGCTTGAATATTTCAAACCCTCAAATATTATGCGATTATATCTTCTCGTTGTATCTAATAACTAGGTTGAACATGTTCCAACTTTCATTATAACTCATGCGAATACCGAAATTGGCCTCACATCATAAACTTACTTATCCCTTCGTTCCATTATATTATACGTCCCATCGAGTCTGGGGCTATTATTATGACAATTACATGTGATGTGAAGCAAAATAGCATTGAAGAAATCATTGAAAAAATGCGTCACTTATTTCACCATTCATATCAAATGAAGAGCCCAGGAATTTGATATGGGTAAAAATTTCGTTTTTCTATATTCTTTTGTGTCATTACGTCCGAATACTCCATTCCATTTTCTGATCTTCCACTAATCTTCCGTTTTTTTCTAAGGATGCTTTCCAGTTCGTTTAGACACAGATCCCTCATCCTTCGTCTGTTTTATCTAACTTCACTCAAAAATGCATATTCGTCTTTATATTCTCATTTCGCCTCCACATGACCCAATTCACTGATCCCTTTTTATTAAATATGTAGAACTTTTTCTAGATCTTATTCGCCAATAAGTTTCTCATTTTAACCACATTTATGACACGCTGTTTTTCGTTAACAGTTATCGAGATTTGTTCTCTTATTCGTAACAACGAGGTTTCAGAATTTGAATTTTGAATATTCGGAATAGAAAGGAAATTTCCAAGGGCTTGGTATAAAAGCTCGAAATTTGAAAAAAAAAAATCGACGAAAATTAATGATTTTCAGTATCGGAAATCCTATTTCGATCTCGATTCATGAAAAATTCAATACGAATTCCACTATTTTCAAGATTGGAACTCTGAGCATCGTTGAATTGAAATTTTCGATTTAGCTAAATTTGAGTGATCGTTTTTTATTCCAGATTTTTCTCCAACTGCGGGCTACCCTTCAAATATCTCGATAGACATGTCAACTCAGGCTCTCTCACTTGTAAGTCTATCAACATTCATTTTTCTGGAATATTCCGTAGGATAATGAAAACAGGGATTTACGAGACGCGTCTTATTTACATTTTTAGAAAAAGCTGGGATATTTTCTGTTTTATTTTCATTCACAGATGCGGCATATCGGTAATTATTCCGAATACAAAAATGCTGCGATAAATATATCACGCGATCAGACAATATTCTTTCATAATTCACGTGAAGTCGTACAGATTTACCGTTCTCATTTTTCTGGTAGAAATATAGTGATTCAGAGCACCCAAATTAGACTCATATTTTGCCATATTAACGATGTTCGCTATTTCCGTTACCTTGAAAAACATGCATCTAAATAATTTATGAAGGTCTTTGAGTGCGAGCTGAATAAGCCTTTAATATTTCGAAAGGGAATAATAATGTATTCATAGTTGATACAAGTCCATTATGCCTTTCATTTGGGAATTCGTTATGAAAAACTAAGTTTAACCTAAAAATATTTACGGAAAGGCTAAAACAAACAAACACAATTAACGGAGTGCGGAATAAAGTCACGCTTTGTGTAAGCCAATTCGTGTATTTTTCAAAACGAATTCGTTAGAAGCGAAGCGAACTTTCGAACAGAGCCAAAACAAAGAACGACTTGAACAGCAGCTATTCTACCGTAGTCAAAAGTGGGACGGAGTAAACTACACACGCTAGTCGTTCTTTCCGAATGATGAATGATGCAATTTCAGGTTGTTCTCGCTCTGGCTGCTGTATCATATTCATCCGCAGGTATAATCACTTTGCAATTACAGTAGCGCGATAAGGGGAACTCTCAAATGGGAATTCACAGATCTTGATGAAACTCGTCAAATATGAGTTTTAAATGTTGCTGATCATTATTATTATCGCGTCAAAATCCGTAAAATAGGGACTTGGAGCCTGGAAATCGAAGACAATCCTATTTCTTCGCTTTATTTATGAAATTGGAAAATTCGCATGCATGTTTGACAAGCGAATTATCTCATTACTTGCACAAAGTACGACTAAAAACGGATTGAAATTCCTTAACTCCAGACTCCTATTCAGCACTTTTTGGCTTCCTCACCGTAATCCCGTCACTGAAAACCCCTATTCTGAAAGTTCCATCAAGCTCCGTGAGTTCCTATGAGGGATGTTCCCCTTGTGAGTTAGATAAAATAAACATTAATTTTGAAAGAATTGAAGATTTTTTTTGTATTTTTGTCTATCCAGTAGAAATTTTTAGTCGTGATGATGCTAATTAAACATAACGAATCATTATTTCAATATATTTGCTATTTACTTTTTCTCAGCTCATACTGCATGTAAACAATCTCGGTCAATTAGTAAAATAATTTAGGAAGGCATAAACGGGCTCTAAACGCACTCGATGGTGATGGTTTCGATATGAAAAAGAGGTAATTACTCCTTATCTAAATCCATCAAATTGTGAGAATTTTCAGGGCTCTTGACAGTATAGACGGTTCATTCGGATTCGATAAAAGAGCACTAAACGCTATGGACGGTGATGGGTTTGGATTCAACAAACGTGCTCTGAATTCCCTCGAGAGTGAAAATTTTGGATTCAAAAAGAGAGCTCTTGACGCCATTGATGGAAATTTCGGTTTCAATAAGAGGTATAGAATAAAAACCTCACAAATTGCTTTATTTTTGAATTTTTAGAGCTCTTAACGCTATGGACGGTGAAGGATTCGGGTTTGATAAAAGGTAGGGTGATTTTTCTTGTTCTTTCAGATATTTGTTTTCACATTAGTTTTTGCAAAGTGTCTTCTGTTTTATCAGAAGTTGATAACAAAAATACTGAAAGAAACAAATTTCAGAGCTCTGAACGCTATGGATGGAGACGGCTTCGGGTTTAACAAAAGGTAGGATGATCTTCTACCTTTACAATTCACTTTTCCTTAGAAAATAAATAAGATCTCTCAGCTACATGAATTTAACTTTATAACATGTTTGTTTTATCCATGATGAACGATAAATTTCTAAAGCATTATACTTTCAGAGCATTGAATGCTATGGATGGAGAAGGTTTTGGATTTGATAAGCGGTAAGGGTTTCTAGCTTCAAGTTTGGAGATTTGAAAATTTCGCAACATCGTAGCATGCCGAAATACGCAGCATGAGAGGCTAAAAAGGAATGAAAGTACTACTTTGCACAATATTTCCTTGCTGCGAAAAATCGAAATTTCTTCAAACTATTTTAACTGATCAATTTTAGTGCTCCCCGACGACACACACAGGGATACAAAGCGAAAATCCACCGATGGTTCTAAATTACCGAGGTCCTCGATTAGATCAGAGCAAAATTAAAGCAGCCAGTGATAGAGACCTGAATAGTTAGAAAGTGGATGTCTGTGTCAATCGCACAGTTCGTGCAAATTGTTCAATTCTCATATCCTCTCTCACCCTCAAGTGATATTCTCCTTTTCCCTTATTCATTTATCTCACTGTTTGATGATGATCTCACGTAGGATTCGAATTCTATGAATTTTCTAAATCTTTATCTAATTATTTGTTTATTTGCTAGTCTTTATCCAATTAATTAACATCCTTTGCTTGTGCCAATTCTTATCTGTTCATTTACAGTCGAACAAATTTTTATAATTATTTTTTATTTATTTTTGAAAATAAACCATTTGTCTTGTTTATTTGTTGATGAAATGTGATAAATCATTATCGCTTTATTGTAAAACTCATTTATTTTGTATGATTTTTCTTATAAAACTTTATTTATTTTATTGTATGTCAATTGTAACTATGCGATTATTTCAATGTTGTTGTGCCGTTTGAAATAATCTAGCTTCAAAGATTATTTACCTATCTACTCTTGGTGTGTGCTTTTTTCGAAGTTCTCTAGTCATCATTAATCCCGCAAAATGGACAGGATATGATCAATGAAACGCTATTTTTTCTAAGGTATTACGGAAAAGAAATTGAACGTGACGAGTGAAAGCAAGAAACATGTAGAACTTTGGAAAACCTAATGAACTCCTCGTACAAGCTTTTGTTTGAATAAAATTCAAAAATATTATTTCTTAGCCACGAATGAGCATGGTATCCGATACTTTTGGCACCTACCATTTGACAAATCCATCATTACTCATCCAGAAATAAGACTGGAGTCCAGGCGGATGCCTACTTCCACATAAATACATGCAAAGAGCGGAATATGTAACGATGACTGATGCACCTGGAATCTATTCAGAAGCAGTTATAAATGCATCGAGACCAGCGCGGCTTATGGGTCCAGAAAGACTAAATGCGAGAGGACGCATTATTTAGAAGTGATGGTTTGACATTTGAATGTGATAAATAGACAGGTTCATGAAATATTCAAAAACATGCCTGTGCCTGTAAACTACATTACGTGCTTGACGAATTTAGGTTATGAGTAATTTGTGGCATGATTCGGCCTAAATGAGCCATAATTACTTTTTAAATGCGAAAAGCAAATTCTGACGTGAAAATGCACATATTTTCCGTAAGTTTCTTTTCCCACGAATGAGACGTTCTTTCTCGGTGCGACAAAACGCTAAACAAAGAAAAAGGCAGTGACGAAACGCAATGACAAAAGCTGCAACCAACCCAAATTGACCTAAACTGTTCAATCGACTGTGAGAATCTCTGCGCACTCGGTTCTGATCGATTCAGTGAGCATTTAGTTCGTCCAATAACTTGCATTGAACATTTTGCACGGATATTTGCTTTCCATTTGGAGAAAATGTGTGGATTATGTTATTTCGAAGATCTTTTTCGTTGCGAATTTCATTGTTTCTGGAGATTTGGAAAATAATTTGATACTCTTCGATTTAGCAATTCTTGCTAATTGTCTTTTTCCAAAATTTCAAAATCACTGTTCTTGAATATTGATCAATCTCGGTGTTTGCCTTAGCAATTGTGTTGGCCGATTCTCGATTCTCTCCGTCCCAATTGGATGAGTTCTGTCCGTTCTGTTGTAACTTCTGTTTGCGCATTGGCACCTCGTCCTGCTCCTTACCTTCCTTCTTTACTTTCTATTTGATTCTCGTTACTTCACCTACTCTCACCTTACTGCAACACTCCAATGCTCAACATACGCACAATGGACATTTCACTTTTGTACTGGTCACTTCTTCTATGTTCGATGTTCGATGACTTCGCGTTCTGATCATAATTTTTGGAGCTAAATTTGAATATTATCCAAGCTGAGCATGATATCAAGAGTTTTATCAGTATCTTCCATTTTGATTCAAGAGCTCCACTTTTGTCTAATTTCTCATTCTTTCTTCACTTTTTGCACCGCCTCAATCATCTTATCAGTTTCTTCATTTTCATTTTCATTCTCTATTCTTTATCAGTCTTATCAAAGTCTTCTTCACGTATCACGAACGTCTCTCTGATTTATTTCAGGCTTCTGCTGTTTGTTTTCTTTTGTTCATCAAATCTCCGCGTCTCTCCATTTGGAGTGCATCCCTCTATCCTTGCTTGATTTGCTTGGTTTTGATAGCTTGATTATAGCAATTGAGAAGCTATTTTTAGAAATTGAATATTCCGAAACTTTTGGTGCTAAATACTTACATTCCATTGCTCAACTATTATTGCAATTCGGCTACTTTCGTTGGAAACAAGCGGGAGGGAAAGAGAACGCGCAATTCTAGCATTGGTGGAGGAGTGCTCGTTACCCGACGACACATTGCACACAGCTGATTTTGTTCGTCTATTTAAAACGAAGGCAGTTAATTGTGTGCAATATGTCGTCGGGTAACGAACACTCCTTCACCAATGCTAGAATTGCGTGTCATTGTCCCCTTTCAGCTTATTTCCAACGAAAGTAGTCGGATTGCAATAATAATGGAATACCGCTTTTTTGGAAAGTTTCATCGAAGCATGAAACGTCCGTATTTAAAAGTTTATGTTTCAGTCTTTATTCACGTTTTTCTCATAAAAAGTGAGGCTTTCGTTGATTTGATAAATGAACCTCCTATGAAGTCATTTTCTGTGGATTTGGAAAAATTTGAAGAAGCAACAAAGTTTCGTAAAATTTTCCTAAAACCTAATTTCCGAAATACCGATAATTTTCACAGACAATCAATATGCTATGACTGCTCTTTCAACTGTTCGGAATGAACTGTTCTTTCCCTTACCTCTCCTCTCCTTTCCTCATTCCTCGTTCTTTCTCTCCGTTATCCCTTCAACTCGTGCATCTAATGTCAGAGAGAAACGAAAAGAAGACGACGAAAAATTGCATCCAAACATTGTCGCCGCGATTTGAAAGCAACCGAACCCACAACCCGAAACAATCGTCCTTTCCTCTGCCGACGCTTTTCTTCGTCAAATATTTAGATCGATCCAATGAGTGCAAACAATATTAATCGCCTCATCTGTTTATTTATTTATGCATGTTGTCTCCTTGATATTCTTGGCACTATTGAATTTTTGGACGAAGGACAAACTGATGTGGCTGGAAAATTTGAATCAAGAAATTATTATGGTTTATTCAGAACACCGATCAACTTATCTGCACTTTCTTTCACGGTATTTGATCTTGAGAGTCAAACTTTTCATATCATCCAGCTAAATCTTTGAAAAATGTTCAACATCGTAATCAATCTCTCAGCTTTTCAAGTGTCTTTCATTCAACCTCATCTTCAAATCTTAGCTTGCTCTCGTCTCATTTTCACTCGTTCACTTCCTATTTCGTCGCTCGTTTCGCAGCAACTTTTATTTACTCACTTCTCGGCTACAAACGCGTAAAGACAACTGTAAATTGCAGTTGACGAGCGACGCGCGTTGGACATCGAAGCGGAACGAGGAATTTTGAAAAATATCGACTGTACCAACCTATTCTAATAATTAACTGACATAATTTCTGGTCGAATCGAAAAAAACGATAATTGAATAGAAATTACTAAATATTGTAGAACGCACGGTAAGTCAAGTAAGGAACTTGATAGTCAAGTAAAGATGAGCCCGTTAGAAGCAATTTCTAACAAATGAATGGCCAGCGTCTTTGATGCACATGCCATCAAATAAAAGATTGTTGACCATTCAAGTAATGATGCTATCTTTCATTTAGATTCAGGCGAAGAATCTATTGCCTTGAGGACAATACGAACGGCAAAAACTGCTGTCTAGCGAGCCAGTCAGTGCTCAAGTAATCGGCACATTGTGAGTTGTAAACATGAGGACGAGAAGGATCTATCACATTCTACTAAACTTATTTATTGTATTCCAAGTAAGTCGCTATAGAATTCAGAGACTTATGAATTTGGCAATTTGATTATGGTTAAAAATCATCGATACTGGATGTAAATAATTTCAAATTCGTATTCGTATTGATTCTAAAAATTCGAAAAGAATGTTGATAATTTCGGAGAAAAGTATCATTTGACGGAGTGTGCAATAACGGGGCGGTTTTTATCATTTAACGGATTGATTTTTGCCTAATGATAGATTGTTTCGAATTCTCAAACAAAACAATACGTAACGTTTGGCAAAAATCACTTCATCAAATGGCCAAACTTCTCCCATTATTGCACATTCCACCGACCCGTCATCGCGTTAAATGAAAATCGTCGATTTTACTTGTAAATATTTTGATTTTACATTTTCAGGAGTCAATATCGTTGTTGTTGAGGATAAATGAATACGGTTTACATGAAGCTGCAAATTTCACACGACAGTGGATAGGAATGGCTGGTCCGCATATAAAATTGCCTGATATTAGGGTATCTCCTGGAATTGATTTTTTAGTGATCATTCAACAATTCAGCAATCATTTTACAATACATTTGCCGCCGGCGAGATGAATGTCACAAATATCAAAATCAAAAATTTCGTACCGCCTTTGATTCGATTTCGACCTTCTGATCACGGAATCCTCTACATGAGCACGCTGAGTGGATACGCACAGGCAAGATATTATTTATTATTCCCTTTTCCACAGCTTGAAAACGCTGATTCAATCGCAGGTGACTGCCGATTGGAAAGTTGAGTCAGAACTGCTGAGTTTGTGGAGAATCCCACTCGAAGGTGCAATATCATCACAAATGACGGGCTTGATTTCGGAGATCGCTATGCAGGTCTTTTCAAAGAAGTTTCAATGAAGTTGAGTATTCATCAAGAGTCTTTAGATTACTCCTGATTATGAACTCGAGGTGCATCATTGCGTAGCTCAAATTCGAGATCTTAGAGTGAATTTTCATGGAAGCATGGCGGCCGAAATCATCCACTGGTTTAGACAGAGCATAACCAGGACAATACGAAAGACACTTGAGGATGTATGGAACGCTATTTCGCACATTTTATCAGAGATCATTTTCCAGGAATATTGCGAAATCATGAAGCAAGAATGGCTACCGTGGGTCGAGGCACAACTAAGCCAATTCCCAACAAATCTCACTATCAGCTACAGCCCAGAGGTGAAGTTTCAGTGCTAAACCTCTGTACATAACCAATTGCGTTGCAGATTCTACTCATTCAGTCACTGCAATCGATAGCTATGAATCAGCAGAACATCGACATCCGAATGCGTAGCGATCTGATGTGGAGCGGAGAGTTCGTTGAAAGCGCTCCAGTCGAGAATCAAACGCTGATCAATATCGAATCACTTGATCGATCAACCAGGATGATCGATATGTACATCGACGAGCACACAGTAAGAACTCTGTATTGCTCATAAATTTCAGTCTTCATTGAAACTTAGGTACAAAGCGTCCTAGCAGCAGCTCACTTCGCCAACCATCTGAAGTACATATAAGTCAATTTCTACTCAAATGAATACTCAAATTTAGAACATCTCTTGAAAGTCCGTTCTTGCGAACGAACTGTGATGTCCTTTGCTTGGGAACCGTTCTGCCAGAATTGGTCGAGCTCATTCCAAACCGAACACTCAAAGTCGATGTAGGGAAGATCCTTATAAAATGGATCGCTTTTGTTCAAATTTTCAGGCATCAACTTTATCGCCGCCAGTCATTTCCCTCCAAACAGGGAAAACTCTCGTATTTCTCAATGCCACTCTCTCGGTTTATTCCGATCCGCCGGTAGAAGACATCAAAGGAGAAATCGTGAAGGTTAATGTTGAAACTGAGTTTACTCTATCGATGGAAATGCGGAACAAAAAGGTAAGCTGGTGACGGGGTTATTCACAATTCCATTTCCGATCATGAATTCGAATCGTGAAAACATTCATTTCGTTATTTCGTTTCCAATTCCGACTTTGACTCATGAAAAATTTCAATCCCAGTTTCGGATCTTTGAAGTGTTTAATTTCAACTCTTAATTTTTCAAAAACTAGGTTCTTATCAGCTCTCGCTCCCAATTTATCTGCCCCATTTCTTTCACTATTACTTTGTTTTTAGGTTAAAGGCTACATAAATATGATCAATGCTCAAGCGAATCTAGTTGAATCAAGTATTGGTTTGCTGTCGCAGAAGGTCTGTCAAAACCTGCTGAAATCAAATTCAAATTGAATTTTTAGACAATAGACTTCTTCGTGAACATGTCGATTCCATTCTTGGAAGATGCCGTTGATTTGTTCATCGGAAAGGGCCTATTTGTTGGAGATCCATTCCAATTTCCTTCGACGAATGAACATTTGAGGTAGATTTTTCGAAAGAAAGAAACCAATAATGGATGCGATTTTTAGCATTGAACTTGGTTGCGTTCGATGGCAAGCGGATATTTCTATGCCTTCAATCCAACAGCACACACCACGAATAAATTAGGAATTCGATTCTCTAGTTATTTATTTATTTACTCCAAAATGATCGCGACGTGTCAAAATTATCTCACTTATTTATTGTATTGTCAAATATAATTTGACTGCATTTGTATTTATTTTTCGATAATTTCTGCATTTATCATTGTACTCAAATTATTTTATTTCAGTCTTTATGACTTTTTTCAATTTTGCTGGTCTTTTGTAATTTTAGATGATAGTGAGTAATATCCATGACATTTTCTAATTTTGCACTTTTACATGTGTAGGATGTTCATCGTATTGCACAATGTGTTCCGAGATATGATACAAGAAATCATTTTTTTCTTGTTGAGAAATTCGCAAATATGTCGAAGATAAACTTGATTCATTTTATTTATAGCTTATCATATAGCCTGAACGGAATATTATTTTTTAAATTAATTATTCTATCATCGGAATTGACTAAAGATACAATAATCCACTTTCTTCGTAACCAGGATTAGGTGTGCAACAGTACTTTTTGTATGAAAAGCTGCCGTGATTAAATTGTCCATTTGGAGGCAAGCTGTATGTCATCCCATTTAGACAGAGAGTAGGGTGAGTCTGAGTCAGTTATTTATCCGACTGATTCTGCATGGTGGAAATCTTCTCAATGAATTAGACTAACAAACCTACAGGAGGCACCGGCAATCTACAGCAAACACCATTGAAAAAGAATCCTCCGCCGGGGCAATTTAATCCTGATGCCTATGTGACTATATCATTTCTTAGGACATTTATCGAGAATGTTCTAAAATACGAATAGACTGAATTTTATTTACGACGATTAGTCTTACTTTAGGCTCATTCTGTGCAGATGTCGCGAACTGCGACCTTCGCTTTTTCCATTTCGTAGAAAAATCACATTTTTTTAAAGATGCTTTCAGATTGAATCTATTCCCGATGCAAGAAAATGTTTTCTTCCCTCTCTCCTCCCACCTTTTTGCCTCGAGATAAAAGCAGCATTCCTTGCTGCTTTCCACAATTCAACGAATTTGCTTTTTACTAATGATTTCCACATTTTTCGTTTTTACGAGTTAATTACCCAAGTTCAGACCTAGGGAGCACTTTCATCAGACAAAATATATATAGGGGGTAGGTCGCAAGGGGTTTCTGACGATCGTCCTCCCTAGAAATGCCCAAGTTTGAGGATAATAAATTGGTGTGAAATTACATCGACCAGCTAATTTGCCCGACTATCCGCTAAGCTTGAAGCAGCAATCACACATTAATTTCCTACCATTTTCAGCAGAAACGCTAACAGCGATAGAAAGAATTCACAAAAAATAGAATATTTGATTGAGACGAAATAAAGATTTCCTTGGGTATAGGAAGCACGACCGGCCAAGTGATTTGTCACCTTTTACATCACTATCATCAAACAGATTTATAAACATCGTACGAAATTGAACATTGACTGATGGATAAGCAGTAACGTCATACCGTACTGTGAAAAGTTAGCAAAACGTGTTTCGCCTTTGCTCCAAACCATCAAAATTTATCCATGAAAGACAGGTAAATAGCAATATCTTACAAAAAAAGAAAAGTAAACTCAGAAAAAAGTAGCACGTGAATAAATTGCGCATCTGTCCAACTATTCGAAAGTTCACAGTTTTGACCCAGCTCACCAAAATCGGTTAGTAGGAAGAAGAACTAGATAATATTTTCACAGACAAACGATGACGAACTTGTAGAAAAAATAAGTCGGATGAAGAATAAACTCGACGAGTACTTCAAGACAAGTACTGTAAATTGATAGGAAGATTCGCTTTCAACAAAAAGTACTCAATCTAGAACAACTTTTCTCGATTTAAAGATAGTGATTTTTCCAATAAAATAGTATTTCGAATACATTGAATCGATAAAATTCTTGATCATAAAATCATACGTGCAAGAGGATAAAGTTGGAAAGTCCAACATTGAATGAACTCGATCTTTACAATGCCAAATTAGCCAAACTCACTTGCGCGAATCCTTGGAAGATATTGGCTGGATAATTGGTCGAGAGAGATTTTTGCGCTAGGAAATAGGGGCCTTGATTTGAAGAATAAAATAGTCGCAGACTATAGAATTATTCTCGTCCTTTACAATCACGTAGGAAAGTGGGCAATGCCCTTTTCGGATTTCATTCATTTAGTCGGAAAAGCAAGTTCTAGCCATCTTTCGATTCGGGACTCTACAAGGTCTACAAAATCATTCATGATACTCATAATATTCCTACTTTTACTGCTGAAAGTTACTCTTGTTTCAAGCTGCATGCCGACGGTTCCACAATCTGACCCAGAACTCACTACACTTACTCCGATAGATTCAACGACAGAAGAGACTGAGATGCCGTGTCAGCCTTGTCAAGTGAAAATTCAAATCTTGATTATTGTAAATGGCCGATTACTTGAGGCAAAATAAATGAAATCCAATTTTGATGCGCGCACTGTTTGCAGCAGATTTTACGCTATTACATCATGCTCAAATAATCAGTTAGACGACTATTTGTAAATACGCAATGCACACTTTACATATTCGAATTTTTGCTTAATTTATTCTGTTTCAAGTATCGGTCATCGACAATAGACCTAGGAAAGGTATCGGTTGTGACTTTTATTTTTATCCATCCTCCATTTTGAATTTTTAAATTTCAATGATTACCCGATTTCTTTTTTTTTTAATTTAAAAATACCTTTCCATCCTAGGCCAACTTTTGTGTCTATGGAATTTTATCGGGGGTTTTTTCAGCAAGATACGACAATTGGTTCGACATCGACCGAACCATCCACGACGTCTTCAAGTGAATCTAACGAAATGTCGTCAACGACTGTTGAAATGGAACAATCCACGAGTCCTGATATGAGTTCAACAATGTCATCTACGACGACTAGCAGCATAGAATCAACTCCCGAAACATCAGTAATGCCAATAGAAAGCACAACTTCTTCAACAACGACGACTACTGAAGAACCGACAGAAAGTACAACTTCTTCAACGACGACTACTACAACTTCGTCAACAACGACGACTACTACAACATCGACAAGTAGCTCTACAACGTCTCAATATGAATATTGAGACTAGTTTTAAAACAAACTCACCTATGAAAAATCATATATTTAGGGTGCGAGGGATGCAAGCCAGTTCAAAAGCTTGATTACAATTGGACTAGCATTGAAACATGTGGAATGTATACTCTGAGAGAATATCAACTTGAAGAGCCTATATTAGTATATAATATATCAGATGGTACAACTTGCAGGCAAGCAAACTAATTTGCCAAATGAATTTTCCATGAGAGTGATATTTCAGCATGAAGTATACTTGCGATACGATGGGATACAAAGGCATGCTCCATGTTTACATTGATGGGGGCAGGAAGTGCTGTGACGTGTTATATTTTTCCGAATCGTTTATCAAGCTTGTTTGCAACGAAGACGGTAACTAATTTTATCGGATTATCCCTTTTTCGCAAACTCAAGAAATACTATCCTACCCCATTCCATTTTGGTTTAGACTCAGTTAGAGAATCAAATTTGAGGTTGATGATGCGAATTTTCAAACTAAAAAAATGCTGAAAAACTTCATATCTTCGAGAAATCGGTCAAGGATAAGTTTTAGGCAACTTTGAGAATAATGGAAATGTTCAAATCGCAATAGCCTGCTTCAAACAGAGGACTTTGAAGAGTCGAATCAGACAAAGAGATAGTCATCTGATGGATATCTACGACGACTCATACTTAAATTATTTTCTCAAAAAAATATCAAAATTGACGGAGGATTTCTAGCACTCGATCAATTGGAAATAAATGTTTATTATTTGGAAAGAATATCTACATGCATGATCAATTTGATTTTCTGTCAGAATAATTTCCAAATGCAGAAACGTAACTAAATTTTCCTTTTTCATCCTCTGGATCCGGACCCGGCCCGAGAACCGCAAAATGCGGGCCGGGCTGGGTCCATCAGCAACCCTGGTAAAACGGCAATTTCGAAATCCTACAATTAAGCCTTTCAAGCAGCCTAGCAATGCAAAATAGGGTAAGGATTGGTAGAAAAGATTTATTCTATACTATTTCACCTGTCTTGAGGGCTTGAAAAATTGAGTTTTCCAAGTTTCTTGTGAAACATATTCTCAAATTTTGAGCAGCAACTCTACACAATGAGTGCAAACGCTGATAAACTTTTATTTCGATTATTTTATCAGTACTCTTGTAGCTTTCACAAACTAGTATTTCAATTCAATCACCATTACTTTTTTCTTTTTGAAATTTCTCTCGATTCTAAATTCAATACAACAATTCGTTTTATCTATTTTTATCAAGGTTATAGCCATATCGGAATTGTGAAAGCGGTTTGACAGAGCAAATATTTTGAACTCACCCAAATACAGCAATAAATTATTGATCTCTTGAACTTTGGATATTTTTCTGAATTACTTCTTCGAAATGTAAAATTATTCTAACAAAACAAATAGGAAAAAAATGAAGTTGTTTTCTAAAAATGATTGATCTGAACAAATCTGATAGTGAGATCACTTTTGCAGTGAGCAATCGTTCTCTTTTTCCTGTCTTGTTTGCTATCAAACTCTTCTATCGATTTTAATCTCATAAGGATTGCTTAGCGATTTTTCATGTGCGCTTGAAAATTTGATGATTCATTTTTCTATCGACTGATTTTTAGCTATTTCTAGGCAGATTTATTTTCCCCAGATGAATGACGAGATTTCATACGCCTACTTTGACAACGACGGGAAACTACAGTCAGTTGATCTTTTGAAAATATTTTTTATACAACTTTTCACCTTTCTAGAGGTCCATTTGATAAGAATTGCATGCAAACATGGTATAAAGATGGCTACCTATGTGGAGACTTGAAGGTTATCGTCTTGAAAACGGTTGCAAAAGTTACAATGAGTATGAATAATTGTTGACAGGTGATGAAGGGAGAAAATTAGATGAATTAACGAAGCAAAATGGGAAAGAGAAACCGTTTGAATGGAAAATTTCAAATAAAGAAACGCAGACGTTATCCATTAACTCGGAAAGCCCAGAAAGTACAACTCAATCGACGTTAGCTGCTATTAGAACGAGTCAACTATTCGAGGTGAGAAATCTCATATCTAAGTTGTTATTCTTTGTGGATTTAAGAGTACTAAGGATAGCATGAAATTGGTGATGAACCCCGAGGAAAGAATAAATGCGTTAAAGAAACTTGCGGAATCGGTGGAGGTTTCAAACTCAGTACCAATTGCAATGCATGTCTAATGCATAGATGTAATCGAGGTTTAGAAAATGTTCTAGGTACTATGATGAGATGATAAAGCTGAATTGCAATGCGATGAACTTGATAGAAAACAGCGATTATGAAAATGCATTCGTTCTGTTAGCGAGATTTTGTTGGTATATTTTATATCTTTAGAAGTGATGAGAAACAACGATTGAACAGGCTATCAATGTCGAAAATTAGAGACCATATTGGTTACGCATTTTTTGAATCTGAAAAGAAAAGAATGGTTATCAACCTCTATCCATCAACTGTGACTATCGCCGAGAAAATCAAGGCTCTTCTAATGAAACGATTCGAGGATGAAGCAAACCAGTTCAATAGAATGGTGGGAAGTATCAAAAAATTAAATTTGGTATGATTTTAATGCTGGTGAATTAAAAATTATAACTTTTAGGGTGATGCTAGTGTTTCAATTAAAACTGGCAGATCAGCAGAAGCTCTACAACCAAAAACCGAAGAATCGGGGAAAGTTTTGAAGGTCGACAAATCAGTCGGCACCATGCCTTTTGCCGAAGTCAAACCGAATGTATCAACCATACCATTCAATTCGGTATCATCCTAATAAACTATCGAAACCTCCCTATTTATTAGGTCTTCGGAGTAGCAGTTCCGATTTCAACAAATCCAATACCGACTCCTACTATTAAACCAGCTAACCAGAAAGCTCAAATTGTTATAGTGAATCAGAAACAGTTAATCGAACAAAACAAAAAATTTCGCATACCATTTTTGAATGGAGTTAAAATCACAACTTGCAGTGATAGATTGAAATGTAATTAAACACGAAGAATGTTAAATTTATTATTAAATTCAGCCACTGAACTAACAATTAAAGTGGCCGAACTCAGAACTAATTTAGAAAATTTGACATCAAATCAAAGATTGGAACTGTTTAAAATAATGGAAAGTGAATTTAAAATGCCGGTAATAAATTGAGATAATTTTAACCTACTAGCAAATCTGTTAATATCGGAATATTTAGAAGCAATTAAAATGTGGTAGATGTTATATCTCGAATAATAGTATCGACAGTATCATCAGACATGCGCTGAGTGAAGAACACATCAGAAAAGTAATTCTTTAGACAACATACGATTAAATTTAATAATATTATAGGTTGTCGAAGCTAATTTATGCTTCTTTCAATCGGACTATACAAGGATTAATCAAATTATAAAATTTGTAAAGAAATAAAAATATCGTAAACTCAGAAATGATACATCTAATGATCTGGTACGCACGAACGAGCTACTTTTCGGTGCGAAATTTGTGTCAATTACTTTCAGTTTTCATTGTTTCAATGTTTTTTTTTTCGAAATTTCTCTTCTCTAACTATAAAATAATGCTCGATGTCAATACTTGAAATGATATTGTTTTGTATACTATTTCAATTCAAAGAATGAATCCTCAGACGATATGTTAATAAATCAATGTGAATAGACATGAAACTCGCACTATTTTATTACTGATTCGTAAAATTAGAAACCTAAACGTAAGCAGGCTCATGAGAATAATATTCTACAACCGTTTATTGTTCAGAGAGATTATTTCAGTCTAACTAAGACGTTCGTAAAGAAAAAACTAAATAAATAATTTTTGATCAAGATATTTAACCAAAACCGATCAGCTAAATATACAAAATTTGTACTTCTACGCCGGTAATTATAATGAGTGTACGAACACTTTCTGATATTATTTTCTGACCAAAGTTCATTTCTATGAATGGTTCACCGAATCTGATAACGACGATTTTGAAATTGCAAAGAGTTATCATATGCACGGTGTTTACAAGAGCGGCAAATGCGTTCATTCGAATTTTCATCTTCATTCATTTCTGCCGTTTTCACTTGTTCTTGTTATTTTCCCGTTTTTACCTTCAAATTTTGTCGATTCTGAATTGATCGATGAACGTCACTTCAAGAACATCATCTACGCAACTTTTTTGCTCACAAAATTTCCCAAAAACCTTGAATTTGACTTTATTTACTTCCAATTTTCTGTCAATTCTCAAAATTTGATTCTTTCTGCAGTTTTAGTTTTCATATATTTTGAAATTCTTCCAATTCGTATTGATCGGTGCATATTTCAAGAACATTACCTGCAAAAATCATTTATTCCTATCAAGGTTTACTAAATCGTCGAATTTTTCCGCTTCTTTCCTTTTTCTGTTGCATTTTCGAAACTTTTATTTTGCAGACATGGACGACTATGATTCGATGCTCAACGTGGTGGAGGATCTGCCCGACGAGTCCATCGCGGAGAATGAGATCGTGTCTGACGAAGAGGGCGAAATTGAGCAGGGACAGGTCAGAAGCAGAAGCAGAGGCAGAGCAGATGAACAGGCACCCAAGTCCATTGCCGGAAGATACAGTGAGGGTAGGGAAATGCGAAATGATAAATCTTTGAAAATATTCTTCAAGAGAAAGGACATGAATTCTCTTATCATCAAACTCTATTTTCCAAACTTTTGTGTAATAATTAGCTTTTGAAAGCTGCAAGATAGGAATTGTACTTTTCTCATTAGACGACGACGAAAAAATCAAGTGTTTTTCAGAAGACGGAGTGTACGAAGAAGAGGAGATTGTTGAATCGGCTGCATTCGAGGACAAAACTACTCCCATTTCTGCACACAACAGGAGGTGAGGAATTGAGATTTTGACAAGTTTCTTCGAATCATTCGATATTTTGCAGGGCAATTAATAAAAGTAGCACCGAAAAAAATTATAAAATTATGATATTAATTTTCCGAGCTGAACAGTTTGATATCCAGCATTCTATTACTAAATTCTATACCTTATGGATAAACTTACTTTTTTTTATTAATTGGCTCAAGATATGTATATTCGTTAAATTTCTATGTTACTACTTTTTATTAATGACGGTATTACTTTGATTGTTTTTTGCAGCGCTGCACAAATCGATGACAGACTGAGCACGATCACAGAGGAAACCATGTCCAGGGCGAACGAATCCGATATCTATTCGAGTAGGCCTTGGATCAGGAATATTTTTGAAATTTGAATCTCCATAAATTGAACGAGTTTAACAAGATTAAAAATCACAAACAGGGATTTTGGTCCCGAACCCCAGCGCCCTGACCTTTCAGATCTGGGTCGGTACAAATCGACCCAATCGACATCCCTGATCATAAAATTTTTAAAGTTTATTTTCAGTTCCGAATTCGCGTCGTTTTGCCGAAGAGTTCCCCCGTTCATCGATCAAATCCAACTGTGCAGACCGGACTCTAAAAGCACTGAGGGAGTCGACGCGGGAAAGGCAGAGGGGAGGCAAAGAAGAGGAATGGGAGGAACGGCTCTCTGACAGCGATGAGTTCGTCGATGGAGGTGGGAAGATTTTCGCTGTCAAAATGAAAAGAAAAGTCGGGTCAAGCTCAAGGAATGCTCATTTTTGCAATTTCCTGAGTCAGTTCTAAATTTTCTAT
Source organism: Diploscapter coronatus (assembly GCA_964036155.1). Classification (NCBI taxonomy): domain Eukaryota; kingdom Metazoa; phylum Nematoda; class Chromadorea; order Rhabditida; family Rhabditidae; genus Diploscapter; species Diploscapter coronatus. Next base: position 15,167,687 of record OZ038423.1, on the reverse strand, counting down.
TTTCTGTTCAAATTTCAATCGGGAAATTCAGAATTTTAATTGAAAATCGTAAACCTTTCAGTGGAAGCTCGAGCTCGCATTCTGGAAGAGGAGAAGCAGTTCGAAAACTCGCCTCGGTCCAAGTTCTGTGAGTTCGATGGCAGGTTTGCGAAATTTTTATTTGATGATTTATATTCAAATTTTGAATAAGTTTTTTTTTTCGAGAAATTTCCCATTTCGAATCTCAAAATTTCCGTTCAAGCGAACAGAGCTATTCAGTTGATTCATTTTGCTCTTTTTCCTCAGATGGGAGAATCTGAACCACGAGAAGGAGAATAGTTGGGAGCCTTCATACCACACCCCACCTCGTCCCCAAGCCCACAGCCCCTACTCTCCACTCACCCAGATGGACAAAACGCAGCAACCGCACAACAGAACGGAACCGTTGAAGATCAAGGAGAACTCGAAAGACGCAGAGGAGATACAGAGGAAACTTCAAGAGGAAATTATGCACAACGCTAAGGCAAAGGTGTGGGACATTCAAAATGAAGTTGTTCTGAAACTATTTGGATGAAATTTCAAATCTAAATTCGAAGAACAAAATACTTTTCAAAGCTATTTCATCATTTTTCTACAAAAACTCATCCTTTTCGAATTATGAACTGAGGACGATTCATTTTTTCGCTATTAAAAACTACATTTTGAAAATTGCAACACTTGTATCTTCTCATCCTTCAGAACCCGACCCTTGACCGTCTGCGAAGCCTGCGTTCGCAAATTCCAGTCCATTCTCCCTCATCGCCTTCTGCTTCTAATTCGATCAGACATCAGACTTCTGCTCTTGCAAGTCAGGACAATTCCATGTTCAATGTCTTCTCGACCAGCATTCCCAGCTCTCCTGGACAGCATATCGTTAGCACTCCTAAAGGTAGGATTTTTTCATCTCTTTGAAAGTTACCTTATTTGATAGAAAAGTTCTTTCTAATTTTTGCCTCCAGTCTATGAAAAGTTTAGTTTTGAAACAATAATTGGTCAAAATAGACGTTTTTAGGCGTCCCATTTGGATCTCGCCTCCCCAGACCTCGATTCGAAGAGATGTTCGGAGATATCAGCCGCATCGGTCAGACACAGCTGGAAGGACCCGAGTCGAGTCAGCAGCAGAGCCAGGCACAGTCTTCCTCTGAGAGCATTGTCTTCAGGCAGGGCGACATCAAACAGCTGCTCAAAGCGGTAGACTTTTTTCTTGAAAAAAGAACAATTTGTTCTTCTAAGGTTATTAATTTCCCTTCCAAATTTTATGAGATTTTCTGCTGCTCTTTGAATCTAATTTATGTACTATGTTTTGTGTTATGCAACTAGCTTAAACAGTGTCTAGAAATTTGAAATATTCCATCTCTAGATTTTTATCTTTTATTTCATTAAAGTGTATTCAAATCAATAACGTTCAGTCGAAATCGGATCCGAGCAAACTGATCGAATTGCTGGATGCGCAAAGAAGAAATGCAAGGGGAAACAAGCTGCCTCCTCAGCCAATTCCAATGACAGTCGAGAAGAAGTCGGTTGAAATCAGGAAGGAAGTGCCTGTGACTGCAGAGACATCGAGGAGGAAGGAAGAGAGCAGAGACAAGCAGACGAAGAGAGATGAAAACAAGCAGATGGTTGATACGAGCAATGCGCACAGGGTCAAGCAGTAAGTTTTTTCTTCTAACATTATATTTTTGAAAATGTAAACCAAGATTAAACAAAAAATCTATTTTTCACGTTGAAATATGATTCAGAGGTGCCATAGATTTTGGTTTGAAACTCAATTTGATATTGACTCAGCATAAATTTAGCCGGCCGATTCAACTTATGCTAGTGAAAATCCTATTATTTCTTTCAACAAAGAAAACTTTGCTCATTCGAATCAATATAAGAAGAAAAACATTTATGCTTTCTTGCAGAAAGCAAGTGAGCCCGCTGTCGATTTACACGACGCGGATTCTGTTCGGCTGCGTGTCCCTCAACGACCAGCTCAAAATGACCGAGGTCATCAAAAACAACACCGACCAAGAGATCATCGTCACTGCGACTGTCGACTCGAAGAGTAAACTGGGCGGATTTCAGGTCTGTTTCAAGATTTGTCAAAATAAAATATCCTTAGTTCAAAATTTCAGTTTAAAGTCTTCTTCTAGTTCAAATTGTAAGATTGGACTGAAAATATAAAACTCTAAAAAAATAGGGAATTTGTGTTACTTCAGTTCATTTTGAAAGATTTTGAAGAGCATTGATATCGAAATAATATCTCAGGCCAAAATCAAAGGAGCGAAACGTGCAATGTTGAAGGCGGGCGAAGAGGCCATTTTGGAGACGTCATTCTGCCCCTCGATTACTGGCAGATTCCAGTCGGCCTGCATACTCAAGGCACTGCCCCATGATGTTACATACAAGGCAAGAGAGCACATTTCTCAAAACTAGACACGCTATCTTCCTCTCTCAATACGAAATTGTTTTTCTGCGAGTCGGGTTTTTAAGTCTGGGCAAGAAATAGGTTTTCTTGCAATTTTAATCAATTCAACAAATTTGTTTCGTTGATTAGTTAAAATGAGCTCTCTTCAGAAATGATAGCTTGAAAAATCGTAGGCACAGCTATATGACGGATCCTTCCCTTCCCCCACACTATTTCACCCTACTCTCTCTCTCTCTCTAACTATAGGGGTCGTCGGTCCGTCCGTCAGTTCGTCATATAGAAACGGCTAAATTCGTAGCTCGTGAAATAGTAAGAATGAACGAGTTTTCCTATCCTCTCTTAACGTCAGTGCTATTTCGTCTAATTGTAAATTCTCGAAAGTAAAAATACTCGCTCGAAAAAATTGCTAATTTCTACCTGCAAGAATACACATAACTTGTGAAGGGTAGATTTTTTCCATGTCATCGTAAGAATATTGCCTTGGAATTTAAACAATCTTCTCCAGATCCCCCTGTTGGGTTGGGGCGACACAGCCAAACTGGACGTGGTATGTGGCGGGGATGTGCAGATGGGCAGGAACGGGGACTTCGCCATGGTCACTTCCAACTTCGCCACGCTTAAGTTCGAACTCAAGAATAGTGGAAGGAGGTTATCTTTTTTGAATATATCTTAATGATATTTTCCAGATACTTGCTAATCGCACAGAAATTTTATTATTTTTGATGAACCTATCTTTTCAGAGAGGCTTATGCAAAAATCCAACTTCTGTGGAGCAAAGACGGCACTCCAATCAGCAGCGCGCTCTTCTTCCCTTCCGATCAAATCGTCATCGCAAGAGGAAAAACCCAGGTAGAGACTTATCCTTCTTTTGAAATAAAATCTAACTTGCAGGAAGTAATGATTCGTCTGCCCGATCAACTAAGTGAAATGCTACAGCAGTTGCAGTTGACTGATAGACCAGGTACTGGATTTGAAAAATAAAGCTAACGAAAATAACATTTGACTCATTGATAAAATATTTTTTCTGATTTTTTAAAAACTTCAATTTTATGTTCTCAATGAGTTGATAAGTGAAGACGCTTTCAAAATATGAAATGATAACTTGTTCGTTAAATTTGAATCTGATTTTCATAGACTCAGCGATGTCGACCCGCTCCTCCCGTTCGACCTCTCGCATCTCGACCGTCTCTTCCCAATTCGAGTCCTCTGCCACGACGCAATCCCTGTCTCAGTCGCCGCAACGATTCAAAATTCGCATCTACTGGGGAGAGGAGCTGCTCAGGCGCAGGCTCAGAGAGTAAGACAACTCTACCTGATCTTCAAAATAGTCTATTTTTTAATATTGGATTAGAAATAATAAAAAAAACTAAGTTGAAAGATGAGTGATCTTCTTTCTCTACCTACTTCAAATTAATCTTGCAGGATCTTTCATATCAGACGTTTTTAGCTCATTGTCAATCAGAAATTTTTGATATTATCTTTCTGATTGAAAAGAAAACCTTCAGTTTGGAACAAGCGACAGCCCCTGAGAGCCGTGGCGACTATCAATTCAACGGGATCTCGTTCACCGGCCAGTTTCTGCATGAAGAGGCCACCAATCGATACGACTGCTTCCCGAACAGGAAGGACGACTGGAGAATGTTCCAGGTCTCCATCAGGACTATCGATATCACGGTAAGGTTTTTTTAAGATTCGAATTCCTTTGGAGATATGAAATGGGTGAAAAATAATACCGTATTCTCTCTAATTGTGAAGAGCATGTCCTTCTACTTTTCAACTCCCTAATTTTCGAAAAATTGAAATTTTCTAAGCTACTCTAGCTCATCGTCTAATGATTGTAATCACTTCAAATCAAGACTAAACCCACTCTATACACCCGAAAGAACATAAAACACTTCCTAAGATGATTTTGTTGGGTAATGGATAGTTCTAGTATTCGGGAGGTGCTCTATGCTATTAGAGAGTGCACTTTAAATGGAGATGCCCTTCAGTTAAAGAGAATACGATAAGCTTATCTTTATTGAGTCTTCTTTTATTTTCTAATTTTTGTTATTATCTAGAAAATACCATCTCTGAAGTAAATACCGTTTACAGGTCCGGCCAAATCGCATCAATTCCATTTCTCGTCAGCGCTCAGCTGCCAGTCTCGTGCCTGACAATCTCACTGTTCATCAGGTAAATTCCATCTTTTCAGTGAAATTTACATAATCTCATAACAATGGTTGGAAGAAGTCTCGTTTCCGGTTCTTAAAAATGCTCAATTTTGATAGCTCTATCTCACATGTTATTCTCCGAAGTGAGATTATTTCGTTTATATATATATATATTCAGACAAAAAATTATCTTGCAGCTTCTGGACCCCGAAGCGACTTTGCTGGGCTCTCCCCGCCAACATATGTCTACGGTCATTCAGGAGGACATCACTCGGCTCAATTCCATCCTAAAATAGGCAATCAAAGTAGCATTCTCACACTTATTTCCCTATGCACAATCCACATTTCCATGAGTTACTTTTTATTTGTGCAGCCCCCAATGATGAAACGATTTTAATCAAATAATCACATTATCTGCGCTTTCTCGATAGGCATAACATTTGCAGTCAACGCTATTCTTCTAATTCTATTTCTAAACATTAATATTTTCTTTTGATTGAGTTGAATTTTATGTTTTGTCACTCGTTTGAATTCTAAACAAATATTTTGATCAAAACGCCTAATTTATTCTCGTGAAAGTTAGATATTCTTTTGGTACATGTAAGTAGCGTTATTATTTATGAAAATGATTGTTTATTCATCTAAAGGATAGTTAATCTTCCATATCCAGCAAAAATAGACTAAAATCCAAATTTACAGAAAAGTTGTAAAATTAGAATTTAATAAATGCGCGCACGAGTTGTCGTAGATTTTCAGCTCATTATTGAAACTGCTCTAACACCGTGCGTCATTATGCGAGACCTCTCGCAAGTTTCTTGATAGAAATGATTGGTGGCTTCCCAAAATCGAACAAACGAGTGGAGAGAAGTTTCAGTAATGAGCAAGTTTTACGACTAATTGCGACATTTGCCTCGTTTGCTGAAATTTCAATTTTTACATTTTTCTAAAATTTTTTATTTAGTCTATTTTTGCCGGAGACGGACGATATTTTGCAACCTAAACGGGTTTATGAAACTGGAAAATAAAGAAATCGGTTGAAAAATTTTGATGAAATTTTGAAAATGCTTCGTCCAAGTAGAGAATGATATTTCGATTGAATAATGCTGTGTGCTAATTTTGCCTTGATTTAAAGAAATTCCGTCAATTGATTTTTGGTGGCTGCAGGTACTTTGTTCCCACGAGTGAGTACTTTGTTACCAAAGCAGAAATAGTGTAGAATAAGAAGAAAAGGGAGAGATAGCGTTTGGTAACAAAGTACCTGCAGCCGAAATGATGAATTATGTTTTTAACAATATTTATCATCAAATTATTTACAATTATTTGTTTTCAGTTCTTGAAAAGCAAGTTGCCTTTCATACCATTCTGCATCTATTTCACACGCACTATTTCGCCAATCTAACCACCTCCAATCGATGAATTATCCACTTTCTTACAGTAAAATCGCTGTAAGACAAAGTTGCTCTTTATTCATCCTTCTTCAATTCATTTATCATATTGTGACCTATTTCATTCTCTAATTTTTCAATCCAATTTTCATATTTCTAAAATGTCGTCTGCTAAGAATTCCATTAAAACTGTGAATGGGAAGATGGCCAAGTTCGATATGGAGAAACAGAAAGCCCAAGGTCTGTCAAATTTCTATGATAAATTGTCACGAAACGTATTGTGTGGTCACGAATAAATTGATTAAAATTTGACAAATTTAGAATCACCTCAATCGAGAACTTACAATAAAGGTTCTTTGTGGTACGAAACCTGCATTGGACTCACTCACCTCTTGTTCGGACTCTCTCTCCTGGTATTATTTCTTTTTTTACGTGTGACCTCTTGTAAAGTTAACTCGTGTTTACATGGGATTTATGCTTTGAAATATTTTTTACGAAAAAATGCCTTTTAGGCCATTCATTTATCCATAAATACTGCGGGACGAAAGATTTTATTTACTGACTCAAAAGATACTAATCTCTTCAAAACATTAAGTAACCGTAATCCCTATCCGTGAGTTCAAGAGCGCATTTACAATTTAATTATTTTAGGCCATCTCGAATACGAACTGCACATATGCGGAGGGAGTGGCATTCGGAGGTCTCTACTCAACTGTCGAGGCCGACTTACGAAAGGACTACTTATTCTCTAAAGAAATCAATGATTCGGCTAAAAAGTATTCCCTAGAACAACTCAAAGCTACTGATTTGAAGAACTACCTGAGTATTCAAAATGTTCTAACGGGAAATGCTTCTTGTCCAAAGCATTATCGTCCAGTTCGCCTCATGACAAGCCAGCACAATTCAACTATCTATTTTAAATATTGGCGCAGAATGTTTCTTGGGTTTGAAGGTACTTATATTATTATTCAAAATTGAAAATAATGATGAAAGTAGATGATAAAAATTACGGCAATCAAATTTTTTAAATAGCTTTTTGAACTCCCCATAGCCGATTTATATAACAAACGTTCACTCCTTTCCTCGCAAAATGAGATGTTATCCTATTTTTATCGATAATCTACGTAAATTTAGACTACGTTGGTGGCTACATCGATGTCATCTATACGTATAACCTCTATTGGTGCAAATTGAATAGCCGTCACACAAGATTTCCAACGGATTTGCAGCAACTGTATATCGACGAAGTGGCTCTAGGTATACACAAATTTGAATTTCAAAGATAGACAGCTCAGAATTTCACTTTACAATGGACATATTTAGAAAACACGGACAACGAGAGTGATGAAATACGGGACGATGAAAGGCCGTCTGTGGAATGCGACAACAAGTTATATTCGTTTTCCGTAACAAAAAATGGCAATAACATTTGTTACGGAAATCGACAGAACATAACACGAACTCCCTACGTATTTGACAAATTTTACTCATCCTTAAATAATGACACAATTAGCAAATGCTCTAAGGGATTTAATAGTTATAATTTGGGTGTATATAATAATTTACACATTTTTGTCTGTTTATTCAGTTCTAAAGAACCAAGGAATTTTGAAAATCCAATCTTGAAAAAGCCACCGTATTATTTTTAGTTATTATCCTATTTCCGTCGATAGCGGCTGTTGTTGATTTTTATCTTTATCGTTCAATAAATTTCTTGTGTATTCCAATCGTATTCAACCTTATTTAATGATTACTAGTTACAGCTTCTTACTTCTTAAACACTAGCTGCACTCTCTCCTGCTTGATACTCTCGGGTTCTTTCCTCTTTCTGTTCCTTTTGTGCTTGTGGCAAGTCCAATAGATTTGGGCTTAGGTCTGGGTCTAGTCGGACCTCTATCTCGGAACCCAAATTTTTCGAGACACCGATATCGGAATCGGAACTTCCGGCCCATCCCTGTTACCGACATGACGGAAATTCTAACAATGTGCATAATTTATTCTGAAAAATTACGAGTTACAATTTGTTGTGTATCAAGGAAACTTTCTTCGACTGATTCCTTGTTTTTCTGCTCAGCTCAGGGTGAAGCTGTCGTTGTGGTGACATCATCAGGAATCCATTCAGGGCACATTTGTGTAGTCACACCCTAAATAGAATCATTGATTATCGCATCGTATTTCAAAACTGTTGTTCACGTCGACTCCCGCTTGAACTGAAGAAAATATGGCATTAAAGGCGGTTTGGAATGTGGTTACGTAGAATCCAGCTTGATCAATATAGTCCTGAATGAGCATCTGAAAAGAAGATTTTTTTTCAAATCCTTCATGAATGACAAAACAATGCACTCTCATCTAACGCAATTGAGAACAAACCTATGTAGTTTTCATTTGGCGAAATTAAAACATAACAGGTAGGTCATAAAATCGAAATCATAATTATGACACTACTTCACAGAACACATAATTTTTGACTAGTGGCAGATTAAAAGCTAGAATTTATAAAGGTGAGAAGAAGCTAGACCCAAGAGATTTCTAGCAAATGTTTTCCCTAGAATTGATTAAGAGAAAATGTTATAAAATCAAATTCTCTGAAATTTTTATTCACCTGCACTCCGATCATTTCGAAAAATGAGCTGAAGAATCCAGCCACTCCAGAAACCATGGGGCAAGTAGCAACGAATGTACTTCCGTGTTCGATTCCCTAAATCGTTCACTTATCAAAATTATTTGGTCAAACCTTAATGAAATGAACCGCTGACTTACCGAAGAATCATCCGAGCAGTTTCCATTCGTCAAAAATACTTGAACCAAAGCGATTGGGTCGTTGAGATAATCCAGTATGGGGAGGACGATCGATTGATCGATCATCAGAACTGCACAAACTTCATCCGGCACCTCGCAGTCTGAATGTTCAATGATGTTAACAAATGATGAATATTTTAATACAACTCTTTGTTACAAGATTCAAAGTCAGGATGATATGTCGTCAAAAATAAAAGAAGGATATCATTTTTAATAACAACCTGGAGCAGGCGTGGAGGTCGTAGGTGCTTCTGTGGTCGCAGTTGAGACTCCATTTCCACATCCGATGACATGGTAGATCGCCCAGCCAAATATATCTTCATATTGTCCAATCGATGAGTTGCAAATGAGTGGGAAGGCAGGGGTTTCGCTGTCCAATTGCAGTGGGACGCACCACGTGGCATTCGTTGCGACGTAAGTTACAATTGCATAGAGAACTTCTCCCTCAGCAAAATTGCATTGGATGAGTTTCTGGCACTGCTCAGTTGTGGAATTGTCGAGGATGACTGGAGAGTATAACGATGCAGTGTTCGGATCGAATCCATCGCAAGTCGATGCACTATAGTTCGTCCATTTTGGATTGTTCGGATCTGTGCTCGGCAGTTCGCAGTTTGTGCATACTTCTAAAATAGAGGGAAATTACTGAAGTAATTGATTGAAAAGCAACAGTACTCATAAAAGCAGAAACAATCATTAATGTACAAACGAACCGAACCATTTCGTTTTACAACATTTACCTTGAGAAACAGTCGTTGGTTCTTCCGTCGTTACTTGTGGAGTTGTCGATTCTTCCGTCGTTACTTGTGAAGTTGTCGGTTCTTCCGTCGTTACTTGTGAAGTTGTCGGTTCTTCCGTCGTTACTTGTGAAGTTGTCGGTTCTTCCGTCGTTACTTGTGGAGTTGTCGATTCAGCAGTAGATGTTATTTCGATCGTTGTTTCAGGTCCTTGTGTAGTCTGTGGTGGTTGAGTTGGTGTGGTCTCTGGTTCTACTGTAGTGGTTTGAGGAGACGACTGAGTCGGTGTTGTCGTAGTCGTTGGACTTGAAGATGGTGTTGTTGATGGCTAAACTTTCCTCTACTTAGAGGAAAAACGCGAAGAAAACTATTAACCTTGGTTGTTGTTGACTGTAGATTATTGATCTCGTTTTTCAAAGCATTTATTGTACCATTCAGGAAGTTTTTCAAATTTGATAAACATCCAGGAATTAGAATGGCAGCTACCAGATTTTGCTAAAATGAAATATATTTAGATCCATGAAAAGTTTATCATTTTGTCTTTAGTTTTGGAACTCGGAAGAATTGATTGTGTCTTTAGTTTTGTCTTTGGAATCTTCAAAAGTCTTCAAAGATAGGAAAATTACGTTGAAAACTTTGCTTTGTCCTTGGCTATGGGATTTGGAAAATTAGTCCTTGTATTTGAAATGTTCAAATTTGAGTCTTTGTTCATTACTAATTGTCAGTTCATAATAAATATTTGATGCATAGAAGGTGTTGGCAGAAATGATGTTCAAACGACTTTCATGAAATGCAATTAGAGCTGACGAGATTAAGCATTTCACTTTTTTTTTTAAAAGTAACCTCATAACTACTTACCACATTTCCAAGTAGAGTAGTTAGTAAGGCTCCAACAGTTGGCTGAATTTTTATCTGAACATTACGCGATGGATAGTAAAATTAGTTACGTTGGGAGGATTGAGTAAAGCTCCCGTTAGATAAGTGATTATGCTGGTAAGAGTTCCTACGCAAGTCGTCGTGCCTGAAAGAAACCCCTGCAAAATGCTTAGCTTGTCAGCATTCTGAATCAATTTATAACGATGCCTCTAATGTGTCGATTATGGCTTGAATCGCTGAAACCTGAGCAGGCACTGATAGAGTCGTTTGCTAAATTTTCACAATATCATTTTGCAAAATCACTAGACAATTCTACCGCATCGATGAATGATTGTGAAGGGAGTAGTAAGAGAGCGACTAAACATAAGGTAAATGATGAAAATATCTTCATTTTCCCCTTCGATTCAGGAGATTTTTGACTTGGCTAGTCAAACGCAGACTGTCGGATTTCCGTACTTTTATAGAGAAAACATTAACGAAAGGGTTTTCGAGTTGAAAGTTGCGACTGTCTCATTTTTGATGCACATATATGCAAATTGTCCCTCACATAGACGCCTGATCGAACGGTTGAATGTGAAATGTGAGCAGAAAAACGGTTTTAATCCGGTGCTGTCTGAGGACCATTTTTTGCAAACTGGGGTGGACTAAAGTGAAAATTTTACCCCTCGGTAAAATGAAAGCAAAATATTTTACCGGAGGGTAAAGTGGGGGGTAAAATTTTTACTCGGGTCCCACCCCTGCGGTTAAGGCGTTGATATTTGCTGTTGCTCCAGGGCTGATACGACGAATGAATGATTGATTTTGCTCGTCTGTAGGTTGACGTTGACCCGATCGAAGTTTTAATGGATTTTCAGTGCAATTCGAAATAATCCTCGTTGTTTTCGATCTATGAACAACATCTTTTTAGAGATGCGAAGTTAATTTTCGAATTTGATAATTATGCGAAAATTTTAGTTTCATATCAGCGTAGTCGGCGGGGTTAACCGAAACAGGACGGTTTTTAGATCTCCGAAAGTGGTCCAGTAGGAGCAAGTTATGCTTGTTTTTGTGCAAGGTATTTTTTTCTGCAATAGCTTCCTAAATTTATGTGCCAGTCGTTTTCGCTGTTTCACGACATCATACAAAATTTGAGCCAGGGAAAATCCAAGTATATCATACAGAAACGATTTTCCATGAGTATCAATTAAGAACCCGTCCAGATGGATCGGAGGAAAGTGACCAAAAATTTCTAATGCTAATTTTGGCATTCTGGCATTTCTAATCATACTTTCCAATTTTCGATCGTCTGCCGTCATGCACAGACATTCGCCGATTTGCATATTAGTATTATGCGCCGTCATCGTTTGCTTGTTGTTTCTATGGAGCTCGATATTGCGATGAAAGTGGAAATCTTCGATCACTTATGAACGGAGCTGTTTTGTCATCGATTTTTTCATTTGAAGATATTGAATTTCTAGATTATTGAAAAATTGTTTGTACGCAGGAAGATCTACAATTATTATGATTGGCTACGATAAGTCATTTGTCTCATCCTGGTTAATTGCTTTGCAGCTAAGTAACTCAATTCAGGGTTACTGTCTGAGTTTCGATATTAAAGTTTAGATTTAAATTCAGTTATGAGCTTTCGATAATCTCGGTTTTGAATATCATTGAGAATGATGTGGAATTCAACAGAGTTTTCTATGTTGAATTCAGGATTCAAATTTTTCACAACAATTTTTATCGGAAACTTCAATTCTGGTGACGAATATCAGTAACTTTCACTCGATTTGGAATTTAAATCGCTAGACTATTTATCACTTCAAATCATGAGGGAAGACGGAAAGGGCGCAAGGTGATTAGATAATGCGAAATAGTTTGAGAGGAGAAGAAAAACTCGGCAAATCGAGCGAAAATAGTCGATTATCTATTTTATCGAATAAGACTTTGCCCGGGAATGGGGAAATTTTGTGAAAATGCACGCGAGTGATTTTTGTGCTTTCGCATTATGAAGATCAATAAACTTAGTACGTTTTGTATGGATAATGTGTTGAATGATGATGAATTGTGATTCAATCTATTCGCAATATTGCAAAATATGTTCATTTTTATCTTTAGGTAAATTATGAATCATAGAAATTTATATGCCTGCACATTTCAACAGGGATGTTGGCGACGCAGTAAAATGGTGCGCCGTACCACAAACATCCCTGCATGTCAATGACGAATATCCGAAGAGCTGTTTTTGTGTGTAAAGTGATATGTGATCACATGAACGAAGGAATCAATCATCACAAGACTGAAATTGGAAGCATCGAGATTTTTCGTTTCGAAAGTATTCATCTGACGGAAGGAGAACAGAGTATGGCCCAAAAATTTTGCCTGTAATCAAATTTTTCTTCTTTTCCGCTGCACTATTTCCACCTTCCCTTGCAATAAACACAGCGGCCCTTATAAAAAGGCGCCTAATCGGGAAATTTGAATTCAAACGGTTATCAACTTAGATTCGCTCTAAGCGCCAATTCAAACGAGGAATTATGGTCTGCAAGTGTGGTGAGATTTTTTCGAATTTAAATTTTCATCATGAAATTGCATCAGACTCTTTTCATCATTAGGAAATAAAGAATACGGTAGGATTTGGGAATTTCAGGAAACGCGAATTGCCGCTGCTGCGAGTGTTGCTGTTGCGAGAAAGGAAAGGTATGAGATTTTGTAGAGAAGAGATTTCTGATGCTCACAATTCGTCTGAACAAAACTCAAAGAACCACTTTGCAATTCTATTGAGATTCTTATGATAGAATTTGTGATTGCCAAAAATATGAAATGAACATAAAGATTTGTGAACATCGAATTGAGTTTTGAAAATACGAACATCGAATGACGAAGATTGTCTATTTTAGTGCAACTGCGGAAAATGCGATCCGAAATTCTGCTGCTCGAAGGCTGAGTCGCAGAAGTGCTGCGATGGTAGGAAACTGCGAAGAATTTGTTGAGAAAATCATGATTTCAGACAAATGCAAGGGCAACTGCCACTGCGCCAAGTGCGGATGCTCCAAATAGACACGAAATATTGGGCATGAATAATCGATCCTTTATTTATCCACCAAAAATTGTAAATTCATTTTTATATTCGGATGTTGTAGAATAAATAAAATTATTGATTCCTCTCAAAAATACCGTAAGACTTGTTATTATTAGTTTGTTCGAGAAAATTGTACCACTGAAGACTTGAAAGATAAGACAAAACGAAAATTGAAGCGCATCAAGAAGGTATCGCCAATCTCGACTATATTTAACCCAGAAAATTTCATCAACCTTCCAGCTGTGATTTATTTCCTGAAAATTTCTCTAGAGGCGAACTTTGATGAGGATATATTTTATAAAAACATGGCAGATCAATCAAACTGATGTGATTGAGCTAATTGGCGAGGTGTCAAATTGCGGTTATCAAAATTGACAGGAGACATGCAGAGAAGAGGGCATTTGTCATTCTGTCTGAAGGAAAAGGAAATGCCGCTCTTCCTCTATGCATTTCGCTGATCCCTCTTTCAATCACTTCTTCCCTCATTTTCATTCTCTCTCTCCCTCCTTATAATCCCCTTTTTATCTTTATGTCTCCATCATTATTGCACTCTTTCATTGCCTCTCTCATCCCCTTCATAATTTTGCTCCAAAATTCACTTCTGCTTCTTCTGGCATTTACTTATGCAAAATCTATAGTTTTAGATGAAGAATGAAATCAATGGAAAGTTTTGTTGATTTTCATTGGTCATTCAAAATGAATAGCTAGATTAGATATTTTCGTGATTTATTCAGTATGTTGTCTACTTCTATTGCAATATTTTTGTTCATTTCGTGCATTTACTTCTACCCAGGTAAAGTTTTTCTATATCTTTCGCAGTTTTGAACATTTTTAGCATCATGCTCCGAAGACGAGGAAAAGCTAATGATCGATCTGAGCAAGGGGTACAATTATCTCATTTTGGTAAGAATTTGTGAGATAGTTTTTGGTAAAGTGTATTTAGCCAGTGCAAAATTTATCGACGCTCCCGATGACTGTCAAGATCACCATTCAATTGGTGCTGCTCATCAACGTGGTAAGTCGGTTTTGATTTCGACTTCAAAAATTTCCAAATCGAAACTTTGTACTCATGATTGAGAATTCCCTCTCAAGTTTGCGCGACATCCCTTCCATTGTTCTATGGGATTTGTGCAAATGCACTCACGCTTCAATAAGTGAACAAGTATCGAACTTGCACTTATTAAAGAGAATGAATGAACATCCATGTGGTTTCATAAACACCTATTTGATATGGATGTTGATCAATATTCCAATGCACTCAAATTTCAGGACGAGAAAAACCAAGTGATGCAAACGAATGTCTGGCTGACAATCGTGAGTTTGAAAAGAACAAAATTTTAGTGAAAACGAATTTAAAATTCGCAGAAATGGTTCGATTTCCAAATGAAATGGAATCCAGTGAATTATGGCGATATCAAACAGATTCGTATTTCTCCTGATAAAGTTTGGTAATTTTTCATTGGCAAACGAGAAAAAAATCAAGTTATTCAGGCTGCCTGACATCGTGCTCTTTAATAAGTTCGTGTTCTCCACAATTATTTCCAGTTTATTGAATTCAGTGCTGATGGAAACTACGAAGTCTCATTCATGTGCAATGTGGTCGTGGAGCACACAGGTCAAATGCTCTGGGTCCCTCCTGCGATTTACAAGAGCAGTTGTATTATCGATGTCGAATATTTTCCAGTAAGATCGCGATTTATCACTTTGAGATGTAGAATTCATTTAAGTTTGACGAGCAGATATGCGATCTCGTGTTTGGATCGTGGACGGTATGCTTTCCTTCTTTGACATTTGTTAGGTTAAAGGAAAATTTTGCGACACTAAATTTCTAATTTATTCCACAAAAGCTAGACTGGAAATTTGCAAACTTATTCCACATTGTATATCATAAATATTCCCAGAGTTATACCGGGTTTTATTTATTCCAGAAGAGCAGTATTTTTTCAATAACGCTCAGATCTATGAAACAGGGCAGAAAATTAAATTAAAATAAAGGAAATTTTCACAGCTCTTTCAGAATAAATCGAATCCGATTAAAATCTTTGAAATATTTAGCGAATATATAGTGGAATATGTCTGCAATTTTCCAGCTTGATGGATTATAGCTTCTCCCAGAAGAAAAACTAGAAATGTAGTGTCCCAGGACTTGTCCTCAACAAAACTGAAATTGTGCTAATTCTGGAGAAAAATAGCATCAAGATATCGTACCTATGGAGGGAAATATCACCTGAACGAAATTGGTTATATCTCTGCCTTTCGATATGATAATAGCCTTACATTAGGTTATCGTTAAATTTCACGTCCAAATTCAAATTCAGTATAACGCAGACGAAATCAAACTTGAGTTCGTGGCATCGGAAATGATCGATGTGAGCGAGTACCAGGCATCGTCTATCTGGGATCTCATCGACGCGCCTGCATCTCTCGTCAATCTCAGGAGTCAAGCTGTGTTCCACGTCAGAATAAGGCGAGTTTTACTCAATTTCTGAGCTTTTGAAGATAGAATTCAGACGAAAAACGCTATTTTACACCGTTGTGTTGATCATCCCCACAGTTGTAATGGCGTTTCTGTCTGTGGCCGTGTTCTTCCTTCCAACCGATTCGACAGAGAAAATGACGCTGACCATTTCGGTCCTACTTTCCATCGTCGTTTTCCTACTGCTTGTCTCCAAAATTCTCCCACCGACTTCGTCAACGATCCCTCTCATGGCCAAGTTGTTCTTGGATGAATTTCAGAGTTTATTCTCTCTTCAGATATCTCCTACTGACATTTGTGCTCAATGTCATCACGATTCTGGTCACCGTGATCATAATCAATGTTTATTTCCGAAGTCCGAAAACTCACCGGATGCCAAGTTGGGTGCGAAGGATTTTCATCAATGTAAGCTAGCAGAACGATAAATTCCTGCTCATAAGAAACGATTAACCAACCAGGCAAGGAATGTCTTCAATAAAGATAGAAGAAGATAAGACAAAGCGTCCCTTATTAGATTATAGTCATAGAAGAAGTTGTAAAAAGTATCAAAGCAGGAGTTTCTTCAGTTCATGCCACGGATTCTGTGCATGCAAAAACCTCGTTCTGCGATGCGGCGGAATCTCCAAGAGACTCGTAAACGAGTGGGCGCGCACCTGCCTGGCGTTGGCAGATTCGCTCTCGAAACTGGACCTCATCATCCTCATTGTCCTAGTGCTGCGGAGAAGTAGTAGAATGACCAGTTTTCAGGAATGATTCAGGGATTTGCAGAAAATCAGACCGAAAAGGTTCGACGATGATGAACGACCCACTGACTGCCGCGTTCTATCCACTGTCTCCAGAAGCACTAAAAGCAGTCGATGCAATCGAATACATCACTGATCATTTGAAGAAGGAGGAGGAGCATAAAATGGTACCATTCAGTTTTATCTCGACCGAGTTGATTGATTCGAAATAGTGATTCTGGAAATTCCCTCCTGGATATTTTCGTTTCTTATCGCATAGACTAAAAATTCAGTTTCGTGATGATTGGAAGTACGTGGCCATGATAATCGATCGTCTTTTGCTTTACATATTTTCTGGAATCACGATAGGTGGAACTTGTGGAATATTATTTTCAGCGCCGACTGTGTTTGAATGTAAGATTTTTGAAAGCTAAAAAATTTGCACCAGCAATAATTTCAGCTATCGATCAAATGACCATTATTGAGCAGTTGAAGTTGCTCTACAAAAGTAAAGATGGAAGTTGATGAGAATTTAGCGAGCCTTACGATCTTAACTTTGCGTTATCTGATTGAAAAGCTCGCTTTAACTCGGGTTATACGATTTTTCATTCATATGATTTTGAGAAAATCGATAAAATATTTGGAATTGATAGATGATTTGAAGAACCTGTTTTAAATGTAGAAGTTGTACAAAGTCTGAGTGTTTTTTTTTTAGAAAAGTAGTCAATTGATCGATGGAACAAAAACAAAGAAACACGTGATAAGAGTAATGTTAATGACCATTACGACCTCACCAAATTAATGATTATTAAAGCACGTTTTCTGCAATCTATTCCTTAGTGAAATATAATAGAAGTCTTGCATAAAATTATGATAAAGTTAGTTAGGAAGGAAAAGAAGAAAAGATAAGACCAATTTGCACACACTGTATTATTTATGTTTGCTCACTCAGATAACACGGGCTACTTGACAAACTACGCTGTTCCTCAGATGTTCGATTTTTGTTCTAAATATTTTCATTTTGATATGAATAATTTTCTTGCAACTTTATTAGTTTCTTCTCGTTAAATAATTGCAATTTTCATGCTCTTTTTATCGTTATAGTTACAAAGTCCTTTATTTTATGGACGTTTTATCAATTCGTACAGCGAGTCAGTGATCACAGAAATTATCAAAGATTCTTTTTGATAGGGAATGCTTTTGACATTCCTACTCATTTCGTTGCAAGTCGGTGTTTTTGTTTCAAACTAGTTTCATATTGATCGTCTGCTTCCAGGAGAAATGGCAATAAACTCTCCGTATCCATCGGTAGAAATTTGTCAAACACCTACTCACGAACTTCTAGATGGGTACATTTTGCAGTGGATAAACAGAAATCCAAACACTGATGCCTTCGTGAGTCAATTTCTGAAAATTTTTACATTTAGAGAAGTTTTTAGATTAACGCAGAAGATCCTTCTCAACGAATCAGTTACAAACAATTCTATGACTTTTCATTCTCTCTAGCAACACTGCTGACCAAGAGGTAAATCTAAATCAATCAGGGATGAGAATGAATTCCGTTTTCGTTTCAATCCTGATGCTTTTGAAACAAATTGCCTCGATTCCGGAAATTCTTATGGGGTCATTAAGATTCAAACCTCGGAAACTTTGGAGAACAATGTCTAAATGGATTGAAATTTTCAAAATTCAATTACGTTTCATCTCTGATACCACCTATATATTGAGTATGCCGCGATGCTATGAAAATTTTCTGCTGCGTTACCTTTTAGTCGCAAAATCCCTTTCAGAGGATTTGGCCATTTGGATGTTGCATCTGTCGTTCTTCCGAACTCCATCGAATACGGCACATTCTACCTTGCGGTTTCTCGTTTGGGGGGAATTTTCAGCGGAGTCAGTGCTTCTTTCACTGCAGGTTTGCGATGTCGAGACCCAATAAAGAAGCAATAATTTAGCACATAAAATTTCACACCTTTCGCAGACTGTTTCCCCAATTGATAAACTTGTGAAATATCACAAATCAGATTCATGCCATAAAAAATAAGAAACCTTGACCATAGTAAATTGGTGGATGTATTTCAGATGAAATCGGCCGACAATTCGTGGACAATCAATGCAAAGTCGTTATGACAGATACTGAGTGTATTGAAAGAGTCATACAGGCTGCTTCCAAGTGTTCACATATCAAAGTTGGAAAAAAAATATTGAACTTCTGGAATTGTGAACTTTTAGACGATAATTTGTGTCTCAAGAGATGGAGCTCCAATTCCAAAAGAATGCATCGATTGGAATGAAGCGGTCAAAACGGAAGCTGAGCCACTGCCGAAATACAAATTTAGGTAAGTTTTTCATTTTTCATATCTTGAAAAAAGTTAAATTAGTCCTGACGACATTGCACTTCTACCATATTCATCTGGAACGACTGGTCCACCAAAGGGAGTGATGCTGACGCACAAGAGCTTCACTACGATGATGAATGGAATGCTTCTGTAAGATAATTTTTTTACACTATTTCAGCAAGTCACAATGTATTTATTTTCTTCTAATCACTCAGTCATGGTTATTAACGAAGGCAGGCCACGCCTTCTTTACTCCCAAAATATATTCATTGCGAAGAAATCGATGAAATATTCCAGATGACGTTGCATTCCTTTTCCTCTTTGTCTGATTTCGTTTTCTGGAGGGGGAAAGAGTTCTCCCCTGTATTGAAGCATGGGGACAAAATAATATATTTTTATCGCGTGAAAAAAGAGGAGAGTCCAATGATGGCAATTTGAAAGGCGCCTACACATCGGGGTGCTGTTTTTTTGGAAATAGTAGGGCGCAGACTTGCCCCGCCCACTGCCCTCGAAACCATTGAAATCTGCAAAAGTTCTGTATGCAAAGGGCCTTCGTTAATGAACATGACTGAGTGCTGATTAGTTACGGGAACAACCACTTCAAACCTCATTTGATCAACAAAACGTGGGACGGCACTCATGATTACTTCATTCTTCCGTTCTACCATCTCTACGGATTCGGAATGCTCATCCAGGCTTGTGATTCATCGTGTTTCCCTCTTTCCAATTCCTGTGATTTTAGGCAATCATGAAGGGATTACCATGTGTTATTGCACCGAAATTCAATCCGATGCAATTCTTAGCTGATATTCAGACTTACAAGGTAAGAGAGAGAAGTCGGAAAAAACGAAGAGTTGCATTTTCAGCTCCAAATTCTGTTCATTGTCCCGCCAATTGTCCTTTTACTGACGAAAATTCCCCCAAGTGCAATCGCAAATCTATCATCGATTCGAATTGTCATATCATCAGCCGCTCCAATTGGAATCGACCTGGCTAAGGATTTCCTGGCGAAGTATCCAAGTGCATGGCTGGGGCAGGCATTCGGTCTGACTGAGACTGGAATGGCGACGACACTTCCTGAGCTGAAACTTCGTGAGCAGTGTACCGATGTTGGAATGCCGTTCTCAAACGTTACAATCAAGGTAGTTATTTATTGAAACGAAAAATAACCGATTTTTCAGTTGGTTGACACAGATACCGGTAAGGAAGTTGGACGAGGTCAGAGGGGAGAAGTCTGGGTCAGCTCTCCTTGTCTGATGAAAGGGTATCTCAACAAGCCACAAGCCACGAGAGAGATGATCGACGAACAAGGATGGTTGCATACAGGTCAAATTTTCTGAACAATCTTCTACGAGAACTAGGATTTTTCAAATTCGTTTTTATTAATTGCAACTCCATCTCACCCTTGATTACAACTCTTCCTAAACATGCCCTTATTAGGCGATGTTGCCTACCTGGATGAGAACGGTCGAATCTTCATCGTAGATAGAATCAAAGAACTGATCAAAGTGAAAGGGCTTCAAGTAGCACCTGCTGAGTTGGAAGACATCCTACTGACTCATCCTCAAATTGGTGATGCCGCTGTTATCGGTAAGATCAGCTTCTTCGAATGGTCGAAAAGAGTTTCGGTCTTTTTTAGGAATAGCAGACGATGCGAAAGGAGAAATACCGAAGGCGTATATCGTAAAGAGGGACGAGAATCTGACAGCAGAAATCGTGATGAAATACGTCGCTGGAAAGGTGGCCAGGTACAAACAATTGGCAGGAGGAATTGAATTCGTAAATGCAATTCCGAAATCTCCATCCGGCAAAATCCTCAGAAGAATTCTCAGAGAAGCTGCCAAATCTGCCAATAAACCAAAACTTTAACTCTTGATGATTTTTTGTTGTAAATATTGATAGAAAGAATAAATTCCTATTATTATCCTTGCGCGGTACCAGGATCAGTATTTTGAGTCCTCTTTTAGTGAGAATTAGGATTGCACAAATCGCATTATAGAAATGTGCGATTTTTTCGGGTTTTCGTTATTACCATCGTGTGAAGTGACGTCAAAAATCCTTAAATACCAATAATTAGCTCATAATTACGTAATTATGACCACTTGCTAGTGTAAAGAAAATCGTCAACATCACGATTTTGAGCTTTGAAAAGGATTATTTCGAAAATTTGCACAACAACCTATAGTTTTTTCAACGTCAAATATTTTCTACAGGCATTTAGATTATATTCCGGAAGTTCTGGAACAAAGAAACGAAAAACCGATGAAGCAAAAATGCAAACATTTGAATTTGAATACATTTCAAAGTGCAGCTATTTGTTTCTCACATCTTCCATCAGAAAATCGGCAGCTTTTCTTCAGAAGACGTGAAGGTTAGTCGAAAGGCAACTCGAATGCCGCATGACGTGCATGACCTCATTGATATGCAAAATAGTGTGAAAAAAGAAAGCCCACACTACCCAAAACCCACTCTATTCGCGTGTCATGAGGCCATGCGGTTTCCAGGTAGCCGTCGAAAACAGTCTAGCATACACAACTAGTTTACACTTTTTACTCGGCCTTCCAATTATTCATCTACTTTGAAAGGCGGTATCGCGCGTGATGTGTCATTTTTCCACTTCAGTGATGATTTCCACGTTGTCGTGCTTCATTTTCTTCGTTCTGCCTCAGCAGGTGGTTGGAATAAATAGCAAACCCATTCCTGACGACCCCAGCCAGACCGTTAAGATCAAGATTACCGGTAAATCAACTCATTCATGTTTGTCCAAAACATCGACTTCTCTTCATTTATTCCCTTTTTACATTTTCTGAAGTCTTTGGATTTTCAAGATTCATGTCATTTTTAACCATTTTCGTTCAATTTCTCTGCCTCACAATCATGGTTGTGAATTTTGCAATTTTTCATGTCATCTCGAAGTAAATTCATGCTACAGACCAGTACATCGACGATCTGTATTTCCTGCGAGCGCTCCGCTTCCAGCAGTACATGCTTCCCGCTGTGCAGCTGCCTGCAAGAAGTCCAGTGCCTTTCGAAGCCACTGAACTCCACGATGTCAAAATGTAGGTTGAAAAAATGTATTTCAGCTTGGGGATTCTTTGGAAGCCAAATGTATCGTGCTCGCCGCTAGAATTCGGCACTGGAGAGAACGCATTCCAGTGCGAAAACGAATGTCCTACCCTATCTTCTTTCTTTAAATAAAGTGCGAAAGAAGGGATAACACACATTTATCATTGAAGCGCGCTTTTTCTAGCGGCGGGATCGATATGCTAAATTCATGTTTTTTGCTAATTCTTGACAATTGGAGTATTTAGAATTTCTGTCACTTCAGGAGCTCAAGGTTTTCCAAATTGCATTTTACAAAAAAAAAAGTCGCAAAATTAACTCGCTCAGATCATCAGTGATGTTGCCCGGAGGCTATCGGAATTACTTGAACAACAGCTGGCAGGAACTGGAATTCATGAATGGAGTCAACAGGAGATTCAGGGACATGATCGACTTCCAGACATACCAGCAACACGCTCCTTGGCTTCAAAGAGCACAGAGGAATGAGAGCTTGTGAGTTTCGGGATTTGTGAGATTGGGCTGTTACAAAGAATGCTTGATATCAATCATGCAAAGATGTAAAAGTTCCAAAGAGTTGATCTCTTTTCCGCATTATTCTGTTCAGTGGATTTTTCAACACATGGAGTTTTGATTATCTTATTCGAAGCTTTTCAGGTGCTCAATCGACAACGAGAAAACGACCTGGAAATTTCACCAAATCTACAAACAGAATTTCGCTCCTTTGAAGATCGCCTGTCAGTCGTGCAGAGAGAATTTCCAGGAAACTATCAACTACTACTGGATCAGAGAAAGGTAGCATTTCGTTTTATCTGGGGGTTTCTGAATTGTGAGGTTTGAGAAGGAAAATATAAATAAGCTGGCCTTTCGCTTCAGCAACAACATGACATACTATCAGCTATCGTGCTCGCCGCTGGAAAGAGCGCGCTCGAATGAGAAATGACTTTTCCCCCAATAAAGGACGAACGGAGAGAAAACACATCTCTGATTGGAGCGCGGTCTTTCCAGTGGCGAGTGGCTTCTTGTATAGTTCATCCGTTCATTCACTTATCTAACTAGATTAGATTAGGGTAAGGCCAGGTAGGTTCAACAGTCAAAACATCCTACTCTATGAACTAATCACATGAAAACAAAATTATGCCTACCAAATCCCCACTCCTAGCCCTATACCATAAACCTTGATAACGTAATAGTGGATGAACTATACAAAAAGCCGCGGCGAACACGGTATGAATTCACGCTTCTTTCTCTATCGTTTTCAGTTTCAATGACATTTTGAACTTGCCGAATTTCTTGGAAAGCAAGTTTTCATATGACTTGAAAATTTCAGCGACATCGAAATCGGCCCCGAGGAGTTCTCCCGCAGGATTCTATCGCTTATTTCGTTGAGTCACATTGAGGAAGTGCTGCTCAAATCGATGCCAGATCTCGTCAACCTACCTTCTTCCAAAACGAATGTTTTCTCCCTTTTGCAAGTGCTGCTTTTGAGAAGTGCTAGTCAGTCTTTACATTTTGCAAAAATTCTGAAAATCAAGGTGCTTTAATTTTGTTTCAAATAACGAACGTCCGTTTATAGCTTGAAACTGCATTTTCATTCCAATTTTGTCAATTACATAAAATTTTCTGAAAACATGACAGAAGAAAAAGTATAATTTATCAGAGTACGATTCGACATTCCTACCACTGCATGTCGGTCTCACTTCTGGTTACTACGGCACTTCCTTGCCTTCCATCTTCCTCTCCAAAAAGCAGCATTTGGGTTTCGAGCCGCATAGCACATTCCTCGAAGACGACAATCCAGGAGGCGAATTGTTTGTAAGAATACTTTTCTCTTTCAAATATTATTCCTTCTTACCGTTTTCAAATGTCACGAACTATTCTTCAAAATATCGTAAAATTTCAAATAAAAGCTCGTCTAAATTAAAAATTCCTCTATAATAGAAGCCACTCTCCAAAATATCCGAACTACCCATTGCCCGACTCAGATCATTTCAGGAAGTATTTTGTGATGCTCCTTTGATTGTGTAGAGTGGATTTAGCCTTGGTTTGAAGTGATTACAATCTCATTAGATGAAGAGTTATGGCTGTTTGAAAGTTTGAGGATTGAAAAATAGACAAGTCCATGGACTTTTACTTGAGATTTTACGGCAAGTTGTGAAAATTCCAGATTCCTCATTGAGTTTGAGAGTGAAAAACTGATCATTATAGTTAAACGTCATAATTTCTTCTTCGAATATTCACTATGATCTTCTGATTTTAACGAGAAATTGTTTCAGATAATCCCTCCTATGCGATATTTGAAGGGCTTTTCGAAGACATTCTACAATTTCGGACGGGACCCAGTGATGGAGGAACTGCAATTGCAGCATTTGCGCCACGTCGTGCAGTACATGCAGATGGTCTCTACATTCTTCCTCACTCAATTGGAGGCACTGATGGAGACTTACAGCCCAGACAATATGATGCTGGTTTGCGAAACCAAGTATCTCAATCAGGTTACTTGTATTTTTTAAACTAGATAAAATGTTCATAGTTTCGAGCTTGATTGTCTTAAAGTCGAACAAATATCTGTTTTCTCTTTGAAGAATTGAAAGGGTTTTTATGATTATGAAGAAAAGTTACGTTCGCTTTCTGATGAGTTACAAAATTTTTGATTTCAGTCGATAGTCCCCTCGGTGATCACATCGATCGACACGATGGGCCCTCTGACCTACAGCAAATTCGTGCACATCGATGCGAACACGATCAGATTGGCTGATGGATTTCAGGATGCTCATTGGAATATTAAGGTAGGATTCTCATTTGACAGGCAATTGGTTAGTAGTGAGCAAGCGAATGGGACTATTGTCCTATACAACAGAGTGTACGTAAATGAAGTTTTAAATTTCGTAAACGTAAACGAAAGCGAAAATAGTCAAAAATGACCGTAAGCATCAACTACGTAAACGAAATTTACGTACACCCCTGCTATACAAGATTTATTATATCTATATTTTGCCGATATATTATTGATCGATTCTGGGTTTTCCTTGAATTTCTACCAGCCATGCTCAATTACATCTTCCACACTTAAAATTTTCCTCTTCTAAAATTTCAGTTGTTCATTTCGTGGCAGCTCTGGTCGTGTTGCTCCGCGTGCTGCTGCAACGAGTCCAAGTTCTGCGGAGCCGTTCACACGCTAACTGATGAGGAATGGTGGGTTATTTCTGAATTATTATCGATTCGTGATCATTATTTAGCAGAATTTTGAATTAAAAAATTGGTTTGTTCTTGATTTTTACTCTATTTAGCAAAGGTCAAGTTAAAATCCTACTTTTAGTAAGTTGCAAGAATCGACTCGCCAACGAGAAGGACTCCTCTCGATCAAAAAAATCACTAGAGGATCGGTAGGTAATGAAGTTGAAAAGTTGAAGCAATATATTTGCCGATCTGCCACGTACACAGGGGTTGCGATAAATCAGCCCAGCGCTTGGATCTGATGTTGGACAGTCATCCGTACAACAAAGAGGGAATCGCCGTCTTTTCTGGAATTGTCAGAAGTTTCGGTAGGTGAAATTTGTTTATTTTCGTAAAATTAACACGAATTTTCGCAGATAACAACAACTCCCACCCTGTTCGAAAGCTCGTCAACACTCTTATTGGCAATGCGAGCAAGTCTGGCATATCAGTAGGTAAGTGAATCATTTGAGACTTTAAAATGTTAAACTTTTATTCAACTAGATGGGAATATGAGTTTTTAATCAAAATTGGATTTTTGTGTGAGATGAAAATGCTGATTTGCAGGCGATGAGGGCGTGTTCTTCCAAATCGAGGACTGCGGCATGCAGAATCCGCAACGCGCCAACTGCTCTGTGCTCATGGAGTGCGTGGAAGGAAACGCTAATGTAAGGATTTTTTCTTGGATAATTTGGTTCCTTGTATTTGCCATCAGTTGATCGCCATAGTCATTCGTAATAGCCACAAAAAATGAGATAGGAATAGACGCAAGATAGGTAAATCCTGGCGAACATGATATCAGATTATTGGAAACAGGCGTTCTTTCCGCAATGGGTGTACAAGTAAAAAGGGAAGGAGGTGAGGTGATAAAGCATGCGAAAGCGAGAGGCAAAAAACAGCAGGCAGGCCTAAAATTCCCCTTTCTATTTTGATGCTCATTCATTTCTTCACGACTCTTGCGGAAAAATTCGTGTCACCGACGATCTGATACCAGCGATGACGATACGGCAAACACAGGAGACTAAAAATTTCCTTTTAATCATTTGGTTTGAGGCATTCGAAATGTTGCGCGCGAAATTAGACCAGACCCGTCCGCCCTCCGTTAGCGATCCCTGTTACTTCATCCCCAGTTTGATCATTCGAGACAATGGAGAACATTATCGGTGAGACTTGTCTCCTAGAAATTATCCCTCTTCGCTTTATGTAAGCGAAGAAATGCGATAATTTCCATATTTTATTTTTGCAAAAGTTTTTACATTCTACGGTTCAAGGATCAGTTTCTGCTTATTTTATTTTTTCAGCATCCTGCCAGATCATTGGTATCGTTTCCGCATCGACGACAGCTCGCTCGAATTCGAGTCCATCGATACGATGAGTTTTTTTATTCATTTTCAGAATTTTCTTTTTAGTTTTAAAGAATTTCGCGAATCATTTGAATAACTTGCCGAATTTTCAGGTTCTATGGGAATTGAAGTTGGAAAACAAGACGATTGCTGTGAAGACGAAACCGACTGCCTACAACAGAGCATTCAAATGCAACGAACAAAGGGCACCAATGGTAATTTTGAATTAAAAAAAACTACTCTATTTGAAGACGTAATGAACTTCGAAAAGGATAAAATATGAAAATTCATAAAATAAATTTAAAGGCCTTCAAGAATTTCTAACATTGTAAAATTGAAATTTCAGAGAGCATTCAGTTTTGATTTGAAATCTTAGTGGTGAGAAAATTACTGGGTGAATTTTCTAAAAAGTCATTTTTGAGGGATGTTCAGAGATTTTTACAATTGACATTTCCAGGTGCGTCACCCATTCGGCAACGATGCGCTGCTTCGTCTGACGGCAACGCAGATTAGAGATGGCTCAGCTCTGATTGCAATCGTCAATGCAAGATACTCATTCCTCGTTAGGATTCAACACGCTCATGTGTAAGTGATTTTTTAAACTATTTTTTGTTTTAATTTTTCGAATTTGTTTCGGTTCAGACACCGTCTTGGCAAAATTAGATTTTATTTTACGATTTGTGAAAGCTATTTCTCCGTGTTATTTTTTAAAATAAAAATGATAGGAAATATTTTGATATCAAGTTGAAGATCTTTATTTTTCAGCGAAAACCGCTCGCTCTCCTCGACAGAATGGTTCATCACGTTGTGCTTCTTCGCAATTCCAAGTATGTCGTTTATGACTTCGAAAATAGGGTCTCAACCCACATGAAATCATTCTTTTACTAGTATGTTTTATGGTATGAGATTTTGAGGTTGTCGTCATTTATCATTTCTTATCATATATAAACTTCGAAAATGTCCAATTTCAGCAATTCTCGTTATCCTGTCGATGGCCCTAATACTGCTAATCGTTGCCTTCAAACGAAGACTTATCGGTTGAAACGAGCCAAACCTGCAAAACAAATTCGGTAATCAATTCCCAGGTTTAAAACCTATCCCTATCTTCAATCACAATAAATATCATTTCTTGAAAAAAAAACCCTTGAAAAGTTGACATATTGAAAGAAACTTTATTTCATGTGCAAGTGAAAATCGATCAAAATTTCAAAATATAAAGCTACGAAGATGGATCTTGAGAGAAATATCGGAGAAAATAAATATTCGTTTTCTCATTCCGCCTCGACCGTAATGCGCGAGCGAGCCATTTCCACGTACGAGCCATCAGCATTTTGGTGAATCTTGAATTTATTTGATTTTTTTAGGTGAAAAATGCAAATTTTACCCTCTTCATTTCATCATTCGAATAGTAATCCCCTGCATCAGCCGCTTCGAACTTCTCGATCACTAAAGTGCCGTTGGCAAACACTTTAGAGCGATCACCATCCACGACTTTTCCGTTCTAAATTCAAATGCTAAAATTTAGGAACTATGAATATATCCAACTGCTAGAATTCTTTTATTTTTATTAGCAAAGTATCTTTGATTTTTTCCTATAAAATATTAATGATCAAAGATAGAGAACGCAAATGTTCAATTTGAATATGTAGAAATTGCAATTTTTCGTAAACGATTTTTTAAAATGGACTCCTGGGGATACCTTAAAATTTGGTAGGATTTGAGAACAGGGATTTTGTAGAAAATTTCATGCTCTACAAAAGTTTTTGTCAGACCAACTCTAGAAAATCAACAAAAACGTCTATTTTTCGATGTTAAAGGTTAACCAAAATCTCGAAAATCCGATGTGATGGTCGCACTTTTGCGCACTTGATAGAATATTTCTACCAGTATGAAGGTCATCCTGAAAATTTCAATTGCAAACGATGATAGGACACTATAGGATATGATCTCAGAGTTTTATCATTTTTATGCAAAAACTAACAAGTTTCATACGTAAAACAGTCATTTTGTAATTTGTTTCGTCGTGTTTCAATAATTTTGAAACTTACGACTACCAAGGATTCGGCCGATTTTGGATGGCGACAGAGGAGAAGTGAATGAATGAATTCGCTTTTTGACAGGCAATGAGCCAAACTTCCAATTTCTATTGACGAATTGCCAAGGATAGTTTGAAGGGTAATTATCGAATTAATTAGGGGGTTTAAATTGGTTAAAATTGAGATATTCTTTTTATACGCGTATTTGAAAGGTCTCCGAATATTTTGCAAGTTTCAAATCCCACCAGCATCAAACTTGAAAAGTCATTTGCGCTCTCTAAGCAAAGACTGATATTTGTGAAAATTTGATATGAATCTCTTCTAGGAAAAATGGGAAGACCTCATCAACCCATTTATTGCAGCTAGGCTGACTGCTGTGCGCCTCATCGCAGTACCGAATGGACTCCTCTCCACTGCCTGCATCCCGCTTCCTGAGCCAGGTCACCACGTCCTTCCCCAGGTCCAATGTCACTCTCTGGCCGAGCTAAAGGAAATCGGTATGTTTTCAAATGATTATCTTAAAGCAATTATTGTTCTATCGTAATTACGACTAGAACACAGTTTCGATAATTCTTGAAAGACGATTTCAAAATATGAATTTGCCAAATTTTATTGTCTCGTTATTATTATTTTGCGGGGAAATTTTTATAACAAAAAAAGCTTAAATCAAAATTTACCGGTTGTTTCATGATAGCGACGGCAGCAATTGCGATCGAAATGAGAACAGAGAAGATCAGACAGCGAAACAACATTGTCACCACTCTAAAGAGATATGTAAAGGTAAATAAATATTTTCATGAAATAATCGATAGAATTTGAAGGCCGTTTCTTAGGGCATAAGAAATGAGTCCTCTATGAAAAACACTGGAAATTTCTGAATCAGAAAGATGCAAAGAGGTGATAAATTAGAAAATGCCAATGTCAAGCCCGAAAAAGAGACTGGTATCGAGTGAAATTCGAGAAGGAAAATGCGGTTCTCCGAACTGGGACAGAATCAGATAAAATCTAGAATTATAAAGGGGTGAAGCATAAAGTAAAAGCGAAGAATTTTGCAAGAAAAAATAGGAAGTTGTAATTTATGAAGTGACGAAGCGGTTATATGTCAGACGGTGGGATGTTTCCTATTTTTTCCAGAAAGACATTGCGTTTTCTCGACAAAAAAACACTTTGTCAATTAGAGTTTGCGAGAGAAAGAATGAAGTTCTGAAGGAATTCCTACGAAATTAAGTATTAGATGGAAATATTGGATTGGTATTATTATTAGTGAAGCGTGTGGAATAGCTAAAAGATTTATTGGATTATTTACAATAACGAAGTTGCCAGTTTTTCATAACAAAGCAAAAGGAAATTGTTGTTTCTGGAGTAAAGAGCTGATAAATGATAAAGAAGAAGGAGAGGAACCAGCTAAGTAGTATTTATGGATGCTTACTGCTAACTGCTGACCTCATAAATGTCGACCAGATGAACGCAGCGCCATCCATAAATCTTTCCCTAACTCCAATCAACGCTTTTGTTTGTCCGATTATTTCAACGCCAAATTAATTTATTACCAGCAAAATTTAGCAGTCAAAGTCAATCAAGTGACACAGAAACTGAGAGATCTAATTTCAGTGTGAATCATCGATAAATTGATTTGATGGAAATTGGATAGTTGATAAAGTGATGAACAAAAGTTGGTAACAATGCGTGATAGTAGATATTCGGTTTTTATTGAATTAATGATCTTGAAATTTTTGCTAGCTATCTGGAATCCGTAAACTTCCAATCCTACAACCCTCGAAATACTGTGAAGAATGGTAGAGAACATACTCGTTTTCCAGCACAATTTAGCCGAACTTAAGGACTTGAAAGCGCTTGTTTGTTTTACCTTCTCAATTGGCATTCTTATAGACAACATCAAGTTGAAATAATCTTCAACATTTTTCTCATTTGTTTCCTGAAGTTTGGGTTGGCGAAATACCAAATTTCATTCATTTTGTATATATTATGGCTTATGGAATTTCACTCGATCATGTCCATTAACGAAGAACTTTTACATGCGAAACTTTTGCTAAATTCGGTGAGGGCGTGTCAAAGACTTATTATCGTACCTCAATGTTAAACACCAGTTAGTTGTCATCATTTGACTCTCCTCTTTTCACGCGATAAAAATATATTATCTTGCCCCCATCCTTCAATACAGACGAGGAGGATGTTACGCTGTCTGGAATATTTCTTTGTGGGACACATATTTTGGAGGTAAAGAAGGCGTGACTTACCTAGCTAATAAACATGACAGTGTGAATGCATAATAAAATTTGAGAGATAAATTATAAAATACTACTGAACTTCGATCTTTCAATACAACTAGTGACTAATTTGCCAGCATTTCTAGGAATATTTTATTGATTGATGAAAATAATTTTAAAATATTACAGAGTAAGTTTAGAAATGTACAGAAACACGAGGCTACATAATATACAAATAGGATAAAGATTAAATTTAAATAAAAAGAGTAAACTGAAAGATTATGTTGTGTTTTCTCTAAGACAAACCACTGCAATCGTAATTTCATCTTCAGCATCGATGTACATCTTATGATCGGTGCAGCTGACTTGTACGATTATATCATAGCCATCATCCGACTCGCAAGTGTACTCGTTCTTCACATAACCAACCCATAGTGTTTTGGTAGCTGCCTTGCCGCAGACTAGCTGCAAGGATGCAAATTGAATTCGAATAAATTTCATTTGGGAGTAAAGATGAGAATCTCAGCAGTGATCAATGAAAATTCATTCATTTCAATTATACAAAAAGGAATGTTCGAAATTTCGATTTCTGTTCTGAATCGTGAAAAATTTTAATTTTGATTCAGATTCTGAATCCTAAATTTCTTTAAGTTCCAATTTCGCGTAACTTTTTCCACAATCCTTTGCTATACTTCGATTTTATTGGCAAAAAAGAACATTTAAAAAATTTAGAGAAAAAACAATCAATATGGAATAAATTCATACCTGCTTCTTGCAAGGGTCAGCTGAGTTCGATATGTCTTGTATAACAGAAGGCATGACCTGATATTTATTCCAATCGATATTGGTGCATTTTCCTTCAGGTATTGTCTTATAGTCGAAATCCGTTAGCACTTCTGTGCACCCAGAACAGGCTGCAAGGAAAAATCTACATTTGGAAGGGAGGTGAATAGAGTGGCTTGTAAAAATGTCGAAGTGGTATTTTTACACCTACTAAAATCTACAAAATGGCTCTGAATTAATTACAAGCAATTAAATGAATTCCGAACCCGAACTCATTCCATGCGTTGTCAGAATTCTGACAGGGGAGGTTTCCACTTAGGAACTCACAGATCTTGATGCAACTTCTCTTATAAGTGTATTCGATAATGCTGATCACTTTGATCACGTCAAAAAGTGTCTAATCGCACTCATAAACCTGGGATTTCGAGTTGAGCCCGATTTCTTCTTTTGATTTAAAAAATTGCAAATTTGAACACATGATTTCATAGGCAAAACAACTCATCTTCCAAACAATACGAGTAAAAATGAGAGATTTCAGAGCGCGATTAGGCACTTTTTGATTTCGAAGTTGTGATCAGCGTCATCGAAAATCCCTATTTGGAAAGTTTCACCAGAATCCGAGCTCCTATGTGGGAACTTCCCTTGTGAATTGGTTCAGAATTTAAAAAATAACCTCAGTCATTTTCAATCCATACTCATGTTGACTCGTTATTTGATGAGAGTATTTTCGACGAGTCTGAGAATTGAAACTTTTACCAGGGTTTTCGGCAGATTTGTTTGAATTAGCCGAATCATTGGGTTTGACGGCTAATCTCGGATCGACCGTCGCTACAAGTGGCGTGGTTGCGTCTACAAGTGATTGGGAAGATCCGGAAGGATTGAACCATGATGCGCACGCCCACACAAATGGAATAATCGATAGAAAAATGCAAATCAGTGAATTCTTTCCATTCTGCATAGCACTGGAAACAACTACGAAAATGGGCTAACTAGCAGAGGTTTGTAGCACAATAATAGTGAAACAAAATTTTTAAAATTACAGGAAGCTTCAAGCTCTATTTTCGAAAGGGCAATGGAATGATGAAATTCGATGCGAAAATAGTGATATCTGCTCACATGACTCTTTCCGTACCTCTACGTGACTCGAAAATACCGGCAAATGCCGAATTAGGGCGTTACGCAACTAATCTGATTAACGCTCCTCATGGATACCGTTGCTATGAATTCCCAGAATTTGGAAAATTGCAACCTTTTTCAATCACGTTTGTGAGCGATATCTCATCAGAGTTTAGAGATTTTAATTACACAGATCAAAATCAGTCTCGCTTTATATATCAAACATTTCTTTTCGAATTAAAAGAATATCAAAAACGCTTTATTCATTGCACTAGAAACTAGAAAATTGTCTATAAATTTCTGGATCGAAAGGTTGCAAATATTTTTACGATCGGTTGTGACGTAGACTACGGTTTCTTGGTTGATACCCTAAATTGTCGTTTTTCAGCTAGTACATTTTTATTTTTTAAAAAATGACCGTTGAAACCATTTTATTGTATTAGGAATAGGTTCTAGTCGCATAGGCTGTACAGTTTGAAGTTCATTGTTTTGAGTTGATTTTTCGAAACGAATAACCGAAATGATGGATTTGAAGATTTTAACGACGGCACGTCGTAAAGAGGATATTAAATAGAGGTACATGCAGCATGTTGAAACGCAACTCATTCCGACATGAACTGCACATAGCGATATTGGAATTCTAAAAATAATTTTTTTCGTCTAAATTTTTAGGTTCTGGTATCTTTTAAATAAAAAAAACTATTCTTAATTATAATTTATAAAGAATTGCGTGTATAGATGTCAAACACAAGGCTGGGCAAGGACTAAATTTACGAAAAAAAAACTCAGAGACTCGCTCATGGAAAATAACCCAATAATGGTATCGATAAATCATTTATAGAATAAGTGTAGAAAATGTTTCGCTATTTTATGCTGAAAATCACATTGAATTTACTATGTTATGTACCAAGATACGATCCATTCTTAGAGTTTTCAGTCTAGGTATCCAAGGACTGCTCACCCAAAGATTTGGTTATATCTTGAGATGTATTGTGCCAAATCCAACGCAGTTTTTTTTGCGTTGAATAGAGTGAATTTTTCTTTAATTTATTATGCAAAAGGCGTATCACTACTATGCTTGGGTGATTTTTGTGAGTGAGTCTTTGTCCCGGCCCAGGTCAAGTAGGATGATAAAAATTGCAATTTCATATATTTCCTTTGAAAGGAATATTGATGTCAGCCTTTCCAAAAATGAACGATCATTTATTGTGATTTCAATAAATTCAAGTTGTCTTTTGACTTGCCTATCAAAGTATTGAGTGTAGTGCGCTTTCAACACGATGAATGAGAGAAAAACTATCATAGCCGGAACTCCAAGATATAGCTCGAATATGACCAAATAGCACGAGATTGATTTGATGATCATTCTTTGCTGAGCTATGGACCTTGCTGACATTTTTGCTCGACTCTTTCTGATTATAAATTTCGTGCTAAATTCGCAACGAGTTGTAAATGCTTGTAGTAAATATAGACTTACAGCGGAGTGCCAAATATAGCAAACAACGTTAAGAATATAAATATGCCTAGTGATTCATAGAATAGCGACAATATCAGAGGTCGTTTGTGATGATCAAACGAAATAATTACGTGATTTTCATAGAAATATCGATCTTTGTCATCCACCTTTAAAATATCTTCTCCTTTTAAGTCAGCGCTCGCTACCAACACATATGAATTTCCGATAAGTCCTAAATTAATTGCATGCAATCCCCATTACAAAATTTTTGCCGTGAATGGCTTATTTTTGCAAATGAATGTTTTATTTGGGATAGAAAGCTATTTTTCTGTAAAATTCGACTATCCTATTGTCGAAATTAAAGAAAGAAAGTGAGAAAATTGCTCCTACTGTTAATGTCTGATAAATTACGACGAAAGAAATGCTGCGAAGTTTTTAAAATGCAAAATGTTCATTTCGTAATTTCAAATTTCAAATAGTTGCAAAATTAGTTTTTGAATCAGTGAATTATCGCTAATTCAATTGCAAACAACGCTCTAAATTCTATGGATCTAATTTACGTGCATTTTTGTCTCAGCTTGGATAGGTTTATAACCCCAAAACTATCACCCGATCTCACCAAAAATACTGATGGCAACGAAAATGTAAGGCCAGGCCAGCGATATTTTGATATGGAGATGCAATCTGGCGACTGTAATCAGATGATGAATGAGCTGGAAAACTGAGCAAGTTAGAGCTGCATATAATGTCATAAACAAATGACAGACAACCATTGTATCGATCAAAGGCAGGGTTTGTCCCAAAATACCCTCTAAGGTAATCGTCTGAAATTCCACAAGTTTGCTTCATTAATATGAGGATGCATCTTTTACATGGTTTGATAGCCATAAATAAGGCATAAATAATGCCAAGCCATTTGCAATGATATTGCCACACAAAATTTGAATTATGATGCCATTTCTAAATTAAAAACATTAGACTGAAGTAATTACAGCGACAAGAATAAGACTACATGAAGTGCAAGATTTTATAGGCATTCTAGGCTTGCCGTTTCACTTAGAATCTATATGGATGAAATTTGGCACAGATTTATGGTATCAATTTGTTCAATTTGCTAACTTTCAGTAAGATAAAATCTCTCAGAAATACAAAGTAACGATATTAAAAATGGCACATGCATTTCGAGATTTCTGATCGTCGCCATATTCTTAACTTACCTGTAATATTTGGCTAGATTTTTGCCGAATTTCATGATGACATAAATCGTGAAGCAAGTGACAATATTTGACGCTATTGCGATGATGACTAGAGTAATCTCGTAAATTCGAATGAATCCAGCTTCGTGATGATAATTATAAATTTCAACAAATCCATCTAGATGATTTGATGCATTATCATTCATAATTATATCATATATTAAAATGTTATTGCAATTTCATGCCTGATCGAAAATAATTTATTGGCATTTTCCTGATAGTTTGAGTAACTAAAATCTATAAAATTTGAAAAATCGGAAGTGCGAAGAAAGTAGAATGACGAACTATTTTAGGAATGTAAAACTTAAAATTGCATTTTCAATCGTCGGAAAAGGATATTCTTTTACGTATCACGATAATATTTTCCCAGGATTAAAGTTATTGAGGCATGATAAACGAAAGCATCATATTTAAATCACAAAAATTGATGTTTGATTTACACAAATTTAACAATTCTTTTAAAAATTTGATAATTCATCCATTCGCAAAAAAATAATGAGTAATTAAAGTTTTATAAGATGCACGAAATTGACAACAGGATAAGTCTCATCGCGGATATGAGATTTTGAGAAATATGGAACATATTCGCAGTCATAGAGTAGCATACAAAACCTTTTATTGGTAACCGTTTATCAGCTCAGTTTCAGGAATTATTCTCGAACTAATTTTATTAGGATTAACTAAACTAAATTAAGTTTTTTTCTTAGCCTTATTATTCCCACTAGGTGGGGTTGGCTAAAATAAACTAAACTAATAAAATGAACAAATCTAATAATGACTCCTTGAGACAGAAGAGCTGTGTACTTTTGCCGTTGAGGAGTGAGCTACAGTTTCTCTAAAACAAAAATATGCATAAAAATGTATATTTTTGAACAAATTACCTATTGAGCTGGAAGGTAATGAAGGGAATAGGCATTATTCCGCTGTTTTGGTCTGGATTGTGGAGATCCCATTTCAGACTATGTCTTTTCAATAATTGTCTGGCTATACTCATGAAACCTATCCGTAAAGGTTTCAGAACGACGATATAAAGAATGCAAGTGAAGAATGCGTTGAGATATATGTAAAATAGGACGTAGGCAACTGGTAAGTCTTGAAGCCATCTGGAAAATATAGTGATGCATAAAAGAATTGAACAATGCATGATATTTAAACTTCATAATTTGTATATTTATACTAAAGTGATGTGGATGAAACTTACAGTGGCAGCCAAAAGTTTGGACCAATTATGATTTTGAATAGTCTAGATATCAATTCTACGAACAATTTTGAATGAAGCTTCGCTGGAATTCCAGCTCAGTGGGAAGAATACATGAGCGAAATTTCAGCTCAATAGGTCCACGGTAATTGAGCCCATCAGGTTGTATTCAAAATCATAATTGTTGCATACTTTTGAAGGGCATATTAAACCCCAATAATTCTCTAGCCTTCGCTCAAATTGATTAGGAAAAATGTGCACATGGAGGAAATCAGACATCATCATGCATTCCTTCAACCTTTTATACCCCAGCGTAATTTATGAAATAGCGAATTACCTTAGCATAAAATCTAAAAAATTAGGTCCAATGAATGCTGCTATGACAACAGCACCAAATATCGGTATAGCTAAAGAGACATCTAGGAAAATCACGTAGCTGACTAGTCCTCGAAGTGCTAGTTTTTGTCCGGCAATTGTTCGTGCAGATCGATTTGTACGATTTCGCAAAATAAGACGACGAGTTCTAAAAATGACGCCCTTTTTTATCAAAATTAGATTTATCAAATATAAAATTTTGATCCCGAAAAATAAATAATCGCTTCAACAATTTATTTCCATTTCGGTCTCGGAAATGTCTAATGTTGACGTTTGGAGGTGGCAAGATAATTCGGCAAAAATCCTCTCACATTAGAATGATAGGCACTGATGCGATAGTCATTGCGACACCACCGATGCAGGCCTCAATCAGAGCGAGAATTGCAATTGGTCGTTTTTCGAAGTTGAACGTAATGACCCCATGATTGATGATGAAATCTCGGCTTTCCTTATCCAAATCGACCAAATCAGATCCATCCATATCAACGCTGCCATATAAAATTAACTCATTTGGAATTATTCCTGAAAATCATTTGCTAAACTAGATGAGCTACTTATATTTCGAGAAATTCACATGGAATATTTCGATTTGATCAGAGGTGTTCGGAATTGAATCTAACAAGCAATTTGCTCACATAGGAAATCGCAAGGTTTGTCAATACTTTTGCAATATACTGGTTTCCGATGATTGGGATCAGAATAATAAAATACAAACAGGAACTTGAAGCAAAGAAAATCGATAATAATCCAATTTTCTTCACTTTACTTGTGAAATTGAAAATTTTACATACATGTTTGAGAAATGAATTTCTCACGTCTCACACAGAATACGAGTGAAAAATGACAAAATTATTCGATTCAAGGTTCCTATTTGACGTATTTTGACTTTACCATCATGATCCCCGTCATTGAAAGCCTCTGTTTGGTAAAAGTTCCATCATGTTCCATGAGTTCCGGTCTGTGCACTTCCCTTATCAGAACTTTTTTAATTCTGATATTGCACAATTTCGAGTTCATTTTTGTTTTTCAAAAATAAATCTCTTAACATCCATAATTTTTACAATTGTAAACAGTTGATTACCTAGCAGAATTATGAATGCCAAAATATACACGTACACAAATGACGTAGTTTTCATTAAATGCACCCGAATGATTACGAATAAGACGTAGATTGTCTGATAGAAATAGAAGAATATCATGAAGTAGCCAATGAAACAGCCAAGTTGAAACAGATGAATGTTCCAGATGATCGAATTCGTTTGAATGAAACCTTCTAACGAAAGCGCCTAAATTTTGTCATTTATAAGAATAAAATGATAAAAATACTGCATAAGGTAACATAAAATACGGCGTTCCTAAACAGCAAGCATTGGCAAACGACCATGTGCATAATATTTGAAAAGTTATCGTCTTCCTGAATAAATAAATTATGAATTTCGTAATCTATTTTGATGCCCACTTGTAGTAGTTTTCTAATGGATTTCCAAATTTTCTTATCAAGAAAAGAGTAAAGATGGCAGTAAAATTGGTCAAAATCATGACCATGAGCGAAATAAGTCTGGCAAATTTGATGTATCCTCTATTTTCGTGATACTTGAAGGTCTCGCCAATACCGTTAAAGTTTCCATTGAGCGTGAACATTCTTAAACTAAAAGCTAAAAATTCTAAAATCTCGAGTAACATCATCAAAAAAGCACCTGCGGCTATAATTCTCATCTCGCAAATAAGAAGTTCAAGCATATTTGTATCCTTCAAACCGCCCATTTTCTCCAATTTTGAAGCGAATTACGAAATCATAATTTCAGATTTAGATTACATCAAGATCGAGATCGAAAAATAAAAGTCCAAATAAATCTTGAAATTAGAGACGGGGCTGGATGAAAGTTTTTGTTTTGGTTTCGAAAAAATTTTTTAGGACTTTCGATTTCAGAAAATTTTTAATGATACTTCCGATTTCGATTACGGTTTTGAGAATTTCGACTTTCGTCCAGCTCTGATTAGAGCATTCATTTTTCCAAAATTATTTAGCAAAAGTAATGAAATGATAATTTCACGATATGATTTGATTAATGCTCATTTTGTGTTTTTATTGTGACTCAAAAGTTATCCATGGATAAATTGAACGATTCATCGTTCTATTTTATCTTTCTTTCACACCTTTATTAAAAACTCAAATCAAATTTTAATATCAGCTGAAACGGAGTATGAAATAGCCAAAATCAATATTCTGTGAGATTATCAAATAAAATTTACTGATATCCTAATCGATTTATGATCGATCTTTCTCATTCATTTTATTCAAAACGACCGATTTCGGAACGATGTTGTTTCCATGTTTATTGTGTTGCTTTCTAATTTCAATTACGCATTCCATGACTAAAATAACGACGAAACAGAACGACGCGTTGATCAAGAAATGTGCTCGCGATAATCAGACCGACAAATTGAGTTAGGTCGTAACTTGTTTATTCTTCTGATTTACAATTTTCGGGGGTCGATATTTTCAATAAATTTCTCAACAAGACTAGCGATACAAAAGTAGCGAATAGCCTTCTTTTGTACTCGGTTATGATACAACTCGGAAAAACAGGTAAAATTTCCTTTTCTTTTCAGAGAAATGAATATTATATTTCAAGCCGAAAAGCGCTGCACAGGATCATTCATTTCACCGAAACACGTCATCACAGCGGCACATTGCTTCATCGAAGAAAAGAGTTGCTACAAGGAATACGTCTACAAGTTGGTTTCATTTATCGCTGTTTTCAGAAAAAATCGGGACTTTTTTCTAAATAGAATATACGAAAGAACTTTTTATCTATGTTTCCATAAATTCAGGGGGAATATTTCTGAAGTATTCACAAACGAAGGCTATACAGTTCATTATGGGACTCATTGCGTGAAGATTAGAGACAGCGGAAAATGCCCGAATTACCAAGGAAAGTCGATTGCTATCAAACATGTTGGTTTCTAAAATAGCTTGCATTTGTCGAAACTTTCAGGTAATAATCCCAAAATCGTATGTCCTTTCAAATTGCGGGTTAGGAGATATCGCGATAGCTGAATTGGCCTCGGAAATCGATATCGCGAAAAACCATTTGGACACAGTTTGTTTGCCCCATGCGAATACAACTGCTGCGCAATTGATCGTCGGAGCTGGATTTGGAATGGATCGTGAGATAACCTATCGTTTATTCTTGAATTTATGATGTTTTAATTTCAATCAGCATTAATTTTACTTAATGTATAAGTGTTGAAGGAAAGTAATAGCCTGCATGAATCCTAATTTACAGGATAGGCCATAATTAACAGGCATTAATTCAACACATTTAAAACTCCTTTTAAAGGAATGTCGTGTTATTTTCTTTGCGAAAAAAGTCAATATGTAAATTACAAAATTGATTTCTTAATCAAGGCAAAAGATCGGATAGCATATTGGTTGTGCGGTAAAATTCAACAGATTCAAAATGAATAGGCGCCACTATAATTATGGCCCACCTTGTATCTACATCAATACGGAGCATAATTCTAATTACTTCTATGAAGTGGTCTAGACTCGTGATCTTTCAGCTCACGATCCCTATGCTGCACAGAAGCATTTGGAAGCAGCTGAATTCTGCAAGATGCGATTCTGCTCGCCGACAGTCAAGGCTGGAAATGATACCTTCTGTGTGCTCGAGAGGAAATCTTTCATGTGTGGTGTTAGTTTCTAGAAGTTTTATGATTAGTTTTTGGTCAAACGTACTGATAGAAATCGAAAAAGTACAATATTGAATAAGCTACCTATTTTCAGAAAAGTTTGAAAGCCAAAGGACAGGCAAAATAATGAAAAATTGTTTGAATATTATTTCCTTACACTTTTCAGAGCTTTTTGTTTCGAGCCTTTAATTTCTAAGTTTACCTTATAAATTCGAAAATATAATTAGGGTGATTCTGGGGCAGCCATCATTCAAAACGCGAATAAGCACTCTGATATGGCAGTAGCAGTACTCTCAAAAGGACCAGACTGTAAACTGGTTGACAGCATGATGGCCAAGGAAAATAGTTGGACTTTCTATCGAATCCAATTATAAAAAAGGGAAATTCAGTTGGGAAATGGGTTGGCTCTGTAGTGACGAGCACGCGACTCTATGCAGAGTTCATCTGCCATCACACAGGAGTCTGTGCCGATGGAATTCAGATGGAAACCGACAAAAGGCTCTATCATCCACAGCCTCTCATTTTGAAGTGAAAGAAAATAATCATTGAAGGGGGTATATCACTGAGAGCAGAGCACCCGCGAGTGCTCTGCTCTCAGTGGATATCATGTCACATATATTGTTCATGATATCTCTGCATAAAAATTATGAACATTCGATAAAATTAGATAGAGAAGAGTTTTTAATTTACTCAAGCTGTCAATAGCGATTTTTTCATATCATTTTGGTGATAAATTCCAATGCATACTTTGAAAATAAAGTATTGAATTGTGACACTTGAAGACAAATTTGCAGCGTAATCGAGTTTTTATTTACAAACATAAAATTGCGTAACTTAATAACTTCTTCGGAATAGTGTTCTCAATGCAATTTCTCCGAATCAGGCAACGATATTTGCAGAACACACAGGAAACATTGTTAATTATTCATTTCCACCCGAGAATACGTGATAGAATTCTTAGTTGCCTGAAGGGTAGTATTAGATTGGGAAAATTACTGCTTTCACCTATTGAAATTATTTACACATCGGGGAGTTTGAATAACTTCCTTCCTTATCGAGAAGGATGACAGCAAACATTCTTCACTTTCAATCTTTATCATCAGATTTTTTGATTTATCACCTCTGTTTACAAAGTTTAGTTTCATTTTACTCTTTGTAGCATGTGTGCTTAGATTTATAAATAGATTAACGAGGAAGTTTAAATAGCTTTCGGTACAAATGTGCTAAATCGCTCCATATCTACTATTTTCAGATTACATTGTGATTACCATGTCTACTTTAAATATTACGATTCTACATTTTGACGACCAGGTTTACTTTAATATTATGCATATTATCGGTCATATTCAACTTCCTGTGAATTTATTCGGACTATATTGCATTATGTACAAAAGTCCGAAAGAAACGAGATATTATTACAAATGTCTACTAGTGAAATATCAAATTTTGTAAGTTATTAGAATTTTTTTTTTCGGAATTTTATCAATAAATACGAAACCCAGGGTTACATCACTGGATACTTTAATGACAGTAGTTGTTAGTCCAGTATTCTTCTTCCCATTTTTGGCTGGATATTCAAATGGAGTTTTGTCATATTTTGAAGTTAACCCGCTATTTCAACTAATGATTATTTTATACAATTTATCACGTAAGGAGAAACTATGGTCTGCAATCTTGGATTTATCGTAGCATTACGATAAGGGCAAATCTTATCAACTTACAAAATTATTTAGAGAGCAATTTCCTACCTATAGTGGTGAGCAAAAGTTTGGAAACCCTAAATTTTGAATTCATTTTTTGTCTACCTCTTACCATGATTCAACGTGTTTAGAATCTGTTTCGGATGTATGGAGCAAACTAAATTATGAAATACAGCAAAATTTTAGCCTGATCAGGCAACTTATTCTTATGAATAGTGCGTCTAAAATTGATCACACGCTCTCCAAACTCTTGTTCATCGCTGTATTTCTCTTTAATCATGGTTCTACTTTTTCGTGTCTTGATGAATCCAAATCGAAACATCATTCACTTATTTTTATACAAATGAAAATTTAGTGGTGGCAACATCGATTTATGAATTGTTTGAAATGCGATTTCAAAGTTCACGAGCTCATAAGAGACCATATAGAGTTACGAACTTTCGCATCGCAACAACAATATTAATTGATGTAATCGCGGCTAACTTAGTTCTTGTATCGTTAATAAATTATCCGAAAGACACTGATATCGCTAAATTACAACTAGCCGAGGTAATTTTATGCTACAAAAATGAATAGTCAGTTTTATGCCTCAGCGGGCTAATCCACATTTTCGTTCCATCTAAGTATAAATAGATTAGTTACACTTTAAACCAAAGAATAAA
The DNA here is from genome assembly GCA_964036155.1 of Diploscapter coronatus. Taxonomy (NCBI): domain Eukaryota; kingdom Metazoa; phylum Nematoda; class Chromadorea; order Rhabditida; family Rhabditidae; genus Diploscapter; species Diploscapter coronatus. The sequence continues at coordinate 15,124,589 of OZ038423.1, read as the reverse complement.
TTTTCAAACTATGATTTTATGATAAAGCATAGCATGAAATTACGAAAATTATTTTTGTCTAGATATGGAAAACTCCATTCGATGCCCTATTTTACAAAAACACAGTAATTATCGATGTCTGCGTTTTCTGTCTCAACCATAAATTGATGCTAATTCAAATTAGCGTGGCCTTTCTGGTAAATGAAATTATGGAAATTTCGATGAAATACTGTTGATTTAGGTTTTTCTGGTATTTTTCGGAATGATCTCATATAATTTGGCGAAAAATAGAAATTTCGTCTCGGAAAAAACGATGAAGCTGCAAAAATTGTTTTTAATTGTTCTGACTTCACAAGTAAAATTAAGCTTCGTGATTTTAAAATGTTCATATTTTAGGCAGTCGTACCAATGGTTTTTCTAGCTATCCCCATTTTATTCATAGCTCTATCGACCGAGTACAATCAATGTATTCCACTTTCTAAAATATAATGAAAATAGATGAGCTAAAATTTTAGGGGTGAATAATCTGGCCGTAATCTCATTAGCTTCTCACGGATTTTTATCCACAGTATCGATGCTGATCAGCAATAAATACTATAGGAGATATATTACTTCGAAGTTATACAAACTTTTCCATAGAAATTCAACTATGACAGGTTTTGATATCATAAAATGATAATATGCTTTTTGATAATTTTAGAGACTATATCGTACATTGAGAAATCAGCAATTTCCGCAGTTAGACAAATATGATGTCATTATATTCTGGCACTCGAAATGTGAGATGTTTGAGTTTTAGGTAGGAGAGTAATTATCACCTGCAAGTAGGTTAATCGAACTTTCATCTATTTTTATGAATAATAAATTGCGACAATAGGCTTTTTATGCAAACTTTCGTATCAATAGCAGTTTTATGAGTCTTTAAAAGTTCTAAGAAAAACTAATCAATTTTAAGAATTTTGAAATGAATTCTCGTGATAACATTACTATCGTTAAATTCGAAGAAGGCTATTATTCTGTGATTTTACATTCTCTCGGATTCATACAGTTGCCTATTAATCTGTTTGGTCTCTATCTAATCATCTACAAATGACCAAAACAAATGGGGCATTATTATAAATGTCTATTGGTCAAATATCAAATACTGTAAAACTTATTATGCCAATTTTAAAATGATCTTTATAATTAGGGCTTTATTTTTGGATATGACGATAGCATTGTTTACTAGACCAGTTCTGTTCTTTCCATTTCTATGTGGATACACTCGAGGCTTATTTCGCCAATATTTTGATCTCCATTCGACAATTCAATTTGAAATCGCCCTGTACTTCCTAGTTAGTAAGGAATTCTGAAATACAGAAGAATCACAAATGTACAGGGTGTGTCAAAATTTTGGACTGTTTTCACATTTAAATTCGAGGTTGCAGAATATTCCATATTCATAACCAAATAAGATAAAAAATGTCGATAGTGAATTTTAGTCTAGTGAATGTTAAACCCGAGTTTTAAGATTTTTTCTACTTATCTAGCATGAAAATTTTCAAACATATTTAGTGGCCCAGACTTTTGTCGCACCCCGAAGAGTAAAATCACGATCAGAAATGAATGAAAATTTCTATCCGATTTTTACATTTTGAACCAATTTCGTTCTAATTACGATTCTGAATTTTAAAAATGATCATACCGACACATCTCTAATTAGGATAACGACTAAAATGAATTATGTTTCTTTCTTCAATTTAGCCGTTGCTGCTTCAACTTACGAATTGTTCGAATATCGTTTTCAATCATCACGACTGCATAAAAAGACGAAAATCACAAAACGGCGAATTATTATGACGGCTGCATTCGATATTTCCTCAGCGAATTCTGTTCTCATTTCGCTATATAATTACCCAGCGAATATGGACATTGCTAAATTACGGGTTGCAAAGGTTAGTGATGATAAATCATTATTCTCATAAGGCGTGTTAGGATTTGAATTAAACATTTTCCTGCTTAGACAACGGAATCAGAATTTCGAATAACCGATATTCTTATCATTGTTGAGGGAAGGGAATTTCCAGATTTTGAAATCCAGAAAGAGAGATGGCTAAAATGACCTGAAATTGGGAAATTTTGAAAAGGAAATAAAATTTCTTCCTAACACTTTGTACAAAAACAAAATGAAATTTATTTTAAATTTAGTTATGGAAGACACCATTCGATGCTCTCTTCTACCGCGAAACGATATGTTTTGACGTCTGCTTATTCTGTTTTATTCATTTTCTGATGCTGATCCAAGTTATTGCTGCATTTATTGTAAGATAATTGCTTTTTTTCCGTTTAAATTTGGCTTATGGGGACGTTTGATAGATGAATCAAATTTTTTTTTAAATTGGAAGAAGTATTGTAGAGAAAAACCTAAACTCTAGTCTCACTTATCCATATCGTAATAAATCATCTTTTAATAACTATGAAGCTATATTTTTCAGATATTGTCAGCAGTTTACACACTCATCACATATAATCTATCTAAAAATAAGAATGTCGTTTCGAAAAACACTATCAAACTACAAAGATTATTCCTAATAGTTTTATCAACTCAAGTCAGGCGAATTAAAACTTTTCTAAAGAATAAAGTCTATTTTAGGTATCTGTTCCATTGATATTCATAGCTATTCCTATTCTAATTACCTACTGGTCTAGTAATCCTAACCAATGTTGGCAATATCCAAGATTATAAGTTTTCATAATGATAAGATTTAGCTCTGAACCATGTCGCATTAACTGCCTTATCCTGCCATGGGTTTCTAGGCACTTTGGCTATGATGTGTTCAAATAAGTACTATAGAGATTTTATTATCTCGAAGTTATCGTTCAATTTATGTAAAAATAAGAATACTGTGATTGGTAAGTCTGTGATGAGTTATCAAATATCTCTTCTTGAAATTTAGATGTTCCACCACATAGTGAACGTGATAGAACGAGAAATTCAGTCCACCATCAAAGAAAATCATCCGCTATTCCGAAAATTCGAATTTCACTGTTGTGATTCTTCCAATTATTGATTTAATCTGCAACATTTAAACATTCAAATAAAAATAATGCACTGAACTTGCATAGAGCCATTTTATTGAGTTTATCGTCGAACTAGATGGTGCTATTTGAGACATATCGGGTTTTATGGGTACTTTCTTCCCAAATTTTGTTTAAAACTACCACCTTTCTATCACAGATGAATGTTTGCAAAGGGACGAAGCTTGGAGATTCTATTTTAGTCTCAACCCTTGTCAGTTCCACGTCATTGAAAATACTTAATCGATGTGTCAGCGACAAGCATAAATTCAATCAAAAGCGATACATTTTGATGATTTCAAGCTAATAATGTTAATATAAATTTATTTCGACACTGGTTTATTAAGACGCATTCTTTGAATAACCCGAACAAAGGCCGGACAATTGCAAAAGTATTTCGAATCCGGATTCAACTCATATGGATGGATACACCCATGGGCCCTAATCACAGAAATGGGTTTGTTTGATCCCGGCCCTTTATGTGGGCGCAGCCCTAAAATCGGCTGGTGGTCCCTATATTCAATGCAAAAAAACCGCATCCAAATCGGATCATCACATCCCAAAATATAAGCAATCACACACAAACGCACAGATAAACAATTGAAAAATAATAACGAGTTAGATGACTGCGAGAAATTATTTTTGAATGCGACAATTTTTATGATAACTGAAAAAATGTGATCGGAAGTTATCATGTTTAGCATTTTAACAGTTTATGAATCAAACGTTAACCTTGAATAAAATAAACTGTAATATCATCAAAACTTATACGCATAACTATGTTCTTTGACGATTCTCCTTGATATAATAGACAAAAAATATAAGTTATGGTTTTCAAAATTAAATTGAACATCGGCATAAGCGTTAAATTTAATTCGTTTCAATATAAGTATTTTATTGTCACTAAATTAATTAGCAATCATCATAGTCTAAATTCTGTGAGAGATTTTATCGATTTTCAACCTAAAAATGTTGTGCTTCAAATCCGATTTCTTATTTTCCCAAGAACAACGGCACTCCCATGCCTTCCAATCCTAAATATGATCATCATGCCTAGGATATTTCAGAAAAATTATACCTTTCGCTACATGCGAACGCTTTGCCCTCGTCTCAAACCCGGCTTCACGCTTGCCAAGGAACAACGGCACTCCCATGCCTTCCAATCCTGAATATGGTCGTCATGCCTAGAATATTTCAGAAAAATTATACCTTTCGCTACATGCGAACGCTTTGCCCTCGTCTCAAACCCGGCTTCACGCTTGCCAAGGAACAACGGCACTCCCATGCCTTCGAATCCTGAATATGGTCGTCATGCCTAGGATATTTCAGAAAAATTGTACCTTTCGCTACATGCGAACGCTTTGCCCTCGTCTCAAACCCGGCTTCACGCTTGCCGAGGAACAACGGATCTCCCCCGCCTAAAATATTAATATATGTATGGAATTAATACGCCCCAATGCATGTAAACGTTTAACTTTCGTTGTCTCAAATCCAGTTTCACGTTTTCCGAGGAACAGTGGAACTCCTATATTTAGGGACCGCCAGCTGATTTATAGATTTGACTTTATAGGTCATATTATATATCATTTTGCAGGTTTTGACCATGACTTCATTTTTGAATAATTATTTTAAAATTTTAACGATTTTATTTTTGGAAGTTAATGTTTAAAAATCAGGCATTCTAACGAATCCGCTTTCCTTTCTTTTCCCACAATAAAGGCGCCTATTCAAAATCGTGATTTCGCTTACTTTTTTGATAATATCTTTTCGGCGAAGACAGATTTTGTTCAAATTGATAGTATTTATAAAATACGACATTCTTAATTGATTTATCAACAAAAAAAAACCAAGCGCTCCACTAATTGTTTTTACATTTTACAACCGTTTTTGTGATTTTTCACGGTTTGCACCATATTTGACGCGCAATTGCTGATTTTGCTGTGGACTTCGAAAAAAAAATCAATATCACCACTTGAAAGAGGAGGATCGAATTGTATAGTCTCCCTCCGAATGTCAGAAATTTACTGACTAATAACCGAGTAAATTAGACTAAAATAAAATGGTCAACAACTGTATCTAGTGAAAAGAGAGGGATGGCGGTCCCTACCTATATTACAACTTCTTGTTTATGAGGGCGCCTTAATACTTTATTCGCTCTAGGACGAACATTGAGAAATAGCGTTATTCGGTAAGAGTATGCAAAGAACAGTGCTTCTCTGCGCTCTCGCATCGGATAACGCTATTTCTCAATGTTCATCCTAGAGCAAAAGAGTATGAACGCGCGCTAATGATAATGATGCTGAAATATATAAATTACTTAGAGCACTGCTAAGGCCTCCACTTCGTTTAGCACGGTTGTCTCCTTCAGCGGCTACAACGCTTGCGAGAATCAGGCATAGTGCGACGACAAAGAGCTTCATTCTGAAATTCATGGTTGTCCATAGGTACTGGAATCGTAGCTATAACTACAAGTACCGAAATCGTACCTGTACCTTTCCAATACCTGTGATCACCGCACCAGTACTCTATCTGTCAAATGTCTTACCATTAAGCAGTCCTGCTGGAATGTAATCAACGATCAGGAATGCTCATGGCTAAGATAGTTGAGAGTAAGGAGCAGGTACGGGAAATCATAGCAGAGGTAACTTTCCCCCACTACTCTTTTCTTACGCTTGCTTCCACTATGTTTAAGGGTAGCAAAACAAATTCGTCTAGAATATAATAGAAGGAAAAGTACCGCTACTGAAGTCATGCCTAGCCTTAGGTGAAGCAGAGGCACGATTTTGAAAGGGTAGGCTGGTTCAGGTACGATATTGGTACTTGTGAAAATACCTACCTATGGCAATTGGGTCTTTCTTATTTAACGGAAAATGATTCGAATCAAGAAAATTTCTCTTTTATACTCCTCAAATCCTGCCGATTTTTGATTCGATAGCGCATTCAATGTTTTTCATTTCCTCATATCAATTTATCAAATCGCCATCTAGAGTGCCTGATTTTGGCATTCTCGTGAACTGGGAATATAATCTGAGAATGCCATGTTTGAACGTTTGACAGGAACCATATCGAAGATAGTTTCCGACAAATGATAAAAATTCGTCGAATCATTTTTGATCTTTAATCATTATCATTTCGTCTAAGTTAGTCACTGGATTTCATGGTTGACAATTTAGAAAAGTAGCAGTGTAATAACCCACGAAATAGTGAAGGTTAGTAAGAGTAGGCGAACTATTTTTCATCTTTCCTCATGCAATTTCCTTTATTACTACGTTACTACTTTTTCCAGGTTGCTTCATGGTTCTGTTTGTAATATGCAATCTGTTCATAATTTTCTTCTCATCAGGATCAGTTCAAATTGAAGATGATTACCGAAAATATGTGAATCTTGGCACCGGTTTCTGGAAAAGCTTGAAGCGAATGACTAGCGTATGACCAGAGCATTTTTCTGAATAATTTGACTCGGAGTTTTCAGAAAGATCCATCATCTTTGGGTAAAGATGTTAAGAAAGATTATTTTCTTCAGAAAGTTGACCATTTCGGTGATAATAGCAACACCTTCAAGCAGGTCTCCTCCGAAATAATATTCTTACAATTAAAAAGGTTCAGAGATATTACTTCAACCGAAAATGGTACAGGCCGAATGGTCCTGTCTTTGTTATGCTTGGTTCTGAAACGCCCGAAAATGGGTTTAAACTTGAAGATGGTAGAGGTTCAAGCCAGGAATAACTTTTAGTCTTCATTCAGATACTACTTTTATGATGTTGCTAGCCAAGAAAGCCGGAGCATGGGTGTTTAATCCGGAACATCGATATATCGGAGAATCTCGGCCTACAGTGTGAGCCTGCATATAACTTTTCGCGGCAACCTTGAAAAAACAGGACAACACAAATGACTAAATAGTTTTGAAAAAGAAACATACAAGGCCTTTCCCCTACTCTACCCTATACTCTTGTCTCGTTGTCTTGTTTTTTCAGATTACCATTTTCCGCCACAATCTAATTTTTGAGTAAAATTCAGAGACCTATCAGTGGAAAATCTCGTATATCTAAATGCCAAACAAGCGATTGAAGATTTCTCAGAGTTTATTAGAGTAAATCCAAATTGCTATTTCAAGAAATTTTGACCATTTCAGGGAATGAAGCTAAAATTTCCACAGTTAAGGAATGCTTCTTGGGTCTGTTTCGGTGGGAGTTATGGAGGCAGCTAATAAATGTTTAGCTTTTATATTCATATTTTTATTTTAGGCATGCTAGCAGCGTGGCTCCGAATCAAACATCCAGAATCGGTTAGAGCTTCTGTAGCTTCAAGCGCTCCAGTCCAATTAAAACTTGATTTCAGTGGTAGGATAAATAAGTTTCATTAGGATAAAGTTAAGCTTGGTCATGGTCAAAACCTTCCAATATTTCTCATTTTAGTTCAGAATGAGTAGCTTACCAGATTAGGCATTTTGATGATATTTGAATTTCAGAATATCTGACATACACCATGGAAGTAATCAAAGATTATGGATGTATTGAAGGCGTCACAAAAGCACTGAAAGAAGTTGACAAGATGACGAAAACTCCCGAAGGAAGACTCCAACTCAAGGAAATTTATGGGTATTCAAATTTCTTTTTTAATCTATTTTAGAAAATCATTTAGTCTATGTCAAGATTTGGATTTGAATAACCAAAACAATATGAATATTTTCTGGCAAAGTGTCTATGGGCAATACTCTTGGGTTGTTTATGCGCATGTGAGGTTTTTTTCCTATAAAATGCTAGGAAAAATATTTAGAGTTCTTTGATTGACACAATTTGCGAGATCCACAATAATAAATTTCTTTCAACATTAGATCAAATAAAAGTAGTGAGTATATTTTTATCATAAATTCGCTGAATCATAAATTTAGATGAAGAAGATATGGTCAGAGAATTTCGAGCAGTTTTATTCCAGCCATTCTGGAGAATCAGTTAATAGCACCTTAAAGTCAAAGAGCATGGCTTTATAAAATTTCTTTTTAGAACTGCACTGACATTGATTATGATTCATTGACTCAAACATACAAGAACATTTCCTATGGAGAAAATTCAGAAAGTAAGTGGACTTAAAACTTTTCGTCTAAAATTAAAATTCAGGTCGGGCTTGGCTCTGGCAGACCTGCAATGAATTTGGATTCTTTCAAAACATCGATTTACGGAATTCAATCAATTTTGATGGCGGAAAAATTCCTCTGGAGTAAAGTTGATATTTTTTTAAATTTTGAACGGGAAATTAAGTTACCACATCAATCGTTGCGTAGAGACTTTCAACGATACGAAATACACAAAGGAAAGGATTGAACAAAGGATTGAAGAAACAGTTGAATATTTTGGTGGCAAGGAAATGAAGGTTAAATTAAAAAAACGCCAAAATGAGCTTCCAAATTTAGGGAGCTTCAAATATTATTCTACCAGCAGGGGGTAATGATCCTTGGAGTGCTCTCTGTAAATTGAAGAGTGATAATCCAACAATTGTACCGATTTTAATTGAAGGTAAGCTTAAGATATCCAAAAGATCGCCCTTAAAATAGATCGGCGGGTTTTGCATAACTATCCAGTATTTACAGTTGAATTTAGACGTCTACCCCCTGGCCTATTCAAAACTGTCCCTTTGTCTCTCTGACCTATTCCAAAAGCTAAAAAATCCAATGACATTTGAAATTTCAGGTGAATCACATTGCGCTGATATGTTCATGCCTTATCCCGAAGATAGTCCTGCTCTTGCAAAAGTCAGAGCAAAAATCGAATCGACGCTTTTCGAATGGCTTGTGATCTCAAAATCTTATGATGAATAATTTTCTAACGGCTTTATTTTGACGATAACTATTTTTAAGTAAAAGTTAATTACTTCGGTGTTTGATACCTTCACCATTTGCCATTGACAAAAAACCCGAATTCCTGTCAATTCGATTTTCTCTCAAGATAACAATTGTCGTAAATGTCTGGTTATTAATCACTGAAGATAACGAAAACCAAAAAATGCGTACTCGAAGTAGTGAAACTTTGGTCATTGTTACTTTCTGATCAACAATTTCAGCGTAAATGAGAACAATGTGACCATTTTTTTCAAAAAATGAAAGACAGTAGGATAAAGTTCAGAAATGCGTTGTTTTTCCCAAAAGTGGAACCGATTTATCATAAGGAGAAAAAATGAAACTGAATGCATGCTTTATTTAGTAAATAAAATCTAACAACAATAAATGAAACTACTTTTTAGATAATTAATTTTATCAGATAAGAATTTGATACATTTCTTAGGTATCAACAATTTAATATCTCGTCATTTTCTACATCGAAACATAATACATCGCGTACATTTCCCAACAGTTTCGATCTTGTTACGGATAATCAAATTGGAATGATTTGAGCAGGGTTGCAAATTTTGGAAACGATTGCCAATCGTGTCGTGCTGTATACTGAATCGTGTTCAAAATTTGCAACCCTGTTAATAATATAGACAGTTTTAAAATTAAATTATCTTCCTTACAACTTCATATCTAATCTCCGAATACGAACTTTCCGAAGTCCAAACCCATACATTTGTCGCAGACCAGTGCCCGTTTGTCTGAATTCTCTATTATTCAGATTCTCAGATAATTTCCAAATACCATTTATCCTGCACTTGAGTTTAGTTTTGATTAGTAATGGCCGATAAATTGTGCCGGCCTAAATAAGCTGTAATCTTGAGTTTCATTATTTTTAGTCACATACTCCTTTTTCTACAAACACCTGCAGGATACGATTTTGAATATTTAACCATTAGTATACACACAACAGAAATCTAGGCGCAATACCTTTGACTCATTACACATCATATAGAGTTTGAATGCTAACTATTGTGTTCGAATATACACAATATTGTTGGTTAGATTATTTGTGTTTTTATTTTAAGACACGAACATACCACAATTTTAATATCGTGTTCATGAATTAATCGCAGAAAGTTGAACGTTTGAAGACAGTTTCTTCGAACGAGAAAAACGTGAACTTAATCGTAACGAAAAATTGACATTTTGAAAGTTAGTTATACTTAGAAACGGGAACCTCAAAGCCTAACTTTCATAAATTCCTATAAGAAAATTTGCCTACGTACCAGCGATAATAAATAATAAATCTTACTATGCCTATTAGTTATAGTTCAAAATCCAGGTGATAAATTTTTAGTATTGCAAAATTCCATCTATTTTTGATTTTAAAAAATTTATTTGTATTTTCTTCAATATATCAATGTCCCGCAAAATTGTATGCGTTTCTTTGAAGCAGAATTTAGCCACAAATTTCTCCGTTTTACTGGATATTTTCCAAACCGTCGCGCTCTAAAATTGTATTTTGAAATTCCAATACAACAGAATTTCGCAGAAATCTCAATATATTCTGTACGCGACATCGTAATTCAGATATTTTGAATAAAGATCCATACCAAATTTTAGGTTGCGTGAACAAACTCTCTAAAACATTCCATTACGATCATATTCCTCAGTTCTTATGATTCTTGCATTATTCCAAAATTTTCAGAAATTACCCATTTGAAACGAACTACTTCTAGATAAGAAGCTAAATACTTTTACCATGGCATATATTCCTGCCTCGCCTACAAGAACTTTCATAAGCTATTTGTGTTTGATGCTAGGAATAGTCAATAATCTATTATTGCTGCATTTGATTAGAAGATATAGTCGATCCGATATTGGCTACTATAAATTCATACTTTCTGCATTCGCCATTTATGAAATCACCTTCAGCATAATCGATTTTATGGTTTCTCCGGCAAGTTTTTTAATTGAAAATTTTAAAATAATATTTTTAGCACATTTTCACTACGAAATATTCGATGTATTTCATTTGTTCTGGAAGTCACTTTGATTATACCACAGATCAGGTAAAATTTTAAAAAAGTTCTCCAAATAAAATCTTGATTAACAGAGAAACTTCGGTGCTTCATTCTTGTCGGGTGCATTTTTTGTGGCTTTTCCTCTACTATTCATGCACTATCTGTACCGATTATGTGTTTTGGAGGCGTTAGTCATTTCCTAACCATTTATTCATGAAATACCATAAGTTCAGTCCAAACTTGCTTCGACTATTCTCTAACAAGCTCAATTTTTCAATTTGGATCATTTGTTCATATCTAATTGGCGCTATAGGCTGTCTATTTTGCTATTTTATTATGACTCCTGACGATATTTGGAAAGCAGAGGAAGGAGACATTATTTTTGAGGAATTCAATCTCAATATTTCTGATATTGGTTTTGTGGGAGGGAATTATTGGGTAAAATTTCACAATAATAATATGATAATTGCATGATATCGTCAGAATGAATGAGATAATACAAGTGAATAAAATATCCAAACATGAAATATAAATTCCTAACCGTATTTATCATGCAGCGATGTCATGCTGTCGCATGTTTCCCACATAATCGACTTTCCTTGTTATTTAAAAATACAAACTTCAGGTTAAAAGTTCTAGTGGAGCCATGATGCCGAGATATCGCTACATCATTGGAATTCTAATTGTATTCGTCTTCTATACGGTTACTCTTGTATTCATGGTTTACTCGACATTTCATGTGAATTAGCTTTTCGAGTTTTATTTATTATTAACTATTTCAGATGATAACTATTCTTAATAGGTTATCACACTTGACTAGCACGATAAAAATTGGTCTGCAAAGGCAATATCTTGTCGCGTTGGTTGTTCAGGCATGTTTAGGCTTGCAATATTTCGAATAGATTTAAATTTAGACCTGCATTCCACTAATGACGAATTACCTGCCGTGCGCAATTGTCTATCTTATGCCATTGTTTCAGATAAAAGAGTAAGCTTCTCTCCTTTGTATAATTTTAATCGGTCAATTTTGGGCAAATGAGCCAATATTACGATGCATCTTTCACAGCAGCGTGTTTTCCAGTTTTCGACTCCTTGGCAGTCATGCTCATAATCAAGGTATGTGAAGAAGGTACTTTATAAGTGAACAGATTTCAGGATTATCGAAAAGCCTTGTCAAGATTTTTATTATGCCATCGATTCAACCAAGTTACTGGACTCTATAGTTCGAGTTACACCTCAAATAATCGTCAAGCAAATACTGCTTCTACATGAGAATGAATATATTTTCTTTCGTTTCTCTTTGTTCCTTGATCAAATTTATAGTTTGCTTTAAAATAACGAATGTTCCAGAAAAAGGGTAACAGACAGAAAGTTAGACAGTCTGGTAAAATCCCTAAACTTGATAAAAAATAATTCAGTAAAAATAAAAGAATATATAGATTTTGTAAGTAGTTGCAAGTAAAATCCGAAAAAAGTCGGATAAATGATTCATTTTCATTTCACTTACTTAGGTTATTCTATTCGACCCCATTCTTCTACTGTACATTTTACTTTTGCCTATCTCATTAGATATGTATTTCGTTGCATTCTGTATCAGTTAATAATAAAATAATGAATAAAGAATTACAAAATTATTAAAAATCCGCTCTCTTGTTTAAATCTGTGCGTCGAAATTTATATAATTCCTTAGATACGCAAATCATTTGGGATTGGTAGCAGACTAATCACCGCATCTATTTCCGTGAACATCTACCACGAAAACAATTCCTATTCACCATTGCGTAGGATATTTCAAAGTTCGACTTTAGTATCAAATCAAATTCACTCATGATGGTCTGTTTGAAGACGACATTTGCCAGGTCGCTTGTTGGTCATCTAAATCTCATATTTGGACTATTCAACAACTTGTGCTATTTTTTCTTGTGAAAGTTCATAGCAGAAAGGATATGGGCAATTACAAGTACATCATCGAAGCATTTGCAATTTCTGAAACTTTGAGACCGAACATGTGCAGGAACTCGCCAGGAGAAGCGCTTGGAGAAGGTCGGAATATCAAGGACGCGATTTTTCTCTTAAAATCGTCCGATTTCTGCTAACGTTTTTATTTTACGCGATTCCAGAAGATTTCTGATGCCAAAATAGTTGAAGGGATTCAGTGGGCATCAATTAAATATAAAATTAGCCTAAGTTACCCTATATACCCGCACTGTGTTTACAAGTGTAATATGAGTTAACGTCGAAGTTTTTCATAGAATTTTGTAAAGCTCTTCAAATTGATCGACTTTTGTTCCAGAGCTTATTCTAGAATGTGCACACACAGGAAGATATGAATTTTTGAAATTTTTCGTTCAAAGTGACATTTGATACCCAGTTTTCAAGTGATTATAAATCCAAAATAGACTCACTTTTATGCCATGTATCATATACCATGTTCTTCCCTGAATGCTCGGGTAAAATAATATGCAATAAAATCGGCTATCATTTGCGTTTTACGGGCGTACTAGTCGAAAAAATCGTTGTTTTGGTCAATTTTGACGCTTTTCGGCCTATAACTTTTTATATAAACACCGGGTCGGAAAATTTTGTCAACGAAAGTTGTTTATTTCATCGAGACGAAGCGTTTGATCAATGTATATGCTTCCTAACGATTTTTGAATTTCTCAGTACGTCATTTACTGTAGCGTAAACAACGCACGCCCAAGCTCCGAGACCTCAATTTTCGGATTCCCCATCTCCAATTACATTGTTTGGATTCATTTTCAGCTAAATAGTTTTGGGGCTGTGCCAAGCCCTTCCCAACAATGCTTCAATATCACAAAGAATTGCTATTAAACCTGAATGATGCAATGTTTTTGGATTACACTTAAATTCCTATTCCGTTTCATCCTATTTTTCAAAGATGATCAGTGAAATAGAAATTTGGGAGAAACAATTTTTATCAAATCTCATTAACGATCCTAACTACTCTTCTTCGACTGGGAGAGTTGGAATATTTCGTTTCACTAATTTGCAAATTGATGCTTTAGATTTATATTTACTAACCATTCATTTATTGAGTTGGGAGAGCAAAAACTGTATGACTGTACAGCTGACGTAGAAACGGCAAGATTCAACTAGGTTTATGGATTTCAACACATTGCTCGAACCCCTATACACTTTAAAGTTATTCTTGTTTCCCTGCTCATTCTAAAAAAGTGAACATGCATTTCACGCATCAAATAATGCAGTTAGATATGGTTTTTCTTTTTATTTTAGTTTACTTCAAATTGATTTCGGAGCTACTAGGCATGCCAAAAGATAAACCTCGAATATTTGTCAAATTAATACGTAGAAATTTAATAAACTAATTGTACTTTCACCATAACTCAAGGCTTCAAATGGGATAAAATGATCGTTTATTAAAATTCAGAATATTAAAAACCAAATTATTGAATATCAATAGCGAAATTGCAGTGGGACTATATAAAAAAAGGAAAATGAACAAATTTTTAAGCTATCAAAAAATAAAAAGAAAAGAACCTAGAAAAATTTTCACATTATAACTAAGTTAAGTCAAACTTCTTAGAAACTGATAAAATTCAAGAAATTTACAATAGAAAATATCATGATGAGGAGATATTTCAATTTTCTACTTGAGAAGTCCGAGCTGCTGATCACACGCTTCTTCTTTTTGCCCCTCGCCTTTTGTTTCTGAAAATAATCATGTTTGGCAATTAATAAAAAACTACGTAGTACGGGAGGGGTAGCATAGACATAAATAAAGGTTACGGCAAAAGTTAATAAAATTTGCATTTAGAAATTCACGAAATATCTTAGTATTGTTTGTTGTGCTACTGTTGTTGGCTGTATTAGCTTTACCGTACTATGTATTACTTTTATTAATTACCGTAATCTTTTCTTCTTTTCATATTTCTTGAGAGTCTCCAACATAAGTTCTTTCATCTCAAGCTTCTTCTCCTTTTCATACTTTTTGAGAACTTCCCGTAACAGAGACTTCATCTCGTCTTTGTTCGTTCTGAAATATTTTCTTTTATCTTTGAAATTTTCTTTTATTTATTTTCCAATTAATATTTTGCAGAAAAGATTGAAATGTACAAAAGTTTTACTATTTTTCTTTTCTATCTATCTGCAAAAGGATTCGGCCGCGACCTCTGGTGAAGGGAAGCAGAAAAGGAAGAAATAACATGTCAAGATTATATAATATGATGCTGATTGATCAAAATCGAATTAAAGTTTACTCTCGCTGTTGGCCTCTGTGCCAGTTGTTGTATACTCTCTAATTATGATCGATTGGCGAATTGTTGCTGTTGATGGACTGACATTGGACCAGTTATCATTTGAGAGCTACCGGAAGTGATCTCGTATCGGATAGGAATTCAACTGCTGTTGAGGTGTCATTGCCTGTTGACCAATAAGGACATTGCACCCGGTTGTCGGGCTTCTGATTGGAATGCATTTGCCAGCTGAATTGATGAAAATCAACATTTTCTTCGCAGATTTGTAGAAAAGCAATTTAAAAATTTCCCAAGATAAGTTTACTATTTGAGAATTTTCCTTTAATTTCAAAGTTGAATCGAAAGAAAATGAAAATATAAATAAGAGAAAATGAAATAATGTTGGAAAATCGAGTTCCTTAGGGTCGATCAGGGTACGCTCTTCGAACTCACTCTAGTCAGTTATTGAAAATAATTTCCTATTCATCCCCTTTCTGGAAGTTTTTTTTTCAAATCACTCAAGTTCATGTTTTTCATTATATTCTTGGAAAATAAATAAGTTTCCATTTTCGTCGATTTAGAAATATAGTAAGATTTTCGTCATACCTTTTAGAATAGCAGTATTTCCAGATATGGAAATGCATTTAAAACAGTCCAGATTTTTATCTTCATATGCGAAATTTCGTCAATAATAATCAGTTCAAAATACGATGATTTAGACATCGAATAATATTCAATTTAGGCGAACAAATTAGTTGAGATACGATATCTGAAATTTAAAAGAATGAAAATGTTCAAAAAGACGGTTGTTTTTCAAACGATTTGAAAGAAAACAGCAAAATGAAAGATTTTCGAAAGGAAATGGCAAAAGTGCATTTTTAGTTAACGAGGAAAGACTGGGTCAGCGAAATAGTGTAAGAAGAGATGCAGAAATGAATATAGCAGCAATGCGCTTTTGATGCAGATGAAATGATTTTGGTCGGAGAGATTTGTTTAGAGGAAATGGTTATAAACAAGAGTCAAAGGAAGCATGGCCGTTCACAAGATCGAGAAAAACGAAAACGTTAAAAAACAAAGTAACGCAGCTGGACGATTTCCGAAAGAGCAATATTTTGAGATAGAAAGATAAGCCACCAATGTTTTCGAGAATCTGAAATTCCAATCGAATTTCGCACTTTCAAAAGTTTAAAAAATAATGAATGAAGAGGCAACGTTATCTTACATCGATTTTACTATAAGAAAATGGATAATGGTATGCAGGCCACGGAAATGAATTGCTTGTCCTGCCGGTATCTTTCTCGGGTGCTGTCGAATGCACTATTTCTGTCCATGCGATTTGACTTGAGCCCTTAGTCGAGTTGCAGATTTATTTCCTCTTTAGAAAAAGGACAAAAATAACAGAGCAGCCGTGTTCTGCCCTGTCCGATAGAAAGAACAGTTTTGGAGGCACGGTAGAGGAGGAGGTCATCTCTTTATTGAGGGATGACAAGAGAACAATAGAATAGAGAAAAAAAGATTGATAAACAAAATCGCTGGGTCAGGCAAATGGGCAAAAGTTTATGACCAGCGAAAAGATCGGAAGATCAACACCAAAAATTCAAAATTGATGAAAAATGGTCGTACTGCACGATTTGAAAGAGGGAATAGCAAAGATGAATGGCCTTGCAAGGATAAGGAAATGGCAAAAGTGCATTTTTAGTTAGCGAGGAAAGACTGGGCCAGCGAAATAGTGTAAGAGACGCAATTTGTATTGATCCTGGAGCGAATGGGGAGGAGCTATTGGGGCTCATTGCCTTGCACAGCCTGTCAAATATATCTACTCTAGCCTTTCTCGCTAATACTCTCTCAATTCCCTCCCCATCGCGCGTTGTGTGAGCGAAAAAAATGAAGAGACAAAAAGAGCGAGAAGGAGAAAAGAGGCAAAGGGCAATGAGAAAAGATTATTTTAAATAAAATCAATATTTTCAAATTCGGGAAAATTCTACAAAGGCGATTCAACTAACCATCGATATTTCTAGTTGAATCTTTTTTAAAAGATATTTTGCAGGTCCACAGAGAAAAGTTCACGCGTTCCTCCCGCATTCATCCCGAGTCGACTCCGCTGCGGGTACCCCTCGGGACGAATACGAAACGAATGAGGGACGAATGCGGGAAGAGCGAGAGATAATGCAAGACAAATGCGGGACGAATACGAGACGAGTGAGGGACGAATGCGAGAGGAACGCGGACACGGGACTAATGAGGCGAATGCGGAAGGAATACGTGAATTTTTCTGTGTCATGCTACTTTGTCCCTTGTAAAAGAACAAGGCATGAAGATTCGCTAACATTTTGAAAACTCACACTTTGTGCCGAAACGGCACCCTTTTATTATATTTTTCATTTTCTTAAACCACCTGGGCGGCGTTTTGTTCTCTTTCTCTGATTCTCCCTCGATGTAGCCCCTTTCCCGCCCCTTTTTCTTTTGTGTGAGTTCAACAAGCGATTGCGCGGTTGCATCTCAAATAAATTGTGTTGTGATAACTGTTTGTGTAAACTTGGTTTTCTAAAATTGCTTACTAATCAATAACAAGCCACTAACCCACAGAAGACTTCCACAAAAAGGACCCTTTCTGTTCACACTTAACGCCGTTTTTCGGTTTTTTTGTACTTGGATCGAAGAACAAGGAGCTCAGAATTAGTGAGTATACCGAGTTTCAGCTCTGGAGACGCACTACTTGACTCTCCACAGTGACGAGTTCACGCAAAAAACGAGTCCTTTTCAGATAACATCAAATTAATCGAACATTTCAGCGACAAGGTGGTGTTTTTTTCACGGACGAACAGTGACTGACCTGGCGAGTATTTTCGTGTATGATTTGCCCAGTTTGATTGAGAAATAAAAAAGTTCTCTCGTCGCGAAATTAGATATTTCGAAAAGATAAAAAAATTGACCACTTTCGAAAATTTTTTAAAAATCATGTAGGCGTATTTTCGTAAAAATTTTTCTACAAGTTAACGTGAAATTATATTGTTTTTGATGAACAATCGTCGAAACTCCGAAAAAATCGATGGCTAACTCAAAATTGAGGTGTATTTGAACGACTCTAATAGTTTTTGAACAAAATTTCAGAATTGTCATAAATTCACTGGAGGATTATCGAGTTTTCATCATCAACATCAGGCACACTCACATCGGGAATAACATCGATATGTTCAATATGGAAATCGATTGCAAATGATGCGTTAGTCTGTTGTCCGTCTCATTAATAAATTGAATAAAAATCTAATTTCTAAATCGCATAATTAGTAAACTAATAGGGAATCCGTAGAATTATTTGAAACGACCGCGACATGCTTTTACCATATAATGATGGCCTATAGTTTGGAACATTCGCGATGACGAATTCGGTCGCTACTTCCTCGAATATTGAATAGATTTAGCACTATATTGTGTGAGCATGGTCGCCTAGCTGGAAGTTAGTCTACACGTCTAACTGACTGTTGTTCACCATTGTAAAATTCTGCAACAAAAAAAGTTTTTTTTTAGATTTATAAAAACGTTATCGGCACCAAGCATGACTACAAATTGATTAAATCTGTTTTTAATTTCCACCGTCCATTGTTTGCATCGAATGGATATCGCTACAATTCCGAGATACGTCTCCGGACGTTTTGCATTTTTTTTTGAAAAGCTAATCTGCAGTTTTCGAGTCATAGTCTACTTGCCACTTGCATAGGTTATACAAAATGCTGTATAATCCTCTGAATTTCCCACTAAAATTTTTCGCAATGGTTTACTGCTTGATGTGTTCTGCCGTAATCAGTAACAGCCTACTAATTTATTTGATTCTGAGGCAAACTAGATCTAAAATTGGCACCTACAAATATGTCATGTTATGCTTTTCGGCATACGACATCGTCTATTCGCTGATTTTTGGATATTTCAAACTAGTAAAAATACTTTTCTCGAGAATTTCAAGAACATCATTAGAAAATTTAGGGCGTGTTTTGTGTCCATGGGGCGTATGTAGTGCTTCTAATAACATATACATTTGACAATCCGTCTAATGGTGCTTTCCTCGTCGTTTTATCGATTTGCTCATATTCAATTAGGTTAGAATTTAGTTGTCGTCTATTTTCAGCTTTAAGATGAAATTTAGCATGGCAGGTAAGGAGTATTCGGAACTGAATCTTGGCCTGAGATTTGTACAAAAAAGATAGAAATCCCATGTGATATTTATTTATTTTTGAAATTCTCTTTAGATTCAACGCGTTTCTTTTCGTGAAATTTTCAAAGAGTAATTTTTCGATGATTGCCCATTCCCCTAGGTAGTATAAATCTCTGAAATTAGCTCTAAAATCAACCCAAATACATCTAATAACTCAGGGATAACAGTCCACTACGTCTATAGGTACCTGGCGATATGTAGGTCAGAGATATTTTTGCTAGAATTTCGTTTAGTCTATGGCGACGAAATTTAGGCACGATTTACTTCGATTATTTTCCACGCCTTGGCACGGATTGCGATGGATCCTTGCCTGTCTTGCGTTTGGAGTTTGTTGGAGTGCTTTCTGCTATTTCGTCACACTCCCCGATGAAACTGTAATTTGTTCGAAAAAATATCCTTTTTAAAAGTCAAAATCTAACTACATTATTGTATTTTTTAGACCTATAACGCAGTTGGGCCGGCCTTTGAGAAGGAATTTAATGTTAGCCTCTATAATATGTCGATCCTGGCTATGCCGTATTTTTATGTGAGACAAATTAGAATAAAATCATGGATAAGAAAAATTCAGTATGAAAATGGAGAGCAGATAATCATTTGGAACATGTGCATCGGGGTTTTCATGATCGGATTTTTGCTGACGATTCTATTCTCGACGATGTGCATCTGCGCCTGCTTCATCCATCATTTCATCAGCAAGGCCAATATCAGCAACAAAACTAGACGGTTGCATTACCAACTTTTCAATGCGCTCTTCGTTCAAGCTAAAAATTATAGTTGCTTCCCACCTCATACAAATTTTTAGACAGTGATGCTGATAAGCACCTCGTACATTACCGTTTTGGGAGAATTTTTCGTCCCTTTACTCGGCGATTCTTATGGACTGTGAGTTTCGTTTTTGAAATATTCTGATAATAACCATATTTCAGTTTCGGCAATTATATTTGCGTAATCATGTCGCTATATCCCTGTATTTCTCCATGGCTGATCATTTGGTGCATTAGGTATCTTCGATTCTTTAGTTAACTTAAAATTCTTGTGACATCATGACTTTATACAATTGAGGTCTAAAATTTTTGAGCAATCGTGATTATGAATGAAGCCTGGTACCTTCAATCTTCCTGATAAATTTCGATGAACTTTCATATACATATATATCCTTCCCACTTAACTGAAGTCTTGAGCAATTTGATTCAAATTTGTTGACGATAAATAGGATTAACAGGCTGCATTCATAATCATGTTTTTTTTTCAAACGTTTGACCTCCACTGTAAATTCGCTATGAAGAAACGATAACAATGTCAAAATTTCATTAGAATTGCTATTTCGTGAATTCTTCATTTCATAATTTTAGGGATTACCGTGAATACTGCCTGAGAAAGCTGCAGTTCGCGATGTGTTTTGGCTTCTATGCGCAAATATCTGTCAAAATCCATCCGACCCCGTCGAATTCAGCGATAGGAACTGCTAAAACTCCCAGTCATAGTTTACCCCAAACTACTGGCATCTAATCTAATTAATTATGGCCCAAGCTTTTTTAAACTGAACTATTTTAGCAAACTATGATCGTCAACTAAAGATGTAAAATGGGTAATAACTGGCAATTTCTAATGAACCAATTATTGTCAATTGTTCGATTTAAAAAGTTCGTTCGATGAATTGCCAACTCGGATTTGTCGCGATGTATCTTAATGGAATATTTATGACGAAACATTTCCAGACAAAATTTACCTTACACGTCGCGCAATTTTCATGCCGTGACAAATCCAGGCAACCGACGAATTTTAGTTTTGTATCTAATTGTTCATAATTCGGAGTAAAACTCTTTTGACCAAATCGAAGGTAAAAATGTTCGATTTTCACCAGTCGAGTTTTCTAAAGAATCTCTGGAATTGTTTGCAAGGACAGTTTTTGTTGTTCAAAGAATTCTACGCTAATCGATCAGTTTTAAATGTTCTGCAATAAGTTTTGGAGAATAAAAATTCTCGTCTCAAAGTGAGTTTGCAAAAATTGTACAGCAAAGAAGGAAAACAAACTTCAAAAATATTGACATTAGGCAAAAAGAATCGGTTATTGTAGTCAAAATCTCGAAATAAAATTTAGTCTTGCACTTTATCTCTCATAAACAAAAATAAAATTATCAACCAAAGAAAAACAAAGCTGGCGTCCTAAAAATTTAACAAGAAAACCCGTGAAAAAAGATCATCGATAACGAAACAGATTGAGATGAAAAATGTAAGATTACTGTAATTTAGTTGATTGCTGATTAGATGATAGCGAATTGCTGGTAGATGTAGTCGCGAATTTCGTAGTAGAGCTTGCTGGCACAGCCCTCCACGTGGAACTGCCCCTGTTGCAGGCGACGAATCGAAATTATTCCTGGAGAAAATACTTGAGAGTGAATGTCAGTAACGACCAAAGTCGGTATAAACAGGGGTCCGTCGATTTGACTCATTTTTACATATATTGCTCAGTTTTTCACGCTGATCATCATGGTGTGGTTTGTTTTTCATAAAAATGATCGTATGCAGGATTACGGTAGCTTGAATTTTCTTCAGACTCGACCTCGGAAAAAATTCATAAATTGCTTATTTCTGAACCAAATCGAACGCGGTTTCCAGTATCGAATAGCCCATGAAAAACTCTACAAATAATATAACTACGATCAATAATTTTCCGCCAAAAATTTAATTTCCGAAAATGCGGTCCCGAATCAATTGCAGTTTTTCACGATTTTGACCCCATCGATAGGAAGAAAAGCCTGCTAGAAATCATCTTATTTGAAACCTCATTAAATTCTGCATAAAAGAATATAGATTTTGTAAGTAGTTGCAAGTAAAATCCGAAAAAAGTCGGATAAATGATTCATTTTCATTTCACTTACTTAGGTTATTCTATTCGACCCCATTCTTCTACTGTACATTTTACTTTTGCCTATCTCATTAGATATGTATTTCGTTGCATTCTGTATCAGTTAATAATAAAATAATGAATAAAGAATTACAAAATTATTAAAAATCCGCTCTCGTTTAAATCTGTACGTCGAAATTTCTATAATAATTTCTTAGATACGCAAATCATTTGGGATTGGTAGCAGACTAATTGCCGCGTCTATTTCCGTGAACATCTACCACGAAAACAATTCTTATTCACCATTGCGTAGGATATTTCAAAGTTCGACTTTAGTATCAAATCAAATTCACTCATGATGGTCTGTTTGAAGACGACATTTGCCAGGTCGCTTATTGGTCATCTAAATCTCATATTTGGACTATTCAACAACTTGTGTTATTTTTTCTCGTGAAAGTTCATAGCAGAAAGGATATGGGCAATTACAAGTACATCATCGAAGCATTTGCAATTTATGAAATTATATTGTGCATCATCGATTTTTGTATTTCGTCGGTAAGTATTTTGAATTGGAACTTTAAAGACCATATTTTCAGCATCTTTTCACGACGAAATATTCAATTATGTACATATTTAGCGGATGTCACATGGACTATCCTGATCAAGAAGTTAGATTATTTTTTTAATAATGGATAGTACAGTGACACACCACGCTTTTGAAAACGCATAATTGCATGATCAGCTTTCTGAAACGGTCATAGTATTTCCTTTATAACTGGAAATGGCTTCAAATGACAGTAATATTCAAGTTTTCACTCATATTAATTCATGAAAAAATTGACAGATGACGAATACCTATAAAAAAAAAAGTATTCATTGTTTCAGAATATTTAGTACTTTATTTTAGTTTGTAATTTCAGCAAGGCGTACTTGTTGCCTCAATTTCTGGGGCAGCGTATTTTCCAGCATTTCCACCCTTGATTGTGCATTATTTATATCGTCTTTTTGCATTGAAAGAGTAAATTTCAGGACTATTTTTTAGGAATATCGAGTGGCATTGATAAAAGTGCTAGCTTATTGGAGATATAATCCGGAAAATCCTGCTCAAAGTTCAACAATTTGGTTCCATAATTCTAGCGAGAATCTTGTGAAAGTTAATGCATAATTTTCCGTGTTTAAAAAATATTCAGAATAGGAATTCATTCAACTCAGCGTTCAAACTGCCGATCCGTGTGGGTATACATGCGGATCCGCAGTGCAAAATTGGTTTGCAAGTCGATGTGAGCGAATGTCGATCCACACGGATTGGCATAAATTACGCTGAAAATTTCCAAATATCAAAATGGGTGCACTCTAATTTTGGCAATGACTAGAATGGTGATTTCAATTGTGTCGAATAAAAGTTGGAATGATAAATATAAATTTGTCAGGAAAACAAAAAATAAGGCACTCAAAATATCATCAACGTTGATTTGTGAGTAATGAGGGATGAGAATTAGTTTTTGCGTCCAATGAATTTGACCAGAAATGCATCACTTACCGTGTCAAATATCAACTTGTCAAGACAACTGGCAACAAATCTATGAGCTATTTGATCAACACATGTACAACGTAGAAGAATAAAGCACTTGAGAATATTGATTTGAGTAAAAGTCAAATTGGGAAATAATAATTTTCAAAACAAGAATTGCTCAAAATAGGTTAACTTCCGAAATTGAAGAGCGATATTTTGAGAAGAAAAGGATTCGAGAAACTCCCTCAATCTTTGTATATTATCGCTTCAAGTTCCGAAGTAATAACGAAGGTTTAATTTTCATTCTAATTTTAAAAGTTATTGCTAGTTTTCTAAATAAAAAATCAGGTATTAGCTCCGAGTTTCCTTGCTTTGGCTTCGGCGGATTTCTTCTTAGTCTTCTTCGGACTCGACGCAGGAATACTAACTTTCTCTGCCATCACTGGCTATAATTTTCATAAATTACGTTGTAAAATTGGCTAGAATATTTACTTTCTTGTAAATCTGCACATCGATCTCGTCCTCGCTGTCTCGTTCCTTCGACTGTCTGCTGGATCGCGACAAACTGCGACGAACTCGCTCCACCAACCGACTGCCCATGTTCTTGAACGGATTTCGACCGCCTAATTATTCGATTTGTATCTTCTTTTAAACATTCTACTCCCATATTCAGAGAATCGACAATTCCAGTCTCAATATTTCTTAACTGCAATTTGCAGTCGAAGTAATTTTTTCACATTAGCAAATCTATAATCATATTATTCTTTAGATTATTGCGCCAGGCTATTAGAGAAGACGGTGATTTGTGATATTTTTAATTATTTCTAGAATTCTTTATCTAGTTCCTACCTCTAGGCAATGTACCGTAATTCGAAGAAGTTACTCCTTCATTGACACTCGACAGACTGTGAGGTACTGCATAATCATCCTCCTACAAAATAGTTTCTATATTTTGAGAAGTGCTTCGCTCCTACTTTTTTCTTTGAATTATCGACGGATCTGGATTTCCTGATGCTGAAAAATCCGCCTCTCTTTTCGTGTTTCTTGGTTCCTTCATCGAATGACTCGAATGCCTTGGCCATCAGTTTGACAGAGGGATTTCCGCCTCGAGCGAGTTCTTCGCGACGAATGCGGTAAAGGATATTCGTTCCTAAAAATTGTTAAATAAAATAAAAACAATCAAATGAGAGAAAAGCTATCTGATTCAGAGTTTCATTAAATCTTTTCTAATATTTTACGGGGTTTATGATGTGGATCCAATTGTAGAAGTTGCTTCCACTTTAGGAAGAGCTTGAAGTGAATGGGATAACAAACTTCACGCATTACTTTACCAGTTCTTTTTAATTGAAACACTCTTCTGTAAAACGAATTTTCAAAATTTCCTACCCGCACTTCCACTTCTGCAATGTCCACCTCCCTCCTCGTCCTGATCACTTCTTCTGTCGAAAGATGACGTTCTTGCGATTCCTCCTCTACCAGAATTATAGCCCATTCGATCACTTTGCGAATAGTCATTGAAGCCGTCTGAAGTTAGGGGAACATCTAAATAAATGCTATATTTCATTCTCATTTTTCTTCTTCAAACTAATTTTCATTTGTTAGGGCGAACTAATTTGGCACAAGATAGAATCGAATCGGCTACGAAACAATTGAGATTTGAAAGGTGGAATTTAGGCTATTTTTGAAATCGAAAATTCGCCTTTCCACCCAATAGAACATGAATATCGATCGAAAATCTTATAAAAGAATTGCTGTTCAATTAAAATTCGATTCTTGAAAATAATTTGCAGGAAGAACTAATTTAGACAGAATAGAACAAATAGAAGCATCATATGCATGCAAACCTTGATCAGCCTTACTCAGCATGAAAGTCGAAGAAGGTCCATCTTGAAGAGAGGTCTTTTTTATTAGACGACCATAGCGATCGTAGCTATTCGCATTTTCGGAGCTAAATGTTTTATCATTATTTATTTCGAAGTTACATGCGATAGTTAAAATCCTACAAATTTTCAAAAATTTCTACAACTTTACTTTTAATTACTTGTAGGATTTTCCAACTACCGCATAAATATCATTATTTCTGTGCTATATTTGTGCAAAGTCTCTTTAGAAAATGCGTTTTCTAGAATCTATTTGTGGTGAATATATAGCATGTTATTATTCAGCGTTAATGATCTATCGTCTCTAATGATCTACCCGAACTTCCTTCTCGACTGTACGGAGGTGTTTTCGTTAACCTCGGAGTTGTTTTGTGAGATTTGTGACCCAGAGGGATTCTTAGTGAGGGCAGATGCAGACGAGTTATTGATGGTGCCCGTTACGGAGGCCTTGTTATTAGACCATCTGAATGGAAGAGGCAACATTAGTGCAGTTCTAGCTTGGCGAGACGTTAATCGGTTGGGATATTTTGGCGTTGTGCGTTAAATTGGAATTCGCAGTGAAGAAGTAGTGCAAATAATAGGAAAGCATTGCGTAAGAATCACTTTAGATATTTTGATTCCTACAAAAGAAAGAATCTATTGAAGCGATAGCGAAGTAAAACTCTTGGAAAATGTGGGGGTTTGAAAATGACACGACTTTCGGTTATTATATGAGGCGACTGACTAGGATGCAAATTCGTAATATTTTCAGAAGAAATAAATTATTATTTTGATTTTTAGACTAAATTTTCATCATCTCATTTCTGAATCTCTGATACGATTGAAAAAGCTTATGAAAGAAATAAATGAGTTTTCAGTCTGTCTAAAAAGCATGTCATTTTCTTGTTGTCAAAAATATGAGTCTAATCTTCCTATCCAAGCAAATTTAATACTTGGTTACCTAGTGGTTCCTCTGGCCGGCATGCTAGTGAAAGATCGAACTGAGAAGGAAGACTGACTGATGTTGTCATAAGTGCCCTCTCCGAAGTCGGAAATCGAAGGAGCATAGCCGGAAGGCCGATCTGCTTGGGACAATTGCACTGAGGGGCAGCGCTCTTCTCTGAAAATTTCCATCAGTTTGATTAGAAACTTATCCATTCATAACAAAGAACTTTTAGGTATTACTATTATTATTGGTTTCTGATTGTAGGATAGTAATTAGAAGCAATTAGAGGAAAATATCAAAAGTTTCGCTAATTTAGTCTAATTAGGGTCAATCTGAAAATTTTTCAAGATTTTATAATTTAAGAAATGCAAAAACTAAAAATGCGAAAAATTCTGACCCTTGATAGCCGTTAGCATCTTCATCTCTGATAGCCACGAGCTGGCTTATGACATAGCGAATTCCACCGTAATTTTCAGAATCCCCTCGGGAACTACGCTTGGCCGTGTCATTCACGTATTGGAGCTGAATAGGAAAGAGTTTTAATAATTCTCTCGTTCGCAGTTTTAATCAAATAACTTCCTTCAAACGTAAGGTTTCCATTCAAGCCTTGTTACCTGGTCAATAATGCTGCTCAATCTGTACTTTCTCGTTAGTTTTTGCAGTTCGTGCATGTGCACTATCTGTTGGAGTCTTTCCGCTTCAGATTCAATCAGCTCCTGAAAATCTATTCTCTTAAAAACGCCTGTCATGAAATCATACCTTAGCAGCAGCATGGCTATCCTTATTCTGAGATAGATTTCTCTGATCGATCTCCAGAACTCTGATCTGTTCCCTCAGCTCCCTGATCGTCTGTAGCATTTCGTTCTTCTGCTGCTGACTGTCGATGTTCATCATCTTTATTTTGTCGTTCAAACGATCGATTTCCTGAAAAATCATATTTATGGAGGAAAACTCAAATTTCCTTTACTTTTGAGTAGAACTTTTCGCAATCCCTGTACTGCTGCTGAACGAGATTGAGTCCTTTCGTTTCCTCCTCCTCAGTCATTTTATCGCGGACTGAAATTTCACCAATTATTATCCTTGAAAAGTGATGAGAAAACCATCTCATTCATATTCAAAAGAGGCAAATACTAGCTTCATGTTACATGATTTTCAGGAAAACTTCCAACAAGTCTTCCTACAATTATATAAAACCTGTTACCTCTAGTCCTATCCATCCTCATGAGAATCTGGTCGGCTTTTCTTGCCTCCTTCGTTAGTCTCAAATCAGTATTGACTCTCTCCAACTCTTCTTCCAAATCAGCCACTCTTTTCTGAAACTCAGAGTTTATAGTCATATTGCCCAATTCACCTACAAGCTTTTCTGCAGGAATGTTGTCTATTTCATGCAAATCACGTTATAAACAGGAGCTGCGAACTTTTCAGTTTTAAATTTCGATAATCATTTTATGAATGATCAATATTGGTATTCAAATTATTTTAATTCTATCAACATTCCTGTATTCGTCGACTAATATCTATGCGTTCAAACTGCTCTACCTGCAGCACCTTGGCTTTTTCGATAAGTTCGACCGAGGATTTCTCTCTAAGTTCCAGCCCTTTCTTCTCGTCTCCGATTCTCTTCTCAAATACAGCCAGGGCCTCTTTGTGGGAATCGCGCTCACGGCGAGCCAGAACCAACTAAAAATGCTTGACTAGTTGAAACGTAAGATAAAATCTATCGAGCTGAAAATTCGTCTTTAAAAATGGAAGTAATTGCTTCGTAGATGAGAGACAAAAAAACCCAGAAAATAATAATGATTAGCGATAAACATAAAATACATGAACTTTCTTACCTGTGAATGCAACGACTTGTTCGTGTCTTCCATAATTCGCATCCGACTTGAGAATTTCTGCTGTAGAGCGTCCATCTCAACCGTTCGGAGCTAAACAAGACTGATCTTTATCTTTTCCGACCGAATTTCTCATACTTTTTCAGTCTGTCTGGTTTTGTGCTGGAAGATCTCTTTGTCCTTCTGCCAGCCACTTTCCGTCTTCTTCAACTGGTCTCTCAACTCGGCATTTGCGATCTTCACCTCTTCCAGTTTGGCTTCGACGTCGGCGTTCTGAAAAGAGTTCTGAATTTTAAAATTTCAAGTTTAACTCCATGCCGATATTTTTCAACCACGGATCCTTTTTTCTTCAAGATGCACGAGGTTTCTAAGCTACTAAAATGATAATGATCGTACTTACCTTCTTTTCCAACAGCGCGATTTCCTTCTTCAGATCAATTAGATGGATTTTGTCGCTCTCGTTTCGGTTGATTTTCATCGCTTCGACTTTGTCGGAATCGTGAGATGAGGCTAGATTTTCAAAGTTGAAATTCATTTGAAAGTTTCAAAATAAATCACCTCGTTCATCATTCTCATGAGGTTCTTCATTTTTGAACGCAGCGAGTTGTTTCTTCAGCGAGGTGACTTCCCTTTCCAAAGAGGCCTTTTCCGATTTCCATTGGGTCTCCTTCTTCTTTAGTTCTTCGGAGGTTTGCTCTGAAATTAAAGTTGAATGATAAATCGGTCAGCATTGACTAGTATTCTAAAATCATAAGTAGCATAAATTATTATCAAATTAACTATATTTTTAATTTTAAAAGTCTCACTCAAAAGTTCCTCTGCATCCTCGGCAATCTTTTTCAAAGCGATCATTTCATTCTTGGTTCTGCTTCTTTCCGCATTCATTTTCTCCCTTTCCTGATCGAAAATCGACTCCAGCTTGTTGTATTTGATTTCCACTTCTTTTATCGCCTTCTTGTCGATGTCTTTTTCCTGAAACTTTCCTGCCCATGTGGTTTATTTTCAAACTGTAATCATGATTTCCAAGAGCTAAAATAGTTCAAGTTAAAAATTATCCGAGCTTTTCACTGAATATTTCAAACATTCAATCATTTTATCGTTTCATAAGAAATTCAATATTTCCAATTTCCAACCTGCATTTCAGCCTTCAATTCATTTATTTCTTTCTGCAGCTTGGCAGCTCTTTCTTCGTTCTCCTCCAAATTTCTAGTCTTCTCAATCAGAGTCGCAGATTTGGATTCGAGAATCTCCGTCTGCTCCTCCACTTGTCTCTTCGCATCGGCCAGTCGCACATTGAGCGATTTGATTTCGTTCTCGAAGATTTGCCGCTGCTTCTCGATTTCGATAGTCCAGCGATCTTCAGTTTGCAGCACCTGAAATTCAATCATTTATAAAATTGGAAAGATGATCTTCATGCAATATCAACTATAATCTACAAAATCTCACATTTTTACATTTCCTATAGCAGTATGAAAGCGGGTAAAAATCAAACCTAACAACAAATAGGGATAGTTTAGTCATTAGCTATTCAAAAGTTGAATAATTCTAACCTGATTAGTCAACTCTTTGTTTTTCTTCTTGAAGAAGGCGATTTCGTTGTTCTGTTCATCGATAGTCTTCTCGTTCTCCTTGCAACGACCGCATTCTCCCCGAGGACTGGAAGCTGCTTCGCGCATTGGGCTTTTTCTAAATTTTTCTTTTTTG
Organism: Diploscapter coronatus; assembly: GCA_964036155.1. Classification (NCBI taxonomy): domain Eukaryota; kingdom Metazoa; phylum Nematoda; class Chromadorea; order Rhabditida; family Rhabditidae; genus Diploscapter; species Diploscapter coronatus. The sequence goes on along the minus strand of OZ038423.1, from coordinate 15,094,576 downwards.
TAATTTATTGAGGGAAGAAAACAATTTGACGATTTGGTCAAGAAAAAAAAACTTGCATAATGTTAAAATTTATAGATTAATTCGGCTTTATTGGAGGATATTTTATCTGTCGACAAAATTCTGCTCACCTCGGAATACCCCCCGGGTTGGCAGCCTTGATCGAGTTGAGTAATTCCTTGACGTTCTTCAATTCTTTCACCACATTCGCCACATCGGCAATAATTGTGGCAGAGGAGTCCTTCGTCAACGATCGTCTTCGCTCCTCCTTCTGCGTCGTTTCGATCTTCTCCATTTTCTCCACCTGCTTGCAGAGGCGAGACGTCTGGGATTCGATAGCAGCAAGGACTTCGCAACACTGCTCAAGCTGGAATAAGAATATTGAGAAGTTTTTTTTCATACTTTTCAGGGAAAAATGACTCTTCGAAACAATTTGAACACAGCAAAAATCATTTTTGGAAAGATTATTTTTTTATACAAACTTGTTCAAAAATCCTATTTTTGAAGTACATAAATTGTATTTCTTTTGAAAATTAGTAAATTTTCTACCTCATCACTAGTTGGCACTTTTCCTTGCAACTCGGCGATCGTTTCCGTCGCTCTTTGTTCGCTCAACTGCTTTTCGAGTTGTTCGATCTTCTCTTTCAGACTATTCTGAACTTGGTCCTTCAATTTTTCTACGATTTTCCTCTTACAATGTAAATCGAATTGTCGTTGTCCTTCGCGTGCTTCTTGTGCAGAGTGTTGCAACGTTCATTTACTAACGATAACTGGCCATTCAATTGTTCGACCTGGAAAAATAGAAATTATTTAGAAAAATAATGTCTATGCGGATATTCCTTGGTGTTTGGTACTAGAAAAGATGAAACAGAAACATTCTCCAAACAAATAGTGTCCTGATAATACTCATTATTAAGTCTTTGGTAGAAATTTAATCTAGAATTATATAGATATAGCTTGACTCATTCGCCTAAAATCCTAGTTCGACAACTAAAGCCACTTAGCAATTGAGTCATACTTCAATTAAACTCCTTATACTATGCCTAGATGTTATAACTAACTAATTTGTATAAAAGGCCCGAGATCGTTAATAAAGGTGTGGGATGGCCTGATTTAAACCACCATCACCAAATTGGGCTCCATCCAATAAATGCTTATCAAACCAAATCTCAATTATCCAATTAGAATTAGAAAACACAAAGAGCGACTTATTTTTGTTTTTGTCACCTAGCAAATAACTTTATGAAATTGCCTTACTTTAGTAGCTAGACTAATAATCTTCTGACTGTCGGTCTTGAGCAGAGTCTGTTTCAGTTCAGTCAGCTCTGCTTCGACGATGCGTCGCTTCTCTTGTTCGGATCGCAATTCTGGGGTCGGAATCGGAGTGGCTGAATTGTTTTACTTTTTTAGCATAATAAAAAGCTGATCTTTATGAACTATAAATTACAACAAATTACAATGTGCGTTAATTTTCATAGGCAACCTGGAAACACTAGCATACTAACGAATTAAATTATGAAAAATAAAGATTTACTATCTTATTTTGCATGTAGCATGTCATGTGCTATCCAAATAGCCAATTCTATAAATTGATTTTTAAATAAATAAAATCTTACATCCATTACTGAAGTTGTTGTTATTGTTGTTGTTTGAGTTTGGCGAGTTTTTGGAAGATTCGACGCTTCGCAGCTGCAGAGTCAGCTCGTGGTTCTTCCTCTCCAGTTCGGCAATCTGGCCGAGCATTTTCGACATGTCCTTTTCCATCTCTGCTGACAGGTTGAACTGCAGATATTTCAGTGATTGAATCACAGTTACCATGTTCTCTGCCAGCACGAATAATTGATAGTTCACCACTCCGAATAAACTCATTTTTAAAGATTTTCCTCTTTTTAGATCAATCTTTCTGCACAGAAGCAGAATTTAGCAAATTGTATTTTTCTTCAATTTGATAGAAGAAATTTGTTTCATAAACTTTAGGAAATAAGAAATAGTATCGCAAATAATCAATGACTAGAATAACTTATGCTATCTTCGAATATTTCGCGTGAAAACAATAGCTCATGCGCTAGAAGCTAGATATTTCGTGAATGAAACTAGAATATCTCAGGCATTTTTGTTTTTCGATGTTCCAAAGCAATCATTTTTTTACTTCTTTCACGCAGGTATATTTTGGCTCGAATTCCACTTTTCCGATTCATCGTTTTTATACGCCCAAACGAAAAGTGAGATTTGCAACGATTTTGACAAAGCGGGTCAAATTTCAAAATCCCCTTTGCTTATTGGTGTTCGTATTTTTTATCTGAACAAAGAATGCAAAACGATACTTCTCGGAAAACTTTTTGTGGCGCACACTTGAAGAGAGTTAAAGAGAGAAAAGGTAGTTTTAGAAGAGCACCAAGTAAAATATGCTAATTTTAGGACCCCATGATTTGTTTTATTTATCACTTTGAATTTACCTCTGAACCAGGAGATCGGGCTGCTATCTCGGAGGCCCGATTCGAAAAGTCGGTTTCCAATTCGACAATCCTAAAAATGTTTATTTCATTGAATTTTCAGGCTCAGAGACTGCATCTATAAAATTCTTCTTATAAAGAATAGCATCATAGAAATTAGTTCCGAAACTGATTTATCGAAAATACGTTTGTTTCGCAATAGACCAGAATAGTTCTTCATCACAAATAAAGCTGTGTCTCGTAGTTAATTTTGACTAAAATGAAATTACTCCTACTTTTTGTTGAGGTGATCGTTGGTCTTTTCGAGTCTTTCGACTTTTGATGTCAAATGTTCGACTTCGTGCTCCGCCAGTTCCAGCTGCAGTTGCGCGTTCCCATCGCTGCAATTAGATTAAATTAGCCAATTCTAAAAACTTCCAAGAATTTTCATATTTCAATATCGAAACTTTGTGCATACACACACACACACACACATCAAATAAACCTGATTCCGACATAAAGAAACTGAAGAGCCGTGCCTAGAATTACATGAACTCAAAGCTCATGGAGTTACAGCAACTTAGCTTATATTTTGAAAAAGTAGAAGACAAATTTCAAGCAAGCATAAAAATTTCTTGAAAAAATACTCAGTCTCTGCATCCTCGCTACTATCTTCACTGTAATAGGAAGTTCTCAAGCAGAACGACTGCGAATCGACGCTGTAGTCACAGGAAATTCGTCTTTGCCTTTCGCGCGGCATGTTTAGAGAAGCTCTTTAACCTCGAAAGAAATCTAAAAGAAGCTAGATAAGTTATGATTAGGGTAGAAACATAGAAATAGTGGTGAATTTTAGCAACAATAGACTTTGCATGATTTTTTGGATGCTCGTTTGTGTGTGCGACATTCACTCGTTTGCACGTGGGATGAACACAAACATACTGAGTTCTGAAACGAACAACGGTAAATGATATGTTGTAGGAATTTTGCCAACAAAGAAAGACGATATTCACAAATGTCAAGAAAATAATGCAGCGTATGTTTAGCTCACATAAGTTTTTTGCGTGAATATCATTCTTTTCAAACATCAAAAATTTCAAAATTCTTGAGAGTCGATTCGGTATTCTGTGTTCTCCATAGAGGCTGGCAAAGACGTTTGGATTCTTCACCATTGTTATAAGAACAATCGACTTTAGATCAAATAGTAAACGAAGATTTAATTTCTTATAACATAATAATAAAGAATCCGAACTGTCTTGCTGACAAGAACACAACAACGCACTTGCAATTGACATGCATCGTGAGCAGAGCACTCTGCACAGAAAGTGGTTGCATCTGCAGGAGATGGAGAAGTGAAGGAGGTCCCTGACGATTCGGAGGAGAACGAAGCGGAACGACGCGGCAGCCACAGGGACGACAGGGAAGGGGGACGGACTGAAGACAAGAAGGAGGGCAACACTAACCTCGCGGAGCGGACCATTGGGGGACGTAGTTTGGAAGCCTTTGCCAACTTCTTCAGCAATGTTTCATTTTCGTTTTCAATGTCCTGAAGTTTTGATGATCAAAATGAAACGTTTATTTCTATGTAAAACTTCTCGAAATTAAAATTAAGGATCGGGAAGCAACTTGAGTAACATTTTCGCAAATTGGTAATATCGATGCTAGTGTCAAAAATTATATCATCCCATCAAATAGCACCTTAGATCAGAAATAACACGTTCTGAATTATTGAGGGAAAAATCACGAACCTGTAATCTCAGTTGAGTTCGTTTCAGATCTTCTTCCGTGAATCTCAACTGCTCCCGAATGTCGATCTCCCTTTCGAGTGCATCTCGCAGCTCTTTGCTCATATCGCCATCGGGAATGATCGGAACTGAAGCTGCCAATTCAGCTGACAAACGTTTCTGAAAAGAAGGTCATCGATGACTACATATTCGAGTATTTTAGCTAATTCGGAGAAAGATATTCAGAAGAATATTTCTTTTTGATCAGTGATTCGTTTTGAAAAATCATAATTCGCTCACCACCGCATTATCAGTTTTATTCCTGGCTTCTCTCCACTTGTTCTGGGTCTGCAGTTCCCTGATCTTCTCTTTCAAGTAGAACACCTCATCTTCCAGCTTGTAGCGCTTCTCCTCGCTTTGTTCGAGCTCATTGTGAAGGCGGACGGATACCTGAAATTAGAATTGTCAAAATTGCTGATAAATTTTGCAAAACTTTGAAAAAAAAAACAATATTTGCCATGTAATGCTTTCTTGGAAAGTTCAGCCGGCTTTGTGATAGAAGAGTATTGACGAAGAAGAAAAGCAGTATAAATTTTTCATAAATCTCTTCTTTCTGTCAAAAATTGTCACAATAAAACCCACCTCTTTAGCGATCCTGAGTTCGGCTTCGAATTCTCGTATCTTTGCATTCTCCGCTTTGGAGCTCGTATCATTGACCTCCTGTCCTTCTCCAGACAATTGTTCCACTTTGGCCTTTGCCTGATTCCTCTCGGTTTCCATCTGTTCCTTCTGTCTCTCGGCCTTCCTCAATTTGAATTGCAGCACTCTGCAGTTCTTCGCATTCAGTTCCAATTCACGCTGCAGTTCACGGAATTCTTCGATTTCTTCTTCGCGGTACTGGTCCTGAAAGATTGAATTTTCATAAATTTTCAACTTTGAGAAAATTCAAGGTTGGAAAATTAAACAAACGATAATTTATTGTTCGAAAATAATGACGTATTCTTCAAGTCCTAAGGTCTACCTGCATCTCTTCAATTTCCTGCTGCAGATCTTTGACTTCCATTTTGAGCTGTTCATTCTCCTCCATCAGCTCATCACAAAGTGATTCGGTTTGCTTGATCTTTTCTTTCAGTTTTTCATCTGATCCGGCGAAGGCAGTCTCCTGAAATATTTGAATCCAGAATTGGCAAAATTATCGAGAATAATTATTTCAAAAATGAAATAAAAATGATATAATTTGTGCTAATTTATATATTTTTTGATTACCTGCAAGTCCCTGAGTTCGCACTTGAGCACCGTATTTTCATCTCTGTAGTCCTGGATTTGATTCTCAGCCTCTGTCAATCGGTCTTCCAGCATTTTCACCAGCGAGCTGTCGCCATTTTCAGTCAATTTTATTCGCCGAGCGGTGTATTGCTCACGCTCTTCCTGAAAATCTATTATTCTCTTTCAAAACTAAAGAAAAGTCTGTACCTTCAATTGCCGATTAGTCTCTCGAAGTTGAGAGAGCTCTTCTTTCATTGACAAGATCAGTGATTGCTGAAAGTAATTTTTGCTTCTGAATATGCAGGAAGTTCTTTCGGATAGTTCAAGTTGAAAAATAAAGATTGTCGCACAAGTGAAAAACGGAATTTTTTAAGAAGGCGTTTATAAAAGAAAAACTCCATTAATTTCAAAACTCACATCGTTTTCAGTGGGTGTATCTGGTCGTTCAGGCCTTGGCTCGGACTCGCTGACTGCTGTCACCATGGACTTGGTGTCGTTCATGCTGTCCACTGATTTAGCCGAAGACATTCCTTTCGAAGTGGCTGACAGATACGAGGATTGAGACAAAATCTCCATCGCTTCTGAGTCTGAAAAGGGTCATCTTCAACAGAATTCGGTAGAATACAAAATTAGATCAATCATTCATGTTATAAATCAAGAAATTGAAACCAAAAAATTTCTACCATCTTCAGGCCCTCCGTTGTCATGATTCCGATTGTCACGCCAACTTTTCCTTCGCTCTTTTTTCACAGGGGGAGGTGACAGTCCTTCGAAATGTTTGTCCTGAATCATACGAATTTTAGATTTTTATTCAAACGGCTGATTGATCAGCATGAATATCATTGTAGTAGAATGAGAAAAAAAGATTTTCCAATGTTAATATTATGTTGATCAACATGGTTTGTACCATAACTCATAAATCTAACCGCTGTGAGAACACTAGAATACTAGTTTTCACCGGTGCCTATTTTCAGTCTTTTTCGTGTTTGAAATGAGAAAAAAAACTGCCGGTGAATAATATGTTCACCGTGGTGAGGTTGAGCTTTAGTTCGAGCCATCAATTATTTTGGTTTTTTTTTCAAGTTATTCACATTTTTGCTAACCTTTTGCTTGAAGCATTTCCTGCAGCGGTCTTTGAGGTAGTTTTGTGGCTCGAAACCCGAACAGACATCGGCCATAGGCGGAGCTGTAGAGGGGGAATCGATCAGTACAACAATCGACTCACGCGACGAAGAATGATTGACGAGTGAGTGAGTTGTAGCGGCACGTGAACCTCAAAATCAAAGAGTAATAATTGCTGGGTTTGAAAAGGCGTGATTTAGAGCATCGTTCAAGATTCTTTTAGAGATTTTTTTTTTCATAAAAATAATAATTACAAAATGAGATATACTGTTGTGGCATCGATTTTATAGGGAAAAAGTCTCAGGAAAATTTCTTAAGTTTTTCCCTTCGAAGACTTATTTTTCCTAGACAATTACGAGCTACGCAAAAACGATGATCAGAACATCTCAAAATGACGCATTTGCGTGAAATTCATGTAAAACAAGCTGAAATTCAATACAAAGGAAAGATTCAGAGGTTAGCAAATGAAGACAAGAATAAGAACAAGAACAGGACAGGGGATAGAGATGACAAAATGCAAGATGAGCAAGAATGCAGTGCAGAGGTAAGAGAGTCAAGATTCGAGATGAATGCAACGTGTTATTTGTGCATCAACTGAGAAAACGCAAGGGATATCAGAAGTAAGGAAGAAATAGAGAACACAGCAGAACTGTCTGGATACCTTTTTCTCCTCTATTTACAATCTCCATCTCTCGCTTTCCCAGCTTTACCTATATCTCCTCACATTCTCAGCAGTTTTTCCCTCCACGATCTGCCAACTTTCTTACTTTCTCTTGCAAAATCCTTGTCTTTATCTCTAATCAAATCACAAAGTTGGCAGAAAAAGTCAAGTTGAAAAAGTTCGACCAGCCAAACAGTCAAAATTATCCGATAAATCTCTGCCCCACCCACGAAATGACAGAACGATATCGGAGTTGGACAAACACATCTCGCCGAGTTTCAACCCATTACTCACAAATTTCGAAAACTTGGAATGAAATAACCTAAAGTTTAGCTCGTTGAATAGAGGGTCATTTTGTTTCCAGAGTTATGCATTTTCCAAATTTTTGATAAGAAACATCGTACAAAAATGAAACTGTTCAAAATTCTCAGGCGAGGTTTGTTGAAAATGCGCTATCCGCTATACATTTCATGCAGCAATCAGTTGGCAATCATTTTTCTCAAGCTAAAATTATCTATTTTCGCCGAAGCTACAACTTTTACAAGTTGAAATGCGTTTGTCTTTTACAACGAAGAGTGAAGAATTTTTGAGAAGTCGCAAAATGCGCGTAGAATGATTTCTGAGATGAAAAACTAGGTGGAACGAAGCTAGAGATATGAAGGTAGCCTAGGCCGAAAGTGCAAATGCGCAAGTTGAAAGGGTAGGAGCAGAGAGATATAGGAGATGAGAAGAAGAGAACGCTGTTCGCGATTGGCGATTCGTTTCGGATTCCGCGATGTTGCACCAACTTTTTACACTTTCACATTAGAGCAAAATGGACGGACGAAATCAGTCAAAGGCATAGGAGCAAAATAGAAAGGGATTATATGATTTTAAGGGAGAAAGAGAATGGGTTGAGGCAAATACTTGACGAAAATCGTGATTAATGACTGATCAACGGTAAAGTTACTCGAATTGAAAAAAAAAACAGATGGATTGCCGAGGAAAAGCTTTTTCAGCGGAAATGTAATCTTGTGTGTTAGAGGGAAATGTCGGTGGAACAGATATATCATGAGGACTAGAAAATGATAAAATGTCTTAGTTTTTGGATTGCGGTTAGAATCTTTGACTATGCGTTTCGACGATGCAAAACATGTGTGACATTTGTTGGAAACTCTCATACCCATGAGCTACTAAATGTGAAATTGCAGACGAACAATGGCAAGCAGCAAGGAATGCAGAAGGCAGTGAGGAGGCAGGACAAGATGCAGGGTGACTTGACGGAATTCCAGATGTTCTTTGCCTTGGCCTGATTGTCTGATTGCTGTGCGCTAATGAGCGAATTAGGTGAGCTCAAAGGCAAGTTTTTACACGCTAAAGCAAATCAAATCATTTGATAAAATGTTCTTGGTTAGACAAAAATTTCCCGACGAATGAATGCAGACTGCATTTGAGAGATAACTTTTTGTACTCGAGCATTTCCCATTACCTGAATTGCTATTTGAAATTTCGATGGCAACGAACTCTAAAGTGATGAGAGAAAAAGCCAATAGGCTCTAAATTCAGGCTAAAACATTATTGAGGCTTACTCCAAATACTAAGCAAAGTAGAGTTTGAGGATTAACAGATATGGCTAATGGAGATGCAATTTCAACTAAAAAAATATGCCAACTTTAGCGGGAAATGCTCATAATCTCCAGAGTCTCGTAAGTCTACAAAATGTTTCCTGTTCGCATCGCTCATCACATAATGTTGCACATTGAGTAAACTGGACAACAGCGCGTTGGTAGATGTATTATTGCCCGATGATGAGTAAGTATGCGAAAATAGAAATGTAAGAAGGGAGATTTGGAAATCCAGGGAAATGTGAATTGCAATTATCAGCCAAGCGGTTGAAATTGAAAATGTTCGAGTCAAATGACGGGATGGACAGACGGGAATGCACTCGAATCAGTTGAATCAGTTAGAGTCGCGAAGGAAGCAGGCAAGAAATATGAGGGAAAGGGGAGAGAGCACGAGCGGATAGTGTAACAGGAGATGATCGGGGGCGAAAGACCGAGTGAAGTGGAGAGAACGCCGAGAAATGGAAGAGACGAATATCAAAGGGGTCAGCTGCACCGCTGATCAACATATCAGTTCAGGCATATCCCACTGCTAGGCTGGCACTAATCGAAGGAACTCCTTCCTCCCTTTCTCCCATTCTCCTCGTCTCTCGAGGTATTTCTCAAATGGACCACACTTCATCATAAACAATTGTAATTATGTCTCGTCATTGTGGTGAGAAATGACGATGTTATTCGAGAGAAACTAAGTTTTAAAATTTAGGTAGAAAATATAAAATGAAAAATTTATGGTTAATCACTGGGAGGGAATTCGTTGTTTTTAAAAACTAGAATAGGCTTACCAAATCTGACACTGAACCGATTCCTGTATCGTCGGAATTTCCGAAATGCACTTCTTATTCGTAATATTCCAAATATTGAGACCATTAACGCATAAAATGCCTAAACTTACAAAATAAGTGAAAATAATACGAATAAAATGACATATCCAAAATGAAAATAGAACATGCAGCGGCTATTTGTAGTCTGAACAATGAAATTGAAGAAGTTACTCGAAGGCTTGTGCCATGAAAATGATGAATTATAAATGCGATACACAGACCGAAAGATCAACGTAAAATTGAGAAATTGATAAAGCATATCCATTTCCACCTTGTTTTTACGAGAAAATATCCTTCCGAAGTTCATTTTAAAATTAAAAACTGACTAAGTTAGAAAATTGTAGTTCCCAAGAAGAAAAAGACAAAATGAAACCCACAACCTACGACGTTTCGTTTCGTTCATTTCCTTGAATAGACAATGACTTATTTGGAGATAGACTGGCGCTTTGGGAGACGAAAAGAAGTGAATCGAAATTTGACAGCTAACGTGGAAATGAACCCAAAAAAGGAAGTGATCAGTGAGGATTATGTTGAAAGATAAAAATGTAAAATTGTAGGTTTTGCTGTCCTATCAAAATGCACGTGCGCCATAACAATTCTGCACTCTGCACTTTTGTTTACATTCAAAACCAAGATCTTTTCTGAGCTTCGTGTCTCTTTATTATAAGGGATTTTCTTATAACAATGAGTCAGATTATGGATAAAAATATTGAAAAACGACGAAAAGCTCCAAATTTAGATGAAAAATCGATAATAGCTATGATGTGTGTGCGTGACTTTTTCGGGAGTTGCGCAGGCGCCTATGTTGCCTATTGTAGTGTGTTGTAACCGAATATCTCGCCTTGCAGCTCTTAAAATTAGAGAACGATAAAAATGAGGCAGAAAAATGTAAGAGGAAAAATGTAGAAACGTTGAAAACCACTGACCGATTTTTGGGATAAGACGGCTTAACGACGCCAGAGGACTAATGCGAGAACAGAAAATGGCGACGTATCAAATATAAATAGTGAATATCGTGCAAGTTTAGAATTAAAGGGCGAAACTATTCAATTTCACTTTGCAAACTTTTAGAGTTAGAATCGTGTTTCAAGAAATTCTCCAACTAATCAAAACACTTTCGGTCACGATTCTCGAGATAAAAATAAGTCGTCCCTCTTCTGTGAAGGTGTTATCCCCCTTATTCCATTCAAAACAGGATTATATTTGACGAAAACTTCATATAATGTAATCTGGTTTTTGATAAACAAATCTCGAATTTTGAGCCGAAAACGAACAGCGGTATTTCAAAAACGGATATTCTGAATGTCGAAAATTGTTCTAAATAGGCAATTTATAAGGAGAGAGGCCCATTTGGGCAGCACCTGCATCGAGAAATGAACCAATGCCAGATTCAAGCAACAGCGGCTAAATTGTCACAAGCAATTTGGTCCTGAATTGCCGAGGCGATGCTTGCAATATCTGGGATTACAATTGCTAAGAAAACACGGCATTAAAGGAGTTATGGGCATTTGGTTGCTCACCAAATAAAGGAATTACAAAAACAAGTTCAATATAAGCGAAAGTTCACCAATTTTCTTCCAGACTTTCTACTCATAAGATTTTCGGGGGGAAATGTAACATCGAACTAATTCCACAGAAAATTTAAGTTAAGTTTGATTTTGAACTTCAACAACTTCAAATTTAATCGTTGAAATAAAGTGACGCTAAAAATGACGTTTTCATGAAGATATCATTATAAAATAGTCGATTTGCGATAATCGGGTACAAAAATAAGTAATGAGTATACATTCATTCTAAAACCGACCTAATCCCGAGAATTGCACGTATGAACGAATTTCGCATACAATTGCAATTCTTGTTATAGTCCACCTATTGACGATGAATATTCAATTCTGCAAGCCTGACTTATAATCCTATTGAACTTGCAAAAATATTTTAGAAAAGTGTAATCAGTCTATTCAAAACTGAATAGTTTTTCGATAATTTTCCTTGTTCTTCCTATTTTTAACTAGCGAACTAAACTTACTCAAGTGACTTGATACTAAAATTGATCAAATTATTCTTTCCGAATTAAAGTATTTATTCATTTTTCTTACAAATTTATATGAGCAAGCAAATCCATTTGATGAAAGATTCAGTTTCGTATTTACCCGTTGGCATAAGTCAAAAATGTCGAGAAGAAAATTATGCAGGTGATTTTCGAAAGCATAAGAACTGATAAAGGCAGTTTAAACAGACCTATGGAGCACTTTCGTCAGACAAAAATATAGAGGGCGTAAGTCGCAGAAGCAATCATAGTTATGAAATCATTAAGCGCTGCAAAAATTTTGAAAATGTCTGATTAGAGATATACAATTGTGAAGAGAACATTATGAAGAGTAGGTAGCATGAAATTTCTGATGATAGCCCTTTTTGGTCTGACAAGGGAAGCTTTCGAATTGTGAGAGACTAACCGCGTCCATATTTCATCCACTAAGATAATCAAGCATGCTCGTTCCTAATATCAGGTTCAAATTTGCTGAAGGGCATTCTGCAGGGCTACCGAATCATCCGAATTCTGTCTGTTTTCTTTGCTTCAGAATCAAGCAATGAGTTGCGTCTCTCGTAATGTATTCAAATTTTGCAATTTAAACTTCACTCAAAGAGATACAAAAAGGTTCTTGAACGCCTGAATAGGAGATTCTGAGCAAAGAAAACAGACAAAATTCGAATGATTCGGTAGCCCTGCAGAATGCCCTTCAGCAAACTTGAACCTGAAATTAGGAACGAGCATATTCAATTGCCCTAATGGATGAAATATGGACGCGGCTAGTCTCTCACAATTCGAAAGTTTCTCTTGTGAGTTTAGATTATATGAATTGAGCACTATTTCATGATAGGAGTATTATAAGTTGCTGATGGCCCTGGTCTGATTCCATCGAGTAGCGTTTGTGATGGATATCTCCTTGGGCTTCTCGGACTGCCCACGTCTGACCGACTGGCTCGATAATTGTAGCGACGTCCTCCAGCAGTAGCTCCAGTCAATCCGTACTGCTCAGCCAGTGTTCTTTGCGCTCCAGCGGCCATTCTCGCCGATCCAATTGCAGCGGCTTGACCAGAGACTCGTCGTATTCTCTCCATTAGGTTGTCTTGTGCTGTTCCCATATCTGAAAATATCTCTATATTATATTATGAAATTATATATAAATTAAAGATAAGAATCTCTTGAATTGTGTTTTTAAATGATCTTCAATCTCACATTATCATATCGTATTCAAAATGATTAAAAACGGAAATTCTGAGATTTCGAAAATCGTTTCAGTTTGGAGTCTTCAAAATTTTCGGACTTGGTATAAATTTTAAATAAACGCCTTTTTCCCTTGGATTCATTTACTATCTCATAAGGGAAGTGAACAAGTCGGAAATCACAAATTCGACAAAACTTTCCAAATAGGGATTGTCAATAACTGAGGTTGCAATGATGAGTCAAAAAGTGCTAAATAGGAGCCTGGAAACTGGAAGTAAGTGAAAATAGTCAGTTCTCCACTTGTATTCACAAATTTGCAAAATTAGCTTACATTTTCGATAGCGAATTGCTCATTTCTCATACAAAATACGAGTGAAAAACGGCTTAAAATTTCTTTCCTCCAGATTCCTATTCAGCACTTTTTGAATTCATCATCGTCGTCCCCGTTATCGAAAACCCCTATTTGGAAAATTTCGTCAAGATTTTCGATTTCCTATCTATGCACTTCCCTCGTCAATACCAAATAAGTGTGTTGCCTATTAGATATGATAGTCAAAGGTTTTGCTAACCCTCTCTGGTCAACGAAGTCGCAGACAAAGATCGTCTGCTGCGAGCTAGGTAATCACCAGCCTAAATAGAAACTTGATTGTTCTTCAATGATTTCTTCGACTACCGTATAATGTTGTCTGGTTGCACTTGTAGCCGCTCTTCGATGTTCCGAAGTTCTTCGTCTCTCGACTTCTTCAGTCGAAGAATAATCTTCCGTTTCTGGCATTTGATTATCTGAATATCGAAATTGTCTGACAATTATGATAAGTCTTTTCAAAACTCACAGACGTGGTAGATCTTGGTCGAGTGAATATTATCTCCACCCTCCTTCTTCTCAATCATAGCCAGTCTTTCACAGAGCTCGGTGAGCGATTGATGAATACTGCGGGTTTCTTCGAAGGCCTAAGTCAAATTTATGGTCATCGCATTTCAATCAAGCAGCAATCTCACCCGTCTTTCTTGGGTCCTGGTTGATGCAGCCTCTCGGAATCCGGCCACATATCCCTGTTTGAACTCCTCCTGGCCGAAATACTGCTCATCCAGGCGTTCCATCATTGTCGCCGTTACTTTGTCGCCGAATGCTCCAGAAGATCCGTCCTAAAGATTTGCAACCATTGAATGATTATGGTTAGATTTCATAGTCTGATGTCGCTAAATCAATAAACAGGAATGAGCAGAATTTTTCTGAGACAGGAACGGACGGGAACAGGGAAATCGTCAAAAATCTGGGACGGGTTGGGAACGAAGGAATCCTGTTCACGCCCTCCTCATGCCTGATCATCAATATTTCTGTTAGCGCCAATTTCTCGATGTTAAACCGTTCAATCTTCTTTCAATGAGATAGAACTTGTCAAGGCAACGTTTTCAGAGCTGCTCTTTATAATTCTAGAAATTCTTACTCTGTATCCCTGCATGAAACCGGCAGAATACCCTTTCTGGGTCTTCGTGGCAAGATTATGCATCGACATGCTCATTTCTGTCATTCCAGCGTCTCTAGAATCACATTTCTGTTCAGAAAGAGTTTGAAGCCGTCTAATACCGCAATCCTTTCACGTATCCTTCGTGGAATCTGTCAGTCTTCTCGTGCATTTCCACCTTAGCCGCAGCGACGTCTATACTTCGAGCCTCTTGGAAGCCCTTGATATAGGCTTGTTCGAATTCGCCTTTGGCTAAACGATAGTGGATTTATTATAACTTTTACAACGACTCACAAAATACTCTCAGTCTATACAGTAGCGGACAAAAGTATCCGACCGCTCATGAAAATTTGAGTGTCTGGTTTTGACGCTTGTGATACTCCAATCCAATTGTAACTGGACAAGCAATATTTTAGTGTTCGATAATCACTTTATATTCGCAAAATTTCATTCGAATTGAATCATCACCACAAATGTCAAAACCAAGCACTCGAAGTTCCACAAGTTACTGCATTCTTTTATTCGTTACTGTATATGAGCTGAAATTGAAATTTCTTCATAATATTTTTAGAATTGGAAATGAATTTACACAAATTGCAGGACTTCATTGTAACTAATGAGGTGATTCTTGTCAAGAAACCCAGTGTTTCTATTTAAAATATGAGGAACATTCAATAATTCGACAAGGTATCTCACAAAGGAAAACTATCAGTGGGCTACTCACAGAATCGGTACATATTTGCAGGGTAAACCAATGCGGGCATGCTGATAATGGATATCAGGCTAAAAAGTGTCTTCCGTTCATCCTATTTTCAGGATTTTGCACCAGAGTTTACATTTTTCTTTACTTTACAAACATTAGCAATGCAAAATTAGCGTGTATTATTGTAAGCGTTGACAATGTCATTACCCACTGCAAAAGCAAAGTTTTGAAAGAGGAAACTTTGAAGCCAAATCTTGGGATTAGAACGAATGGAGGGCACTTCTTAAACTGATATCCGTTATCAGCAGGTCTGAATTGACTTAATCTGAAAATATGAACCGATTCGGTGAATAACACACTGATAGTTTCCCTCGTCAGGTCATTTACAAGAAAACATTCCATCATTGCACAATCCGTCGCTCATCCTTTATTAACCACAGCCAAATAATGAAATTAGTATTTCATTTTGTCCGTTTTTCAAATTTGTTTCTCGAATAAATTTTCTACATCGTAATGAGAAACATTATTATTAGTATTATTATTACGATTTTTTCGTACCTCTATCTAGGGCAAGTCGTTCGTCAATCTGCTGTCGAAGCAACCTCTCTTCCTTAAGCAGCAAGCTCTTTTCCTAGATTATTTGCATTGCATGATCAATTTCAAAACCTATCATACCTCTCTGATTACCGATTCTTTAGTTCTTCTGGTTCCTCTGAATTCTTACAATCACTTTTATCACAATGTTTGCCTACCCTCCTAGTAACCAAGGAATCCAACAGCATAGCGGTATGCAACAGAGCAATGGAAGGAGCAGAAGAAGCAGCCACCACCAGGGCCATCCAGATTCTGGAAAATTTGATCATTTTTAGTTTCACTACTAAATTTACCTTTATAGACCACTCTCTCCTTCAGATGATCATCTGGAGGCCAAATTTTCGGAGGAGTTCCTTCAGTTGTGGTAGTGGTGTAGATGATTGGATGATATGGGGTGGGGGTAGGCAAAGTTGTCGTCGTTGTTGTTGATTTAATGGTGACCAAGGTTGTTATAGTTTCTTCCTGACTCCAGCTCGACGAGCCAGCTTCGTTGATCGTTTTCATTCGAACGATCCATTGAGTGTCTTCTTTGGACTCGAAGATGTGCTGAACTGTATGACCCTCCTTCTCGATGGTCTTCCATGTACCTTCCCCTTCGACATAATCGAGACGATATTTGACATTTGAGCACTTCCACGAAGACTGGTGAGGTGGTTCCCAGCTGACGCGAACTTCAGTGGTCGATGGACACGTTAGACGGACGTTCTGAGGTGGTAGAGTAGGCGGACCGCAGCCAGTTCGGCCTTGTATCTCAGGCGACTGCGCTCCAACTCGCAGCTTCTTATCGTAGACTTTGACTCGAACAACGTAGACGGTATTGGCTTCAAGCTGATCGATTCTTTTCGAGTAAACACTCTTGTGGGAGAAGTGTGGAGTGATTCCGCCAACTTCAGTCCAGGTGGAAGAGTCCAATGTGCGGATTTCGATTATGTATCCATCGAAACGATGTCTTGCATCGACAATAACTTCCCATTCTACATCCAATGCATGAGAACCATAGGCGGTCAACTGAAAAATATCCTATTTGGGAACAAACTGACATCAGGAAGATTCAATCTACAACATAAAAGAAGTTAGATAGATATGGAATTGTTTTGAAACAAATTTTCATGACATTCGCGTTGCTTGAACAAAGGGATTTTTCGGAGTGTTTCTTTTTTCTATTTTCGCAACCTCTTCTTCACTACGAGATTATTCTGGTGCATAGTTAACGGATATGAATTCGAAAGATGTGACATTTGCTACTATGCTCAGGATTTGGTTTGGGAAAATTGATGGAATAACTTGTGGAAATGATAGAAACAGCTTTACCTTTGGCGTGTTGATGATGATGGGAATGTTGAAGACATCAGTCGTATAAACCGCCCAAATTTCCTCGCTGAATCCATGTTCAGTACCAGCAGAGATAGAAATGTTGTAGCGAGTTTCGGCTTCTAGTTCTTCGAATAAATACGTGGTTGTTGGATGATCAACGATAAATGTTCGTTTCTGAAATCGTAAAATTCGTTGTTTCAATAGTGGAATATTTGTCAAACCCGATCATGTCCATCCACGGCCACGATGGAAACCCGGTACTGCGTGACGTGCTTGAGTGGAGGTGTCCATCTGATGTGCAGGGAGTGGTCTGTCTTTTCGATGAGATTTATGGAACGGGGTGCATCCGGTATAGCTTGGAGGGTGTTGGCGATGGCGGGTTTGCTGCACGGGCCGAAGTCGCCTCCTCGGATTCGAGTTGCCACCTTCACTTCGTACTGGCTTCCCGATCGAAGACCCGTCACATTGTAGCAATATCTTGGCGATTCAGTCGGACATCGAAGCGACGAGTCTCCTTCTTCTACCACGATTTCTTCCCATCTGTTTGATCCCACCAGCTTGTATCGGATTTTGTGTGATTCAAGAGGACCATAGGGGGGGTAGGGTGGCATCCAAGAGATCATGAAGTAGTCGATTCCTTCTTGAACGACCACGAGATCCTGTGGAGGCAGCGGAGATTTCGCTATAGCAGTCATGACGTCCAAATTTTCAGTGAACGGCCCACCGCCTGCACTATTGTAGGCTCTGACTCGGACGATGTATTTTGTGTATGGCGTGAGGCCGTCGATTTTCACGCGCAATGAAGTGGTGTTGGCTACTCGACGCTCCCATTTTGCCCAATCGTCTTGCCCAACGATCTCGTATTCGTAGTAGTTGATTATTCCATTTCTTTGCGAGCACTCGATGGCTTCCCATTGAAGTGCGAGCGAAGTATCAGCAGATGAGGCAACGCGCAGATTGAAAGGAGGGGCTGATGGAGGCTGCATTTCAGTAGCGGCCTCACCACTCACCTCAGGTCCAAGATCAGTTAGTGTTCTGGCACGCACTTTAACCTCATAGACCGCATATGGAATTAGGCCGGTGATCGTGTAGTCACGATTTTTGTGATTGTAGATTGTGACGAACTCGGTGCTAACGTCACGCGGCACCTCATCAGGGCATGCAAGTCGATACTTGAGTCGATAGCTGACGTCATACCCAGTTACACTCTTCCCATCAGGAGGGCAGGCCCAACTCACTCGTATTTCGCTCGAGGACAATCCAGTTAGTCGGAAATTTCGCACAGCTCCAGGGACGACGTTCTGAATTGCTGGTTGTGTCGGTGGGGGAATGGGAGGCAAAGTTGGTGGTGGGGTTGGGCGTACTTGGGCATCTGTAACTGCGATGATTGTTCGTCCACCACAAATCATTCTTGAATTCGCTGCAGATACGGTGATATTGTAGGCAGTGCTTGACCTCAGATTAGATAGATGATACTGGTATGTGGAACGGTCGACGTTAATCGTTTGTGGATGCTCGGGATTGTTGACTGGTGTTACGATGATTCGGAACGCAGTCACCCGTGCTTTGTCTTCTGCTCTGATGTCCCAGGCGATGTCCAGACTCATATCAGTGCTGGCCGTCTTCGTTAGAGATATCAAATCGATCGATTCTTCTTGTACTGCTGCTGCCGCTGCAGTTCTGTATGATGATTGTTCTTGGACAACTGTTCTTTGAGGAGGAGAATAAGGTGTCCACCCTTGATTCTGCACATGGGCTGCCACTTGGAAGTCATAACTCTGCTCGTTTTGAAGGTTATCGATTCGTGCACAATGCATTTGAGTTCCAGGAGAAGTAGGCAGACGGGCCTGTTGAGCAATTTTCGAGTCGCAAACTGACGTCGCTGGGAACTGTTTTTCTTCATAATGCTGTGTTCCAGTTGGCGCATATCGACATTTGTACTTGTCAACGTAGACGTCTTCAGAATAGGTTGATTTCCACATGACGTAGGCGCTGTTGACGTTGGTGTTCACGACTTGCACGTAGCTTGGAGCTTCAAGCGATTGAACTTGTTGTGAATATTGTGATTGTGATTGTGAATGCGAATAGCTGGGGGCTCGAATTTGGAGATTTTCGGAGCGAGCAGGTTCGGCTGAAAAACGTAAATATCTGAATAGGGTTTTTAAACAATTCCATCATCTGTGCACTCAAATATGCATATAATGAAAAAAACTCGTTAAAAATACAAGAAATACGCCTGATAATTTCTCTATGAGAAGAAAACCAAAATTTTCCAAAACCTCGAATACCCCTAATCAAATTCTATTCAATACTTTTCCCGTTCACTACTAATAAAATCAGAAGCAGCGTCTATAAGCTCTTTGTCGAAAAAGTTAAAGACAAATATGCAATACTTTGAACTCCCTTGGTTCTAATGAAATTGACATGACTGTGTGTTAGATTTTCTAAAGAAAAATCCTACGAAGTCTCAGGTACTTTGTATTACGATATTAATGGAAAATTTGCAACTTTCGTTTTATAAAAACTTACGACGTGAGCATTCCTGTCCGCTTTTGGTCAATATTTCAGAGGTGACGTACAGAACATAGGAGTTACGATCGAGTACTTGGATTTGAATATAATAATTTGTGTTGGCTTGGAGGCTGGCCAATGTTTGTGAGTAAGCATAGTTGTCGCTCACATAAGGGACGATTTGTCTGAGTTTATCTTCAATTTTCCGATCAAACTGGTCATCATACCCATATGGTTTCCAATCCGAACCCTCTGTTCTGTATTGAACGCGATAGCCAAAGACGCCTCTTCCATCGCCTTTGCTTCTCCACTGAACGAATAATCCGTTACATTTCGGCGTTGTCCGGGGAGTAGTAGCAAGCGCTAAATGTTATCTCATAATTGGATTTCAAATCATTAAATATAAAAGCTGATTACCCTCTTTTCTGCTGGATGCTTCAGAATTGTTATCATCTCTTGATTGTGAACACCAGAAATCGTTCGGATCGCAATCTTTTCGGGGTGAACGGTGAATTCGCTTTTTGTGCGAAGCTGAAAGTTGCAAATCAATAACAAATTAGAGAAGAAAAGTTGAATCAACCTGCTGATTCATGAACCACCAGAAGTGCCAATACAAAGTAAATAGCCACTCCCCGCGAAAATGGACACATGATTAGTTCCTGAAAAATGTAGTATTTGACAAAAATGTTCAATAACTAGAAATTCGACTTCATAGAAAACTTTGAGAGTATCGTCTACTCCCCACAGAGTGAACAATTTGAAGGAAATTAAGTAAGAGCAGTAAAAAATATTAAACTCCTTTCATTGTGAACGCTTTTCATCTTTTCCGCTTTCAAATTAGTAGTCGAAAGCAAAATGATGGAATTAGAAAAATTTCAAATTTTACAACCCTTGAAAAAGTTCGCGAGACGTTTCACTTTATCGAAAACGAGCGATAAAAAAGCGATAATGCCATTAGAGACTAATGTGAACTCTTCTAGCAATTAGCATAAAATTTGTATGAAACCAAGCGAATTCCGTGATTCCGTGAAAAGAATAAGAAGAATATTAGTGATTATGCATGTGTTTTCTTTGTTTGTCTACGCAACACTTTTTGAAGCCGACGTGAATGCGAGAGGAAAGGGAAGGCGAGGTAGGGGTGGAAGGGGAGGATAAGTAGAAAGGAACACACCACCACATAACGTGCAACATGTGCGCCCAGGCTGTTTACCATTATGTACACAAGATACGGCAGAATGCTGGAAAAGCGCAAAAACAAAAGGTAAATTATGTACTAGAAGTTGGGTGGAAAAGGTGAGAAGTGATGGAAGTGTAAAATGTCGAATCACTCAATCACAACGCATCGAATTAGTCGATGCTAAACGTGCGCCGCTGCATACCTAACACGAACGCATCAAACCATGCAGCCGTACAGCACAACACATTCGAGGTAAAGTTGATTAATGGATTATCCGATTGGATCATAAAAAAGCTAGAGGCACTCCTCTAATGGACATGAAACAGCTGCAGCGAGTCGAGTCGAGAAAGGGAAATTTGGGTCGAACCTCATCAAAGGGACAGGGGACAAGATAAGGATTAGAGGAGCAAAAAATGCATACGCGATTGAACTAGACACGCCCTTTACTGGTGAAAGGTAATAAAATGCAATAAAAACGAGGCAAATTTGGAACAGATCGAAATCAGGAACGCGCTGACTGTGTGTATGTGAAAGTGCCAACACTGGGTGGGGCCGCATGGAAGGTGGTGACCCAATACGAGAATTTATGTGGGTGCATTTCGCTTTCGAGTAACGCCTGCGGGGGTTGACAAAACACAGCATTCAAAAGCATATAGCACTGGGACAGAGGGAGGGAAAGCAGAAAAGTAACGGTATGAATAATGCGTCTGCAATCACAATGCAATTGCCTTTCAAGGAACAAACGAATTCCTTACTCTAAAAATGAGACTCTAAATTTCATCAGAAAAGTTTTGACAAATTTCTGAAATGAATAGAAGAATTTCTAAATATCGATGACAAATAAAAGAACGATAACAAGTGCAAAACTAACATTATTTAAAAATCGTTAAATTCCACGCGAATAAATTACGAAACTGCTTCTTTCACGTTTTACTAGGTGATAGAAAATTCAGAAATGGCAGAAGCCAATTCCAATCTCCCAAGCATCGTTGTCTGACAGAACGTGAAAGTTCGCAAACATACAGAAATGTAGAAATATAATCACAATGAAAGAAAGTTGCTGCTGTCCGATAGCGTTGAAATTTTATGCGCCCGCGGCCGAGAGCCTTGCGCGAAGAGAGGAGAAGAGGAAAGGGACGCCGAAAGGGCGTAAGAAAAGTCCAGAATTCTTCCTTTCTCCTTTTCTGCTGCCGGTCACTATGCTCACTTGGAGTTTTTTGTGTAGCGTCTTTTCGTCTCAGCGCCTGAAAATTCGAAAAGCTTGCAGAACAAAGATTACAGAAAAAAACGTCATTATCATCATCAATTGACACAAATTTGCACTCCTCGTAGGTAAATATTTGATTTATTGGTTGTTGGATGAGTTTAAGAAAAAGGAGAATTTATTGCCAATTAATTTTGTATAAAAGATTCACCAAATGCTCTCGAAGTTAATTTTTACATATTTCACGTTCAAAAATCGTGATTCTGAAAGTCGAATTTCGGGCTCGGCTCGGATCGGGCCAAGATTTTTGCGGCATAGGACGAGTCGTTAGAACCCTAGTCAAAATTAAGGAGATTTGCAATTAGGAAAATTCTGGCAAATATAATAATTCATAAAATTTATATTAAACTTGTTAGATCAAAGAGTTTCTAAATTATGGCATTTTTTGGTAATCGTATGAGTTTTCAATTGAAAAATATCCGTATTCACTTTTTTCAAATTGTACTGTTTCTGTTTTTCATCCCATAAATTCCAATTCATCATAAAAAATTCAATAATTTCACAAATCTAACTACGAACTTCAATAACCTCGTCTAAACACATGTATCCATCAAGTTTGTGTTGTTTTATGATGACTCACCCATCTGCGCGTTGTTTTGCTAGGCACAATCATGTTTCCCTATCTCTTGGTCTTTCAGTATCGATCTCTCGTCATGTCGAGTATTTATTTCTCTATCTCTCAACCTCTCTTTACTTGCGTTCACTCAATCGACCCAATCAATCCCCGAGTCGCTTGTTATTCTTTCTTTCACATCATTTGCCATTATGCATCATTTTGATTTCCAGAATTATCACGAAAAATTAGTTGAAGACACGAATTCGATTTTTCTGACAAAAATCGTGGAGTCTGTCGATTCATTGATCGTCATTGTCTCCATTCATTCGCTTTATTTTCTTCCTCATAAAAATTTTTCCAACAAATTATTTAAAAATTTTTAACGATTATTATTCATCGATTTCAAATATTTCTTCGTAATTTTTCCTACATAATTTATCTTTCAGATCGATAAATCCCAGAAAATGCTGTCTTATTCAATTATTGTCATCTTTTTCCTTCAGCTGTGCATCGATGTTCGATCAGGTAAACGATCCTGCTGTTGATTTTTGAAATAAGTATTTGGACAAGAATAACTATTTCATTCAGCTCCGACATCGAGCCTTCCCGATTTCGTGAAGCAAGCCGGTCAGCAGGCTGCCAAGGAGTTCCAATCGATCATGAGCAATAAGTCCTTGACATACGATCAGCAGGATGAGGCTTTGAGCCAGTGGGCTGGAAAATATAATGTTGCGGTCAGCCTTCAGTCTTATTTTAGATGCTTTGAATATTTTTAAATACCAGAAAATTTCATTTAGTATCGAAACCTAGATATCTAATTTATCATTTCTTACGTAATAGCGTGAAAAATAGCCGTTTATCAGCTAGTTTATACCTTATTTAAGCCGTTCGGTTATTTGATGAAAATAAAAATAGGTCGTTATTTTCACATGCAAAAAGTGAAGCAACAGTCCACATTGCAAACTTGCGCGTTGTTTCACGATTTCTTTTTCTCTCTTCTATATCTCCTACTCTTTCTATTGCAAATTTCTTAGGGCAATATGCAAGTCTGAAATGAACACTTTACTTTTGTTGGCGTCGAAAATGATTTATTCTATTTTCATCAAGAAATCGGACGTTTACAATATATCACATTAAAAAGGGCTACTTTTATTGTTCAAACATTTTTCAAGAATGTTGGACACTATCACATTGATTATTTTCAGGATCAATTGACCAAGTTGAAAGAGGCATCGGCTGAAAAGCGAAAAGTGCACAACGACAAAGTGAATGACGTCCTCGCTCAGCTGCCCGAATTCAAGAAACAAATCGATGAGATTTTGGCAGAACGCGACACAGCGAAGGGGGATATCGACAAGAAGATCAACGAAATTTCACAGAAGAATAAGAGGGTAAATCGTTTAGATTTTTAAATCAAATGTTCAGTTAAAATGTTGCATTCTTAAGAAAACTTAATTTCATCACTTCATAATTTTCGTTAATTTCTTTTGTAAAGTAGCACTAAAGTTGTCATAAAATCCTCTGTCTATATATGATGTCAGTCATATTGCTGACCCAGAAAACACAAAGAATAATGACATAAAACGAGCTGAAAATGACGAAATCCAATTATTTTCAGATTGCACTCGTTTTGAAGTACATCAACAAAGTCGTCGATGATCCTAGCATCCAGTAGGAGTCATAAATTGATCTTTCAACTATCTGTATATGATATTTATTATTTATCTGATTTATCATAAAATCATGTGATTGGTAGTTACATGGAAAACGAAGGTATTTTTAATTAGGGACCGCCAAGCCCCGCCCCTTTCGCTTGATTCAAAAGTGTCCATAGTTGATAACCCTTTCGATTATCGCAAATATTTTTTGTTTTACTTTTATTTTTAATAATTGATCGATACCTACTATACAATTCGATACCGCTCTTTCACGTGGTGATATCGATTTATTGATTGGGTGCGAAAGAAGTCCGCAAATGCGCGTCAAATGCACACCAAATTACGAAAATGCTAATATTTCGAGTTATAAAAAAGGCACATTTAATTTTTTTTGATGAATCGGTACACCTAGTTGATATCTACAAAATTTGTAAAAATTAGAAAAATCCTGCGGCGCCAAACTTTTCCCGAGGCAATAATAGATGCTCGCCTTTGGGGTACTGTATCTTTACAAGGGATCGGTAAAATCGTCTGGAAACTTAACTAAAATAAAATTTGACACCCCCTAATTATGCTACTCGAAAGAAAAAAACGAAATTTTATCAGAAAATATTTTTAAAATTAATTTCAAAATGACCATTTTTTTGTCTTTACTAATTTGGATTGCCCTAGTCATATTTTTAAAGGCACATGTGTTTTTATTTGATATTTTGATTAGTTGGTCAATTGTCCGTCTTCGGTGAAAAAATCAGAAAAATCCTGCGGCGCCGAGCTGAGATCCTGATAATCCGCGAAAATATAAAAGAAGCCAATGCTGAAATGGAAGAGAGTGCAGAGAAAAAGATCCCCAAAGGAGGGAAAGAAAGGGGGGAGCGAGCGGCATAGTTAGGGCCCCCAAGTGAGTTTCGGGATTAAAAGTATGGTAGTCGAGTTGGGTATGAAAACGTCCATGGCAAAGTACCTTAGACGATGGCAATAATAAAAAAAATCAAAAAAATACTTAAAACCCGAAAAATGCAAATTTGTAACAGTCAAAATGAACAGAGTTTGTAAGGGAACGCGTGGAGGGGCGGAGCCTAATGCATCTCGATGCATAAGCGTGCGGGGGCATTGCAACTTCTCGTTTCAAAGGGATTTCGCCGATTTTCAGGTTAATTTTTCTATGTATTTTTGTTTTTTCGACTTCGAAATTTCTCGATAATCATCCCTCGAATTTCAGGTCTTCAGATGCCGCGACGACGACCACGGGAGTGCGCCCATCTGCTCGGAGAAAGTCAGTAAATAATTCACAGAAAATGACTTGTTTAATTTCATTGTTTTTATTTCTAAAAATTCTTTCTGCTTGAAATAATTATTCCGAATCACGAGCTAGAACATGCACTTGCACCTTTATCAACCCGTTCAACTTTTTCAACGTAAATGCATGATTTTATACTTGAAATGGAGTTTAACGATTTTTGAAGTTCACTGATGAAATTTTTTCAATTTCCAAGATTATTTTCAGAGCAGGGGGAGACAGTCGAGCCAGATGGAGCAGTGGATCGATTAAAAGATGAAAATGTGAGTCCATTTATGATTTTTAATCCTTAATGATCACAAATGGAAATGGAGACCTTTCATTTGTTGAAGAATGAAATTTGAGTGGAGTTTGCTGTCATTAAATTCAAAAACTGAACATTTCATAAACATTCTCGAAAATTGTGTAATGATTGAAAGAATTGTCCACATCATAACTTTAGTATTTTCATGGAATAATTTCAGAATTCGACAACAACAGCAGCGGATCGACAAGGAAGAGATAAACGGGGGCCACGGCGACATTTTCTTTTATTCTAATGTATATTTCCATGTTTGTAATTTTCTTTGTAATAAATTTGTTAGTCAGGAAATTCTTTTGATTGTTTGCAAACAACGAAATTATCAAAACAGCATCTTACAATATGAAAATATTTTATTTACACGGAAAAAAACAATAAAAACTTTCTTTTTGAAAAAAATCTTTAAACGTCTTGCCGACTGCTGTAGAGGATCTTCTTTGCTTGGAGACGTTCGTGAAAGTCTGAAAATATTCCTACAAGCAAAGCAAACTGCTCCCTAATACATTCATTTCAAATGGCAGTCTGCTGCAATTAGTTAAAAATTCATCTTTTCCAAAAAAAAATCAAGAACTTCATCCACATGTTGACGTGCAGATTTTGATATGAAACGACATGCCACGATAGGGATAAAATGTAGCATTCTAGCAAAACTTTAACAATATCAGACAGCCTAGTGCATGTTGATTTGAAATTTCACTAACCTTCGATCCTGTTGCCTGTCTCGGCTTCCTGTTGCTGCTAGTCGACGTCACCCTGAAGCATTACAGACCATTTTCGAGAAAATTACGATGGAAAACAAGCGAAAAATTACGATAATTGGGCCAATTATGAAAAAATTTGAACGTAAATGTTCACTTTCAGAGGGCGTAAACACCGGACAGACTGAACGATTTGACGTCGATCGGAAAATCGCCGCGAAGGCGCGTGTAGGCAAAAATTATTGATTAATTTCTTTTCAGGGATCAAGATTGACAAAATCCTCGTCGAATTAACTTGGGTTTTTTGAGACATTTCGCCTGTGGGCAGCACAGGAACAGAAATACGAAATTTTTTTGCTTGTTTTTGGGATTTCAGCCCATTTCCGCGAACTTCTTGGGTAACTTCCAACTATAAATATCATTTTTTACCGACAATCCATATGGCCAGCAAAAAAAAATGGTAAAAAATAACCCAGAACTCGAGATAAGCTCGACTACCACGCTTTCCTTAACATTGTCGAATTCTGCAAAAGGGGCGGAGCTTGGGGGCCCTACTTAATAGAGTCAAAACTTTGTCTTGAAATGAAAAGAGATCAACCCATTCAAAAGGGTTTTATATTAAAAAAATAAAAACAGAGGTTGTTTTATTCGTGAAAACCACTCTATTTATATCCAAGAGTGATTCCCGTGAAAGGAGATCAACCAATATTTTTTTTAATCTCGACGCCAGTGACTCTTACATCACCCAGGTAAAAATATTTTGGTGACTGATTCCATATTTGAGGGACTTTCACCTGCGAATAAAACCGACGCGCCTCCTAGATAGTTTGATTAATTAATATTTTTAATATTTATTCTTGTAGAATGCACGTTTAACAATAGGAGAATATTCTTTCAGTGATCTCACAAAGATAACTCATAAATGATGATGTAGATATCCATTAGAAAGAAATTTTAATGCCCTGCTGGGTCCTGTAAGGTAGTGGCAAGAGACAGTACCTTTTCCCAAGAAGATGCCTTGCGAGTGTCGATGATTAGAATAATCAGTCTATTTGGTAGCGGTGAATTATAAAATTTATATCAGAACAAGCGAAGAGAATAAGAATAAATATCTTCCCAGCAAGAGTCATATCATGCGACAAAACATTACTTGTGCGTTAACACAGAGATATTTTTATTAAGAAAGTTCAAAGGAGGCGCGTCGGTTTTATTCGCAGGTGAAAGTCCCTCAAATATGGAATCAGTCACCAAAATATTTTTACCGTGATATACGAGCAACGGACGTCGAAAAGAAGTTATGTACGAGTCACTGATGTCGAGATTTTAAAAAAAAATATTGGTTGATCTCCTTTCACGGGAATCACTCTTGGATACAAATAGAGCGCTTTTCGTGAATAAAACAACCTCCGCTTTTATTTTTAATATATAACCCTTTTGAACGAGTTTCCATAATATATTTTCTTATTTGGCAACGAAGTACTAATTCTAATAACAGATCACTCACATTTGCTGTAAAAGTACTCACAGCCTTTGTCAATCGAAAACGAACGGAAAGTCGACCGAGTATCGAATTGAATCAAGGCTTACGAGATGCACGCGAAGTTATCAATGAGCACATAGCAAAAATAAAATAACCCATGCCGAAAAAATCAAACTTGTGAAGAAAAATATACTTTAAAAATCATGTATTTCTCTTGTGATGCAGTACTGTACCCAGATAATGATATTTTTGCATTTCGATATCGAACTTTTGAAATTATTCGACTAAATTTGACAATATCGGTAAT
Organism: Diploscapter coronatus; assembly: GCA_964036155.1. NCBI lineage: Eukaryota > Metazoa > Nematoda > Chromadorea > Rhabditida > Rhabditidae > Diploscapter > Diploscapter coronatus. Next base: position 15,066,403 of record OZ038423.1, on the reverse strand, counting down.
GCTCGAATACATATTGCACGAATAACCGACCTGTGATGAGATCAAAGAACAAAACCCGAAATGGAATATTTTACGCGTAAATATTGGCAACGTAACAAGTAATAAGTTAGAGGAACGAGACCAGAAATTTACAGAAATATGGAATGAGAATTTGAACTACCAATTCAAACGAGAGTGGTGTTGCTCGAAACGGTTTCCAGCCTTCTCAACTTGCTGAAACTGTTCTTCCATTCTGAGCAGGTCTTTCTGAGCATTTCGACGAATGTAGGATTCAGGAGTCCGTAGAGAACGGGATTGACAACATTGTTCATCATAGCAATGCTGAAAATTGGAGATAAGTTTGGAATAAAGTGATAAATTGAGTCAATTTTGATTTCTTCAGCTAAATCTCGACATGTCAGTTTCGTCAAATCGTTGAAAAACAACACAGGTTAAATCGCAAAATATTTACCTGTGAGTAACTAGTGACACAATATATGAGTAGTCCCGCTTGATCTCTCCGTATTCGAACTCGACAAACTGGTACTCGTTGAATTCGAGGAGCATATTAGCGATGTTTTGGGGAAACCACGAGAAGCCAAACAGAACTACCATCGAAACGAGCACGAAAGTATTTCGCCTAGTTTGCTGGAGTAGGATGCATTTTTGACGACACTGAAATTATGGCTACTCCTTGACTTGATTTGTGCATTAATTCAGGCTATATTTTGAAATAATAGATTATTTATCTCCTTTTCCGAAAGCATTTCTTTGATTTTGCAATAAAGCATCCTATTGTCGAGAACAAAGAGGGGTTCCATGAATTTCGTGAAATTTTAAGAACTTCTTCTCTTCCTATTCTGATTCAGAAGTCAAATGTTCAAGGGAGAGACTTGAAATGGAAGATAGGAAGATATTTTCAATTTTCCGAAAGATTATGTGAGTCATTTTGACGTAAATGTTGAATTCGTTGGATTTTAATCTCGTTTATCCCTTACCTGTTCCATAATGTCTACGGGTTCTGCTACTTTTCTCTTGACTGTGGTCATGATAGGCATGGAGGTAGCGAGAATCAGGGACCTCTTGTCGAGTTTCCTGAAATCACACCGATTAACATTTGTTTTGACGTTTTCAGGAAAATTCGGTGAAATTGGACTTATTCCGGAGCTCGGAGAAAATTGAAATTATTACCGGAAATATTGGATTAATGAGTGACAAGAGCAAACGAACGTGCCCTACTAATAAAAAATGAGTAGGACGAGTTCTTTTACCTGATTTTGGCATTCGTGCGTTCCTGCAACCGCTGGAAGATGCGGAAATAGCAAAATCCCATTATTAAAAATGGGCAGATGAATTGAATTAGCAGAACGAACACCGTATAGGTTCTTCTGAAAATAGTAATTGCTCAATGTTGATTTTTTTCTTTTAAATTATTCAGAAGGCTGTAAATATCACTAGTATTTTTTGTGAATGGAAGACCAAAAATTAGGTGACAGCCATGATATATTTGGAAGTTGTCTTTATTCCGTACCTCAAACTAGGACTGCTCCAATTCTCACCGCAGAACTTTCCGCAAAGACTGGGAAGATCAGTCAGAATCATGTTCGCTGCATAGGGAAGTGTGATCATACCCGAAGTGATCCATAGAATGCACATCATGTATTTCGCTTCCTGAAATCGAAAATTATGCTATCAAAGATGGAAGGTTTTTGGTTGATTTGATAATTTCATTAGTTCGAAACATTTGTTTTAATATTCACGTTTTTCACTACATTTTACGGATCAGGGATCTTAGAATCTCGGAAATTCGTACATTTTTGGTGAGTCGTTTCCTCAGCGGCTTCACGATCAGGAAGTACCGATCCAACGCGATGGCCGTCAGCGAAAATGTGGCGATAAAAACGCTGATTCCCTGAAACATCACTATGTACATTTACTTTATTTGGCCATCTGCTCAAGAAGGAAGTCCTTGTCCTTGATGCAAAATCTCATTAGCTTTTAGGCAGATTAGGGCCGATTATTGAGAAGCAAATTTTGATCTTCGTCTTATTTATCATTATTATTTCATTTATCTTTATTTATTATTTATGATGGGACGTCTGTCTGATGTATTCTTATTTAGATTTTAGGCAAATAGAGATTTTTGGACTGATATTTTGAAGCCATGAATCAGAATAGTGAAATGTGAAGAGGGAGGTAAGCCGCAAAGATCAGAATCTGATGAGGTTTTTGAAAACTTCAAAAGTGCTTATTTCTGTCTTTCCCAAAGAAACCAGACTCAATATTTTTGTCGAAATTCTGGCTTCGTGGTTAAATAAAGTGCTTGGGAAGGTCGCGATGTCTAGAGGCAAAGAGCTAATGAGTAATCATTCTGCGATTCTTTCAAATTTGAAATTTGAAGGAATTAGCATTTAGTTATCGTCAAAAATACAAAGAATTTAACAGAATCTGAAAGGTTCATCAAAATCCTAGTCTCAAACTTCAAAGAACTTGAATTTATGTCTTGAAATTTGGAATTTTCAAGTTTCAAGGCTATCATTTAGCTACGTAAAATGCCATATACGCTATCGGAAATTATACTTTCAAAAGCTTTCATTAAAGCCTGAACGTATGCTTCTGAGTATGGAAAGCTCAAGACTATCATTTGGTTACGTGTAAAAATACCAGAACGCGTTTTATGAAGAGTCTAATAGATTATGAAAAGTCTATATCATAAAAATGCTAGTTTCACTCCCTCATTACGTTTTGAAATTGAAAGTTAGAATATCTTAACCTAGTATTTAGTTTTCACTGAAATGCCAAAAATCATTGCAGAAAGTCTTCAACTTATTACTTATTTATGAAAAAAATTGAATTTGAAAATTTCAATTAGCAATTAGTTTGCATGTATTTTGAACTAATGAGAGGCAAAAGTACTAGAATATCCAGAAAATTGATATAATTCAAGAATCTCTCGAAGTTTTCACCTGTATCCAAGGCAGAGCGTGGCACATGATATCACCGAAGTACCAGTTCTTGTAGATCGAAGTGATGGGGGTGATTGGCAGGGAGACGATGCACACGATCAGGTCTGACATCGCCAGGTTCAAAATGAATAGATTTTGGACGGTTTGTAACCGGGAGTTTCGATAGGTTAGACAAATAACTGCTAGATTGCCTGTGACTCCGAGGACGAACTGGAAATTTGAGAACTTTAGTTAAAATTTGGCTTTCACGTTATTTGGAAATGATAAAATGAAGAAATGTCGCATTTTGTATTGAGAGATATGATAAACGTGAGTAGAGACACTCTGAAGAAAGATGTATCTGTCATTGCATTCAAATTTGGGTTGCTAGATTTTCAATAGTACCTGCATAGTGTAAATAATAGCGAATGAAGTTATGACATGGGTTTCCAAAGAAGGGTCTTTGACTGCTTCTGTGTAGACGGTGCAGGGCAATTCTGACGGATTGCCCGTCGTTTTATTCACGATCATCTGAAGTTTCAAAATTTTAAAAAGCATAAATTTAAAACAAAAATGTGTCAGAAACGATAAAACCTAAAAACAACAACGATATATTTCAAAACAAGACAAGAATGTAGCACATCACTATCAAAAAAGAGCTCACTGAAAAATTCAAATACATTATTTCAAGAGAGGGAAATATCAAGTTTCAACAAAATGTAACACAACACTATCAAAATTGGACCAGAAGTATGCAATAAATAAGCAAATGCGAGAATTCTTTTGATCTTATGGTAACCGACCGCCTCCACTTTGAATGTAGAGATGCAGATTAGAAAAAGGGAGGGGAGTTGAAGACTGATAAAGGAGAGAAAGGGAGTGATAAGGAAAGGATAAGCAGATAAGACCACGCACATCTGGATAAGCAGACAGGACTGAGGAGCTAAAGATTTCAACACGATGAAAATGCTTGATGCTTTGATGCTACGGTAGAACGTCGATCTATGAAATCATTCACTTTTCATTTGAGAGATAAACCGTCTCTGCCAAAGAACCAAGGGATTTGAAAATAATTCATTTCAAAAGTGATCAGAATGATTAGAAAATTTTACAGAATATTAATTTTATCAAAGTGCATTGCGCCGGAATTTATAAGTGAAGAGAAGTGATCATTGGAAGGTGAAAAATAATTTTGTTGAATAGACAGAATAAATCTTTATCCTTGGTGTAAAGCAGCTGGATGAAGATGATAAACTGTCTTTGCTAAAGAAAATTACGAATTTTTAGTGATTTATGTTGAAATTCAAATAAGCTGATCTATCATCGAAATCAGCTTTATACTTGGATGAGAAATTGGAAAGCCACAACCCTTCTTCTCATTTCGACACTGATCAGAACATTTTGCAGGGAGATAAACTTCGATATCGGAAAGCTTCAGAAACGCTCGTTGAAACTAGCAGGCAGAAAAGTACTTGCGCCTACAAATTGACACTCCGCTTACAAATCTGAGCCGAGAAAATATTTATTAGCCATTCTATGGAAATCTGTAGAATGGCTTGGCACAGCCCCAAAATTATTTTCCTGGAAATGGGTCCAAACAATGTAATTGAGTGTGAGGAATCCGAAAATCGAGGTCCCGGAGTTCGGGCGCGCGTTCTTTACGCTACAGTAAATGATATACTCGAAAATTCAAAAATCGTTAAAAAGCATCTAAGTTTGTCAAATTTGGTATCAACGCTTCGTCTCGATGAGATAAACAACTTTCATTGACAACATTTTCCGATTCGATGCTTACATAAAAAGTTATAGACCGAAAAGTTTCAAAATTGGTCAATTTTCCGACACTTTCGATCAGTCCGTTCGTAAAACGCAAATGGTACCCGATTTTATTGCATATTATTATAGCCCAGTTCATTAGACAAATTTTGGTATATGACACTTGCCATAAAAGTGAGTGCTGTAGAGAAATTCATTTGTTTCGAAATGCGATCAAGTCTCACTTTGAACGAAAAAATTCATTATACAGTTCCGTCCATGTGTCTTGGAACTTCAATTTTTTTTGAAAAGCTTTATTGTAATGAAATTTTTTAAAATTCGACTTTTTTCAGATGAAAGCTATTTCTATGGGCTTTAAAACGGTGTGTCAAAATTGCGCGTTATTTACACCGTAGCTGCGTAAATCTTGTAAAATTAGAATCGGATCGTCCACGAGTCTTGGAACTTTAACATGACACTATTTAAAACAGATTCTCTGTAATATTCGACGATCTCAAGGAAGAATTCGGACCAGAGACTTAAAATGCATTTTGAAGGGATATTTGAGTGTTTTCTATCTATATTCGACCTGGAGAACACGATTTTGGGTCTTTTTCCCGGAGTTTCCAAGTCCAGGTTCGGGTACCGGGTCCGGGGGTCAAATTTCAAAAGTCATTCTTATATTCTAAATTGTATATCATATTGTTCAGTTCGATGAGCTGAGTCGATTCGCGCCAATATTTTCCGAATTCGACCTTCTTATCACAAGTTACGGCTAAAAACAGTGCAAAAGTGTCAGAAATACGGGGTCCTTCATAGAAAAGTCCACTTTTCTCATCTCTTTCTGGATATTACCTCCCAGTTTTTTCATACAATAATCTGCGAGTCCTGCTCATTCTAGTCGAATAAAAAAATCCGGAATTGGATCAGGCCAATTGATCGAAAAATCGACTCAAAGTCAGAGTTGAAAATTTCGATTTTTCGAATTTTTGAGTTATACCTCCAAATCATATATCAATCGATAGAGCTCGAAAAACTGAGCAACTTTTGTGAAGATACCTCATGGTTATCTATTATGGTAAACATGGTATAGAGGTTTGAATAGATCAAACCCAAGAAAATGACAAAAATCTTCAAAAATTCATAACTTTTGTAAAATCAAACGAATTCGAAAAATCTTTTCGGGATATAGCAGTTGAAGGGCAATACTTCATTTTCGCTTCCTAGGGTACCGTGCTATCACTTTATCATGTTATCATATGGGTCCATGATATACCACCCATACGGTACTCGAGTGGTACTATACCAAAATGGATATCAATCGACTCGAAATTGACTGGAGAGTAATATTCGAGGCCATTTCTATCAATTTCAGCAAGTGGTTTCATTATACCATCATCGTAATTGGCTATAACCACCTGTCGAAAAAGACCAAAAATGGGGTAACTTCAAATGACCATAAAAGGCGATAGACTAATCCCTTTTTCAAGTGGTTTTCAGCATATTACTCAGCTCGATAAGGGCTTTCATTTGATATATAACATGATAGGTCTTTGTTAAAAACGGTAACTTGACCCATATGGGCTGAATTACCATTTGGTAGAAAGACTTATAATGTTGTATACCATTCAAAAGCCAGTAAAAAACTGAGTGTAATGCTGAAAACCGCTTGAAAAATGGGTAAGTGTATCGATTTTTATGAGGAAATGAAGTATTGGTCAAATTGAAGAGTAAACTTGGGAACGTTTTTGATCATAAATCTCGATCCATCAATCCGTTTTTCAAGCGGTTTTCGGCATTACACTTAGTTTTTTTATTGGCTTTCGAATGATATACAACATGAATAGGTTTCCGAGAAATTTCAGATTCCGACCAGTACCCCTCCGACCCCCCCAGGTCCGATATCTGAAATTTCTCCAAATGACTCCAAAAAATTCTAGAATGTTCTACGAGGTCTAAGCTTCATTCTAACACTAAATTTGACCCCGCCTACTTGCGGAAATTTTCGAGATAAAAATTCCCGAATGTAAAGTACAATTTTCGGTTTTTCTTATCTGGAGCCCTCAGGGATGAAAATTCTTCTGAGGTGTCTTCGCAAAAGTTGCTCAGTTTTTCGAGCTCTATCGAATGGTATATGATTTGGGGGTCTGTTCCTCATTTTTGAAGATTCGAATTTTTTCGGTTCAACTTCAGACCGATTTTTCTCAAAACACCTACCCGAGTTTCTCGACCAAACTTATATTAAAAAAATTCAGAATTGCATGGACACTTTTAATATGTACTTCAAAGCACCCGGATCGTATCTACAAGAGCAGGAAAATGCATTTTTTCCTGACGATCCGTGCTTTTTGGCGTTTTTGCATTGTTTTAGCCGTGACTTGTGATAGGAAGGTCGGATTCGAAAAACGTTTTCACCAATCAACTCAGCTCGTCGAACTGAACAATCTGATATACGTTTTGTAATATCAGAATGACTTTTGAAATTTGACCCTCGGACCCCTGTACCCGAGCTTGGATTTGAAAAATTCGGGAAAAAGCCCGGAATCATGTTATTCAGGTCGAATACAGTCAGAAATTGCTAAAAAAAACCCGATCTGGGACTTTCGGAAATGTTTGGTCCGATCTCTTCTTTGATATCTCTCAAAATTAGTGAGACCGCGTCTTAAGTAACTATTTTAACCATTAATATACCGAATTAGGTCAATAAAAGTTTTAAGGAAAAACGGAGCTTTCACAAGAAACAATTCGAGTTACAGATTCAACGAGATGTTTTCAGTTTCTAATTCACAACGACTTACAAACTCGTGCATATGCTAAATTATGTTTTAATTGCCTGGTAAGTAATGGTTTACAAATTAAGTAAAACAGATTTCAAATCTAAAAAGTATTAATGAGCAAACTATTCAATTAATTTATTGCAATACATAGAACATCCAATACCAATAAACGATATTTCCAATAATAAAAATCTAACTATTTAAACAGTAATTTTACAAATTAGGACCTCTTAATTTCACCGCTTTAATTGGATCATAATTTGTAGAAGCTCCAGCTAAATTTAATTCTTTTTTGTAAGTTGAAGGAATGTTTTTAATAAACTCATTTATAAACCCACTATTTATGATTGTATTTTGTCGTTTCTTTCCTAATTTCGATAGCATAAATTCGCGATATGGTTGATTTGCAAACAATAGGAATAATGATCCAATAAATCCATGATTACTAATGGTAAATACACAAAAATTTAACATAGCTAAAATTAATTTGATATTTGATATTCAAATTGACAAGATAAAATAAAAATTAAGTAGAATCTTACCTGGATTATATGAAATTGCACCAAAAGAAAGGAATAATGGAGCTGCCATTAAAATGGCTGGAACTGATACCTAAATAATGCCTTTTGAATAATCAACTGAAACATTCCAGACTTGACCAACTAGCATCCATAGAAACTTTCGCTGAATTTTTAGAGTTGAAGCTGATAATTTTGCATCTCGTCTGGTTAAATTTCTCAAAGTCAGGAAGAAAAATGTCGCTATTGGCTGAAACTCAATGAAGGTTATACTTTCTCTAACGGAATATCAATAACGAGATAAAGTTTTTATCTCGAAATATTTCAAGAAAGTTACCCTTTATCAATCTGAGTATTACAGAGAGAGAGAAAACAAAAAGTTTGGAACCAAACTTCAAATTTTAACATCATGTTTGAACCCACTCTTCATGAACAAGTCATTTTGAAATTTTTGACACATGTGCAGAATTTAAATGCTTGCAAATCTTCCAAGCTTCTTCGAAATTCTTTTATGATAAATAATTTTGAACTTCCTCTTAAAATAATAATTGGTTCCAAACTTTTGCTTGGCAATGTACATCTGTCTTTGATATTCAAAATGGTAAATTTCATACTATGACTATTGCCGTTGCTATCACGGCAAAGGCTATGTGTGAGATGCAAATTCGACACACTCCCATCACTATCGTATTCCTATCCCAAAGCAAGTCGAGCGGATCTTTCCATATGGCAGCCAATTCGAGTTTGGCTTTGTCCATACTCTCAGGTAGTTCATAATAATTAACCAACAGTATAGGATGAAATGAAAGGCAGAGAAGACATCCAAGTATGATTCTCTTCTTGTCCGACATCGTCGAGGTGCTGTCGGTGTGCGAGCAGGTATAGCGAGTGTAGAAAAGAAGTATTATGGTTCCACCCACCCCTAAGGTATTCTGATGAGTATTTTAAGGACCAGAATAATTAAGAAAAATAAATTGACCACAATTTTTACACGCGAAAAATAACGGTCTTTGTAGATTACTATCCGATGATATTCCACTTATTCTAGGATTGATTTTGGCGACTATTTGAGATTATGTAATGCACATTTGCATTTTCGACCACTTGTGCATCATTTACTTTATTTCAATTGATTATTTTCTGTCAATAATTTCATAGCGAATTATGTATCTAAACTTACAGTGAATTGCGCAGACGGCAATCACAATTTGAGCGATTGTTGATACCCCCAGCCAACTAAGAACTCCTGTTGGAAGCCCACCTAAATATTTCGTTAGTTACAAACTTCCGATTTATGGAGATATTTTTGAAGCTTGCCAATATAGGGAAAGAATAGTATCGGGGTGCCAAGAATTGTAATTCCAAAGTCATAACAACAGACCCTAAATTATACGCGTTGTCTCATATTTTCGAAATATCGTCGACTTACAATACTTGATACTTTGATAGGAGAAATTTATAATAGGACGACATGCTAGGATGCGATTTATACAAGATGCAATATAATGCGAACATATTTACTGGAAGCTGACAAAGACCCAAAATATTCAGGCTCAAAGTGTAATAATATGTATCCATATGGTGGACAGTTATGTTCGTCATGTCTAAAGTAAAGAAAAAATAAAATATTGTTTAAAAACTGAAATATTCGAAGTTTTAGCAGAATAAGTCATGCAGATAATACTAAGTTTCTGACTTCTAAGTAAATGGTCTTGTATATTGTTGAGCAGATGTTTAAAAGCCATAAACTAATATCGCAATCTATGCGAGTTTAATGCTAATGATCTCGACATTTTGGCCCAAATTCTGTCCTCGACCAGGCATTGACGCAAATGACACGACGGCTGTCAAGAAGCTCCTGCCTACAGTCATTGCGTCATTACCTGGAATCTCTAGAAGGGCCTTATCATGCTACGTCGGCATGATCGCGACAGTATTTAAGGACTCGACTTTATTGTTATTTCGTTCTTCTTTGCATATTGTTTAACGACAATAAAGGCTTTCTAACGAACTCCTAGTGTTCATACACAATCTTCACAACCAACAGATTTTTTAAATAAAAATTCAAACGCTGTATTTTTCAATTTCATAATCACGAGAATATACCTTTCTTCATGCAACTTTCAATTATCTTCTTTCAGAATTAATGCATTTTTCATAATCGAGGCCAAAATTTGACCTAACGACATTTAAAAGATGGATAAAAAATAAATATTTCAAAGATCTCATGTTTCATATGAAATCCTATATTAATTATTCAATTAAACATTCCAATATATAATTTGTAAATTTTGTGGTTTTCAAGTAAATTAACATTTTCAAGCAAATGTTCACAAATAAAAATTGCAAATCACACGACATTTCTTTCAAATTCGCATAGTCGATTGGAAAAAATTATATAGCTGAATTGTATAGAAATCATTAAACTTTTCATTATGACAAGTAAAAAACGGAAACAAAGTAGGGAAAACTTTAAGCAGGGCCCATACTAAACTCTTCCCTCAGTTCAACTCAACCTCGTGACAAGTGAATTCCTTTTCTGGAATCGAAGGATAAGTTGGAGCGAACTCTTCCTTTTCGTCTATTTTGATAACTGTCGAGTTGCTACGAACTTGCAGCAAATCGGCGAAAAACAGCTCTCGACAAGTTCGTTCCTTTTTTCACTTGTCACGAGAGGGGTTTAGTACGGGCTCTGATTTCTTTGGCTCTCGATTTTTCCATACTCGAAAAAAATTAAAACGCAACTTCAAAGTGATTTTGTTGATTATTCCATGTTATTTGAATACGTGAATATCACATCAAGAGTCAATGATCAAGTTTTATAAGCCAAATTTAGAAACTAGAATGGATGCTTGATTTTCAATACAGACATTTCTATGCAAGGTCAGTGCATTATTTTTATTTGAATGTTTAAGTGTTGCAGATTAAATCAATAATTGGAAGAATCACAACAGTGAAATTCGAATTTTCGGAATAGCGGGTGATTTTCTTTGATGGTGGGTTGAATTTCGCGTCTTATTATGTTCACTATGTGGTGAAACATCTAAATTTCAAAGAGATATTTGATAACTCATCACAGACTTACCAATCACAGTATTCTTATTTTTACACAAATTGAACGATAGCTTCGAGATAATAAAATTTCTATAGTACTTATTTGAACACATCATAGCCAAAGTGCCTAGAAACCCATGATTTGACAAAGTATATAGAGAGATATTTATCACAGCTGAAATTTTCTTTGGATTCAATAGAAATAACGATATAAGAACATACTTCGAGTATATTCATCTCTGGAAAACGTTATGCAAATTGGTATGATCATGAGTAAAAATGGGACGAGAATCTGAATTAATATTTATTTTATACCTAGGCAAACTGAAATAATATCAAAACTGGTGCAAATTTCATTTTTATTTTGAATATTTTTTTTTTCATTATTGTATTCAATGAAAATTCCCATCTAATCCTAAGCAACTATAAAGATTGTTCATATTATTCAATATCTATTTCTGACCTGCACACACAGAGCGGATAAGAAGGTTTTCTGCAGTCGGTATGTACTTTCAGAAACGGAACTCTTCTTCCAAAATAGATTGTAAACTGCTAGAATGACGAAAGTTGCTGCCACCTGAAACATGCATTTTATAACAGGAAAAAAGATAGAGAAAAGAATCCATTTACCACAACGCATAATGACATTATTATAAGTAAACCCTTATGAGCAAAACAGAATGTGCAAATATCCAGAACGATGGACTGATGATACCATAGCGAATCAATAGGTGTCTGCCAAAGCTGAAATATGAAATGTTAGCATTTTGTAAAGCAGCTAGATATGCATCAACTATAGCGGTAAATAATTGAGAATTTGTCACAGGTTTCTGCACTCGTTTCATGAAACTCGTATTTCATTTTATTACCCTTCGAGTGTTCGAAAACGATGTTCAAGATTTCCGGAAACTGAAATTAAGAACAATAAGACGAAATGAAAGATAACGGAAATTTTTTAACATCTTGATTGTGACTCTTATGGAAAACGAATTAATATTCTACTTTAGCTAATTCCAATTTTGCAATATCCTGATTTTGTGGATATTTCAAATAGGCTATCCATGACAGTTGGACAAAGCACAAATCGAACATTATTGTCAGAACTATACGAGTTTTAGTTATTTGGCTGCGTTTGTCCATTCGAGAGCATTGATATCGATGTTCAAACAAATCCAAAATCGAGGCAGTAAGTCCTAAAACACACTTTTGAATGTATAAAATCAGCATAATGAATCGGCTAAAATGATATTTCGAAATTTTATTAAAAGAAACAACAAAACATTAATCTGATTTTTGCACATAAAATCTAATATCAAATTTTGAATTTAAAAGTTAGCTCAAGAATATAAGAGCGAAATTTGATTTCTTTCAGAAAAATAACACGAAATTAGGACTCATGAAGAAATAATAATTTCTCCTGTTCCAGATCACTATGATATTGAATGAAGAAATATATCATAATGCTAATCAACCTGCCAAAGTGTAACACCAAATAAATATTTGTGCAATCCCACTCAAATCGAATGCATGATGTAGCAATCCATTAGCAAATCCGCTCAGATATGGTAGGAATATCAGTGGACATATCAGCCAACTCATATGCAAGTCTAGTAATGTTGCTCTAAAAATTTAATTCAAAAATTAACAAAAAATATATAATAATACACATACAATATTTGATATTTGACTAAAAGGCACTTGTAGTAGTAAGTCATGGACTTAGGTGACACGTAGATAATCAGATATAGGCCACAAATATTAATTGGCAACTGAATGAATCCGAAGGCTCGCAATGTAGCAAAATATATTGTATCATCATAATGAATAACCGTTATGTTTAGTTCATTCATTGACAATAAATTTAAGGGAATCTATAACTAAATAAAAACAAGCATAAATGATATAACTAAACGTTAACGTTATACGAATAGAATGCGTATCAGTAAATAATCGATGAAAACATTATATCTCTTTGCATGTTTTATCATCTCAACTTCGAGAGATTGTAGATTTTTAACTAAACAGCTGAAATTTAAACTGATGTCAAAAATAGTTAATTGAGAATTCTTACGTAGTTATCACTGCCTATCTAATTCATTGATTGAGAAATTCAAATTATTAAAGTTACCTAATTCTACATATGAAGATATTGTAAAACATGAAGTTTCATAAGCCAAATCGATGCAAATCTGTTAGTTGTTAGTTGCCACGGCATTGCTTTTTCACTTTGTCTGTGCATCCAGAGAGTTCATTATCCAATTTCATGCATAACGTTACGATTACGTTATGTATCATCATTAATACCTTTATTAAAGGCGAAAATGTTCAAATTTCTTAAATTCGGAAACAGTTGTAATATTTGATCATCAAATCTGTACATCAATTTTGTTTATTCCCAGCATGATGAGTCGATATATAGTTTTCTGATTTTTCAAGGTTAGATCTGCGTCTTAAAAAGACTTGGAACTTTTCCATCTCAATTGCGGTGCGGTTGCAGTTGGGAAAAATTGAAAAAAAATGCAAATAAATATTTTTATTCACTAGTTCGTTATTTTGTTGAGGATGATTTGAATCGGGTGAAGGGCGAGTGTTATCCAACAAAATCTTTGTTGGATAACGCTCGCCCTCCAGGGTAACCAATTACAGAGAATCTGAATCTGGATTACCCTTTATTTTTAGTAGTCTTACGAGTAATTGCATCTAAACACATTACAGCGGCTGTTTTTGTGAAAGCTTCTTGATAAATGAATGAGATCATTCAAGCATGGCAATAGAGCACGGGAACTTTCAATACAAAGTTACGTTTTATTTCTATGCTTTATCATCGCAGGCAATGACATGTAAGCACAATACAAATCTAGGATATGATTTTGTCGATCATAGTCAATAAAGACAAAAATTAATATCTTTTTTTATCGTGAAGTAAAAACGATTGATATGCATTTGTGGTTACTGCATATTTTGGCAACTGGTTTTGGCAGAATGCCAAAACAAATATGATAAAATTGGTACTCAATAGCTCAAGGAAAAAGAATGGAATATCAAATAAAGTTCTCCATGCGCAGTATAATATACAATTATTTTTTCTAACATTATCTAAAATTTGTTAATTGTCGCGAACTGCGACCTTCACTTTTCCATTTCGTAGAAAAATCGCAATTTACTGTTTTCAGATTAAATCTATCCCCGATGTAAGAAAATGTTTTTCTCTCCTCTTTCCTCGCACTTTTCTGCCTCGAGATAAAAGCAGCATTCTTTGCTGCTCAATACAATTCGCAGGACTTTTTCTTTTTATTAATAAAGGTTTAATTACCCAAGTTTGAGGTTGAGATAACTACCATTACATTTCTGCTATCCTTGTCCGACAACCCCCTAACTCTATTATCATCCAATTTACATAGAAATATTGTGAGGCGTTAGGGAAAAAATACGCAGGAAAGGATGTGAGAACGAGAAAAATGGTGACTCGGAAATGTGCAGCTTTTTATAGAATAGAGTGAAATCACAACAATTCACCACGATCATTATTTTTCTTATCAAGGATCTATATTTCATTATTACAGCATTATATTTTTGAAGTTTTCGTCAATCTTGACATACATTAATTTTAAAAAAATAAATAAATAAACCTATTGATGCTTTAATGGATATATGAAAGTTTTATTGATGACAGACAAACGATAGATATTAAAATTAAAGAGAAAAGAACTAATGTAAATTTATTGTAAAGACACAAAATTTGCATTACAATATATAGTAACAAGTTCTAAACAAAAATCTCATAAAATTCGATCAAGACGCTCGAAAACGTGCCCAAAAGTCATTTTTTGCTGAAGTAACGCAATACAAAGCGAGTTGACACTTGTTTCATGGATTTTTGCACTCAAATTGCAGAATGGGCGTGGCCCATCATTTTTGGGAATGATAAAAACCCATAGAAACTCCAGAATGTTCCAGAGACAAGCAAAACAAATGTCTTTACAAGAAGAAGGGTTTCTGATCGTCGTCTTCAAAAACTCATATCTTTGGTTATACTGATCCGTTTTTCATGCGATTTTTTGCTATAATCCTGTCTAGCCCTACAGATTTCTAGAAAAAAAAATAATTGCATGACTTTGTCTTCACATCGGGAATATCACTTGCGCTTTCTAATTATGATTATTGCTTCTTACAAATTTTCCATAGGCACTAAACTTGTGTAATCAGCAATTATAATGACATATTCGTACTTGAAGTTCTAATGATCGTATCGTGACAAACTCAAAGCCATCATTAGAGCAACAATTATGCATGTCTATGATGAACACGGAAGTGTCAGAAAATGATCAGACTTCGGTGTTCACAGATTGCCGATATCATACCGTATCACGATATTCTTCAGTTGTAAGGAACTCAGAGACCTTGATACATATCTCATAGACGATGACAAACTACTTTTGCATGGAGTTACTGTTTTAAAACTCACATGATGGACAGAACTGTTAGCGGTGCAGTAAGATGATGCACCACAAGCTTTTCCGAAAATCTCATACTGCCCGCATCGCATCCCAATGAAAATCAACTGCACCGCAAACAACCTTGGGATGAGTTATGCACAATTTCACCACATAACCTAATTCCTAAACTAATTAATTTTTTGAACTGGCAGACATCTTGACGCAGGTGCAATTTTTGATCATCTGAAAGGTCTATCTTCTAATCTCGCACCTCCTGCAACTTTTATATAAAGTTTAATGGTTTCTCAAGACATAGGGCGAGACATAATTGGAGTGCTGAAACTGAAATTACACTAAATTATAAGTTAGGCGAGTCTTATAAATACAGAGCTAACTGCCTAAGCAACGTCTTGCACTGTTACTCGATCCATTTCAAGCTCTGCCATTTTTGTTTCGAAAGCGCTACCCTCTCTAAATCGTACTGTATTGGGATCATTTTTCTCAAATTGTTATTCTACAGATTTATTATTATCATAAACAAGGAAATTAGAGAAATAATTAACAGGATCAAATGAATTTGTGTGATGAATCTATACCTTATGCAAAGGATGTTGGCTTTTGTAGAGGTGAATAAATTTTTCAGTTTACTTATTCTTACATACTATTCTGCATTGCTTTTTAAATAAACTTCGGTAACGATTTACTATTTTAGAATTTTCAACATCAGATATATTACTTTACAAGCTCATCATTGCATGGAAAATTGTCGTACTTCATCGAGATATGTTTAATATAGGTTAGTTAAATAGTTTTATATCGATGTTATCTTCAAAAATAAATTCATCTATAGTATATCCAATCCTGGCTATTTTGTATAGTATCTCATTCATACCGATTTTTATCAGCATATTTATGATATATCGGTTATTTCGAAAACTTGAAAAGTTTTCACAGTTCGAAAAATTAATAGTCACCTTACTCATTCTATATATATTCTTTTTTATCTGTGCATTTATACATGTAAGTTTTATACTGTTATTTTTATGATGCAACTTTCAATATATGCATTGAAGCATGATAATACTTTAGTTGTCGTTTAATAATTATAGTCGAATTTCGCACTCTTGCTGTCAAGATGATAACGCATTGGTGGTAAGATAATTTAAAATTTTAGCCACGTATATCAACCAATATTTATCTACAGTTTGAGCGGATCGTTTAAAATATCATCTATGTTGCTACAGAAAAGTGTCAACATTTTGTGAAATAGTATGGATTGTATTATTGTAGTTTTCCATACATCATTCCGCCATAATGTCTCTACTTTTCTGTCGCAACTTTTCCAAATAGCTATAAAATACCACTTTATTTTAAATTTATTTGACATATAAAGTTGACTTAAATCTAATATAGTTAAAATTTGCATTGACAGCTGACAAATGGAATTGTAGGAATTATTGAATGAGCTATTTGTTATTCTTCAAAATACATGGTTAATGATGGCCATAAGATTCGTTTCGACTGCAGTTACGATATATCGAGCTAGGACATTTTCATTGTTAGAAATTCTTTCATATGCATATGTCAGTTTTGATACAAAATGATTCAATTTAGTCACCGTGACGAAAAAATAACTAAGCTATTTTCCGTTATATTTTGGATATCGGTCGGGTTTCATATTATTTTTGGCTGTATCGCCCAATTAATTTCTTTTACAATTTTCTGGTTGAGCTTTTATCAAATTATTGATATAGCATATGTAACGGTTCTTGATCAATGGAATGTAAGTTAAAGGAATATTATCAAAATAAAAATTATGAATGTCAATCATGTAGATAATTTTTAGAATCTTTACATTGCAATAGTTCCGACCATAACAAGTTGTGCTCAGACGATAATTAGCATTGCCGCATTTATTTATCTAAAGCGGTGTTTTAAGTCGTATGGCAATCTGAGCCCAAGTGCAAAAAATGCTGAACGACGCCTAAATCGATACCTAATAGCGCATGTAAGTTAGCCCGGTCAATGTTGCATCATATTACGTTGAAAATGAATATGTATAACGTTTAGGTTTCATGCGAAATGGTATCAAATGATTTAAGTATTGTTCAAATATACTTTTCTTTTTGCTTTGAGCTTACGAAAAATTCAGGTAGGAGGTTCTCTTAATCTTTTAAATTCGATATCTTAAACATCCTGTGCAAAATCAACTATATTTTCGTTGTAACAATTTTCCATATGTAATGAGTCTATTAAGATGACGAATCTGTAAATAATTGATTTCTCTAACTTGGTTAATCATCAAATCACATATTCGTTTATATTTATAACCAATCTCTGGTTTAAAATGCCGAGATTCGTTACAGCGAGTGCGAAATGACTTATTCAAAAACAATTTTAATGAGATTTAATTCTCAAGTTATTTTGTCCCTTGTATAAGTCATAGCATAATATCTCTTTGCTTATTTACAAACGGAAAAAGTAAAGAGATTCGATATATTTAAAAAAAAAAAAAAAAAAAAACTCTTACCCAAAAGAATGATGGTATCGAAAGAATTTTGAAACAATGAAAATTGTTCACGATTTAACAAAAATAACATAAATTAACTAGTTTCATAGCTTCAAAGTTCGAAGTTTGAGAGAACTTACTAGAGTATTTTAGGTAAATGTTTCACCGATGCAGATGATGCACCTTGGTTAAACGATGTCACATATTATATATTCGTAAGCATTATTAATAACAAATTTTCATATTAACTAACAAAAAAATGGAAAGGCCTGTTTTACCAACATATATCCTGAAAGTATGCGCTGAGAAATCCTAAAGGAACGTTTTAAATAGTGAATTCTTCGACCTCACCATTATTTACATAAACGATAATAATTTTTGCGTCGAATAGGAGGCACATGAATGTTGCTTTGAATTTTTGAGAATAGAACTCAGATAATCTGCTTTAAGGAACCAAAATACCCCTTTCGCGTTGTGCTTAGAAAGAGCAACTAAAATTAGGAATTGTTTTCTGAATAAACCTTGAGCAGTATACTTTTCTAACATAAGAAATGGATCCACACTAGAATACGTTAAATTTTCTACCAAGAAAGCATTTAAAAACTTTTCAGGGCATTTTTAACATTATTTACGTATATGGACCATACTTCCAAATAATTATCCTGTTTTTCTTAGTGAGAGGATTGGTTAAGGTAGTTTATGTACATATGCATGTAAAAGAAAAAGGGACAATTTTAGAAGAGCAACACTACTATATCACCGACTAAGAGAGAATTAGTCAAAGTTATTCAAGTTACACCTTATCGTCCGGAGCAACTGCACTCAGATATATTTTCTTATCACGGGGCAAGATTGATCTGAAATTATGATAAAATGTGAAAAGACGTTCTATATGTATAGACAAAGTTTGTACAGCTCACGACTGCTTATTTTTTTCTTATTTGAACTGATTTATTCATTTTACTTTATCGATTCAAATGCATTCCAAAAACTTGTCTATTTATCGAATGTTCAATAAAAATATTGTTTATTCATTCTGTTTGAAGATAGCTGATATCAAAGTGTAGCATCTTATCTTATAAGATAAAATTCATAGCAATGCTGAAACTAGAATACCAGACTACTTCTCGATATAAATAGCTTTGGCAGTTCGATTACTGTAGAAAAAATAATATCGAAAATATCGCGCCCTAAAACCCAGCTTTTAGACTTGCCTTGATTTTCCACCATCATGTGGTTGTTTCGACGATATCACTTCAGAATCGTGCTCAGCTGGTCTCTGCGAGCATTTTGATACCAAAGTTGAATTTTTTAGATGCAGAATAGCGAAAAATAGACATTTTCGGAACGACCGAATTCCGACGTTTCGGAACAAGCGAAATAAGTGGTCAGATCCAACTTTAACCGTCAGATTTGTAATCAGTGTAGTCAAAAATCCCTAGGGACAAAACTCAGCTCAAAATTTGAGGATCGACTTCTTGAGTACCACCTCATACTCGATTTTTACGAATAACATCTCATATGATTTTTAAATAGTTGAATTTTAGATTAATATCATTTACATTCAACCAAATGCTGAATCCAATTCTCTTCTTTCTTTCAAATTCGACCGTCAGAAAAACGTTTAGAAAATTGATGAGGTGTTAGAAATCAGATCATGTGGTTGTATTATCGAACAGTTATATACCTAGTGGTAAAATAAAATTAAGAGCAAAATCAAAACTTTCAAAATATATAAGGTTTATGGGAAATATAGCGATGAAGATCATGAAGATCATAAAACATTGCATAACCTAACTTCTTTTCTGTCTAAAATATGTTTTTTCTTTTTATTTTCAGCCAGACGTTCCTTCTTATTGGGTACAAAGATGTGGATTCGGGTGGCCAATTTCGGCAGGAAAAACCTAAGGCGAATCCAAAAAAATGGAGCCGCTACAGGCCAGAGTTCAAGTTCCATGGTTAGAGTTAATTGGTTTTTTTTAAACTATTTTTTCTTGTATTGTAAAACCCCGAATTTTCTTGTGTAACAGGATAAATGCAGATCATTGGGAATTTCTCGGTAAGATTTACATTTTCCAATCCTCAATAATAAGTCATACCTCCGAATCTGAAGGTGATAATTATGTTTTGAAAATGCCTTTGATGTTCGAAAGATGCGAATGTTTGCCCGACATTTTTCGAGATTTCATTCCCTGTAATTTTCAAACGGAGACTTCCGATTTTCGTAACTACTAATTTAAAAATGAGAATCTTCTTTACATTTTGCAGAAATGTTGTCGTTATCTTTAGTCGAATGAAGATGCAATTATTATCCATTGTAAATGAGAAGTCCTCTCCCTCCCTGACGGGAAAAGGGGAGGTGCGAGGCTTTTCGTTGATCTGGTCTCTGAATTCCGCTCACTCTTCTCTTGCTACACTACAGGGTGTTACAAAAGTTCGTGTGCACTTTTTTAAAATTTATTTCTAGCAACAAATAACAACAAAATAACAGGATTATTTGGACTCAAAATGTCCGCCATTAGCAGCCACACATTTTTTCAGGCGTTTCGGAAATTCGCCGACGATTTTGGAGATCATTTCCATCGGAATCTCGGCCCATGCCTTTTTCAAGCTTCGATCGAGAGATGAGGTTTCACGCATGCCTTGGACTCCAAAATGCTCCAAACGGAGAAGTCCATAGGGTTGAGGTCCGAAGGGTTCGATGGCCACTCACCTGGAACAGGAATTGGAAGAAAGACTCGAAAAGAAACCAACGAAACCAACCCTTGACCAACGCCGATCGTTTTGCCGATTGTGTGTCTGTTCGATATCGAACCACTTCTCGTCGGTGAAGAGAATCATGCGGTGACGATTGGTAGCGAAGCGTTGGAGCAATTTTTTTGCATCGAGTGACTCTCTTAGCCTTCATTTCGTCGATTAGGAGGTGCGCTTTGATTTCTTTTCGAGGTTTTAGGTCAGCGCCGTTGAGAATCCTCTTGACGGACACATAGGAAACTCCGACTGCTTTGCCCAGCTTCCTGGTGGAATTTTTTCGGCTACTGGGGTTTCTGGCGATTCGACTGAGAATCTTCTGTCGATTAGCAGCTGTACTGGCGGTTTTCGGGCGGCCGGAGCGAGGGCGATCGTCGTTAGATCCGGTTTCTTGATACCGCTTGATCACCTTGTGAACAGTGTTGCAGTGTATGTCTAGCAGACGTTCGATTTCTGTCGCTCCTTTGCCTTTATCATGCAGTTTTATGATTGCGGAACGTTGACTGGACATTTAAATTTATAATTATAAAGAAAATAAACATAAAAAGAAAAATACAAATTTAAATACAAATAAACACAGTGCACACGAACTTTTGTAACACCCTGTATTTTCACTCGCGGCTTGCACCATCACCTGTCCTGAACAGTAGGCGACATCTTTGTCATTTATAATGGACAATGATGAGGTTTGAGAATAGATGAGATCAATGTTGATTATAGGATTAAGCGATTGCCTGATGTAAGCTAATTTGGATGAGATCATTTGAAATGAAGGTTTATGTATTCAAATTTGATTCTGGTCAATCACAGAACCCTATTCTGCACAAGAATGTGAAATTTCTATATTGAAATTATGGTGCCTTTCAACCTACCAATCTGTAATTACATGCATCACTCTACACTAGAATTATTTCCCTAGCAATTAATCTCGAAGTGGTTCAGCATTTTAGAAGATTTTCGCTTCTTTTACTTGTAAATGCAGCTATGAACATACTCCTATTGATTTCAACCATTTCCTATCATATATACACAGTTTCGACTGAATCATGCCAAATAACTAGTCTGGATGAATTTCTAGACATGAAAGATGGTTGCACAGAAATATTTGGTCGCCTTAACATCACTGGCATTTCGACCAAAAATGTATCTGAAGAAGTATGGAAAACTTGTTATATAATTTCCATAATGTAAAAATTTAGTGGCTTGAAAGAAAACTTTCGTCGATTAGGAAGATTTATGGTTTCGTGACTGTAAGTTTAGTCGTTAATTATTCCATTTTCACTGCAGTGGAGGGCTATTTTATTATTTTTTTATTCGACCACATTTATGGTGGCACAATAATGGAATGTTTAACGTTTTATAATTTTAATTATATTGACAAATCTTCGATGATTTCTAAAAAATTATTTATCAATTGATTGAGCTGTACATATAATACTTAAGACGAGAATGTTAGTGTCACCCAGACAAATAATTTATTGAAGAGATACTTAAATTTTTATATAAATTTATTTATAGATAGCAAATACGAATCTTACAACATTCAGTTTTCTCCGAAGCTTGGAATTAATTCAACTCCCATCAGAGATAGACATGATTTTTGCCTGTAATATTTTCAGAAAATATTTAGTTTAATATAGTATATTTAATAGTTAATTGAATTTGAGCAAATATATCCGTCATTCACATAAAATAACTACGCCTATTTAAAATGAGATAAATTAAACTCGACTATTTTTCGCATAATTAAAAATGACGATATAAATATATTTTAATTTACGGATTTATGAGTACAGCATTTTGCAGATCGACCGTTGTTATCGATAACCGCAAATATGAATAACGCTTCAATCGATCTTAGAAAATTAATAGTTTCAAGGCCTAAATCCAATGGCAATGGTGGTGAATTTTCTATCATAAACCAGACCTAGGGAGCACTTTCGTCAGACGAAAATAAACTATAAGAGGTAGATCACAAGGGGTTCCTGACGATCGTCCTCCCTAGGTCTGATAAATACCCAATTTCTCATTTCTCATCAATATTAAGCTTACCCTATTTCCATTTACAACAATACAGTTTGCCTGGAAGAAACCACTTCCATTCGTCTTGTGCAGCAACATGCATTTATTATGGCAACACCAATTTGCAAGCCTTCAAGTCAGTTTGATATTCCGTATTTGCATCAATGGACCTACACAAACACTAAATATTTAAAACAATTTTATCCGAAAGTTTGCAAAAACATGCTTACTAATTTTCTAAAGAGTACATCTATTGTATCGGTCAAATTAGGTCATAGTTCGTGTGCTAAAGAACACCTTGCAAAAAAGTGCGCGTCACGACTATGCGCAAAGAGAGGCTAAAGCACTGAGAAAGAGCTAGCGAGGACAACGAAAAAAGTAGTACGCAATTTCCTGTCTCTCTCGCCTTTTCTCGTTATTTTTGATATACAAGTTTTCACTTAATTTGACCGAAGCGATACACTGTTTTATGTAATTTATCACATGCTCTATTGGTCGTTGATCACACGTAAATATGCAAAATATTAGAAATATTCATTTTTAATGGGCATGAATTTAAATATTTTATGTTTACGCTAAAATTGTCTCATAACTCTCAATTTAATAATTTCAGAAGTTCATTGTATGGTGTCAATGCCGAATGTCCCATCTTTCTTGTTCTTAGGCGTATTCACTCACATAACTTTGCCTGATAATTGTCAGATCTTATATGGCTTTTTGAAAATAACTGGCGATGTTGATGACTCGTAAGAATTATTTTTTTTACAAAAAGAGAATTTATAGCGGTAAATTGGAAACATATTGCAATGTTTCATTGTTGCATGCAAAATAGTATGTGGAAGGGATAGTTGGCAATTTGGGAATAGCGGAGACTCGGAGAGCTTTCTTGGAAATATCAAGAAACCTCTCCGACATTTGACTCTCCGATTTCGAGTCTGTGATATTTCCAAATTGCCGAATAATTTTTTCCCAAACTCTATCCTATTGTCTGTAGTGATGTTACAATGAAAATACCTTACCAAATTGCCATTTAAAACAACTGTTTAACTTTTTCTAATAGTTTTAATCAGACTTGCAAATAAATAACTGCAACTACGGTTAGCGATTTTCAAAAAAAAAAAGTTGCAAATCTGATTTTGATTTAAAGCTTATTTGTAATCTAGCTAGCGTGCATTTTTGCGATAATTTATTTAAAAAAGCATATTTCAGTATCCATAAAAAGATATCATCATTAGAGCTGATTTCTGGTGGAGTTGAAATTTCGAACACTACTATGACAGCATTCAACTTTTCTAATCTAATAGCGATTATCAACCCATATAGTTAGTGTTCTGTAATAATTCGTAATTATTATTTTTAGGCTTACGTTACAACACCTTATATGTTAATGAGAATAGTCAATTAACGAAGTTTTTGATGCCAAGTTTAACGGTGAACAATTATCTAACAACAAAGTAAAACCATGCGATTTCGAAATTGCAGATCATAAAAAATGAATACAGAGATCTTGAAGATTATGATATCGATCAACAGATTTCAATACTAAAACCCGACATTTTATTCTCTGGAAATTACAGACTATTCCTGGATGATATTGTTGTAAGAAATTAGAATAATCAAGCTGCTTGGAGTTTTTGCTATATCAGTGAAAATGTTGGGAAATATGCTATTTTCTAATCCGTTAAATCAATATAGCGAAATTCTACGTAGAGTATTCATACAAAATCAAAATAATCAATGGAGATATCAGGGCCGGGCGGAATTCCGAATTCCGAAAAATTAAAATAATTCCGAATTCCGAAAAAATTGGCCAATTTTCGGAATGGTTTCGGAATTTTCCGCTATTTGTTTATGAATTAATTACTTTTTTGATCTCTGTAAAATTCTATTAAAACAATCAATGCGAAACACTCCACGAATTGAATACTTTATAAAATTCTAGAATTCCCAACTTACTTTTTCTCGGCAATTCGGAAACTTTGCCAACTTTTCAAAAATTATAAATTATCATGTAAGGATAGGCTAAGGGTTTCATGTTAACAAAATTATCATTAGTGGTGGTATTTTTTGTTAAAAAAGTTGATGCTAAACTCATGCTAAGTATGAGCTCTTCTCTTATTTTTACCATGAGCTTTGAAAAAAATCTAACATAAAATTCGGAGCGTTGAAAGAGTGCATTTTATAGGTTCATTTAAAAAAAATTACATATCAAAAGTTTGGAACTCGAACTTTATCTCTATTTAAAAATTATCCCGAATTATATCGAAATAACCCTTGTAAGGGTAGGTTCAAAATGAGTGCTAATTTTGGCCAAAATGAGGTCATGCTAGTCAATTATTTCGAGTAAGTTTTACCCGAGAAAAAAATATATTCAAAAATTATGATACAAAACGAGTTGAACCATATAAAATTTATGAACATTGTCCAATATTTTTGTCATTTTTTTAAGCTTTGAAAAAAAGTTATGCCCATGCTATAGCATGAATTCTAGTTCGGCTTAAAAGTTCATGCTGAAAGACTAAAAAAATACCACCACAGCGCTCCTTTTGATCAATTGCATTGCTTTGCTTTTTATTTTAATAGTTATTATGAAAATCCGGATTTTGGAACAAAAAGACTTGAAATCCTTTGAAAATATCTTAATTTTGGGGGATTTTGAAAAAATTCTGAATTCCGAGGGTTTTGGCGTTCCGAATTCCGAAAAGTAAAATTCCCAATTCCGCCCGGCCCTGGAAGATATACATGCTTTATAAAGTGGAACTCTTGGAAAAAATGAAATAATAATCCACTAGTTATACGGAACATAAATCCTATCAATAAATCAAATAATAAACTGATGAAAGTAACTGCTCATTTCATAATTCGAAAACAAACCGATAGTTAAGTTCCCTTGTTCACAAGTGATCATATCTTCAAAAGCGATAATATTCGGAATTACTTACATAATAACGATAAAGTTTCAGTGTAGCAAATTGCGTTTCTTATCTGAGAAATATAATTTGTGGCTAGAAATTCAAAATAATACAAACAATTGCGAGGACTCATCCAATCTAACCGATTACGATGGTAATTTAACCAAATATACGATTTCAGTAAGTCATTAAATTTATTGTATTTTTTGAATTGCACAGAGAAAACTGAAGAATTTGTGATTTTGTTCGTGTCATAGTTGAATCATAAAAGATTAATATGATTAGGAAGTTCAGTTGTGTGTTATAATTAATCATGCTATATTGACCTCTTGTTCGACCTACACATAATCTACTCACACCCCACTCGTTTGGCTTACCCACTTTTTTCTTTTCCCCTACTCTCTCTTAAAAATGTGGGTAGGCAAAACAAGTAGGTGTGGAATACAAGAAACATTTCCGAATTATCCTTATTTATTCCAGGAACCTGGATCTGGGAAAGGAAAAATCATCTATATTGATTATACCGGATACTTCGATTATTTAATATATGAAAATTCCTACACAAAAATACATGTCTTGGTTAACCTTTTCCCAATATTCTTCATTTTGTTTGAATGAGTTGATCAATATATCTTATTTTGTTTAAAAAATAAATGATTAAAAGTAATATCGAATTTTATTCAAAATGCTTTCAATTGTGGTGGTCTAGCGCAGTAGTTGTGTGTCACTGTCTAGAGCATGGTCTTAAGTTTGTGTCCTCATCTCGATCCAAATCAAAAGGGCTAAGAAATGTTGGTAGTAGATAAAGCCACGAAAAATTTGCCTAAAATCCCTCGGCTGTTGCACACAATAACAGTCTGTTTTCGAGACGGGCTACTAGTCCTGTGTGGCTAGGATAGATCGACTATACTATTACAGAAGGTAGGCAACCCCACATAATGGGACAAGTCTAGAAAATTTTAAAAAATGATCTATCATTTATTATTTTGAATTTCAAATCTGAAACTTTGACGAATTTCAGGACCGGCAACTTAACTGAAGTGATAGTTCCTCTAACAGCCGAAATTAAAATAACAATATCATAAAGTATCGACACTATCGACATTCGAACTCCTATTGAAAAACGAGTTTAATATTATCAAAAGGAATTCGGCAATCAATACGAAACTCGATATGCAAGATTGACTGATCAGACGTATGCTTTTTAATTAACAGAGAGGAAATTTCTTAACTAATCTTTTTATCCAATGATTTCTTCATCATCATGTCAAAAAGTTTCAGTTTTTACAAATCGATGAAACTGGATTTTCATCATTCCAACCGAATCTCAGATTTACATCGAAGAATAGCAAAAATATGTTGAAAATCTAGAGAATCATTTTGTCAACAAGCATCCAGCACCGAATATGCAGAATGGAGATATGTAAATTATCGATCCTGAGAGGGGATTTACGTAAGCTGATTTCTGAATCCTATAACTTCGATATTTTTGGATATCTGTATTTTCCATCATTAACGTTTGTTATATGATGTCATTCTCTCTTTTCTTCATAATTATATCTTCGTTCGACTAAAGATAACGACGACATGTCTGCAAAATGTAGAGAAGATCTTCATTTTTAAATTAGTAGTTACGAAAATCGGAAGTCTCCGTTTGAAAATTACAGGGAATGAAATCTCGAAAAATGTCGGGCAAACATTCGCATCTTTCGAACATCAAAGGCATTTTCAAAACATAATTATCACCTTCAGATTCGGAGGTATGACTTATTATTGAGGATTGGAAAATGTAAATCTTACCGAGAAATTCCCAATGATCTGCATTTATCCTGTTACACAAGAAAATTCGGGGTTTTACAATGTAAGAAAAGTAATTTTAAAAAATTTTTAAACTGAAGACATCAAAAAGATACATTATGAAATAATATGAGAAAAGATATACTATCCGATCTGTCTCATTAAAAAACTTTTGTCTATGTTTAGATTTGGATGTCTTGTGAATTCCAAATAAATAAAATACGAATAAATGCTAAAGTCAGGATTACCTTCTAAATGGTAGAGCTCCGGAAATAATATACACATGTCCTTCCAAAATCGAGTGCTACTTCCCATCAGTGCAAAAATAAGGCTGATGAGAATAAAGAGTAAAATTTATTCGAAGAAATTCAAAAGAATTTCATTCTGGTCTGTGTCAATTTTTTCGCAATTAATCCTGGGATACGATGGGCAAATATTTCGAAGAGGGAACCAGACCTGCTATTGTACATTTCTAAAAGAAATTTTTTAGACGAGTAATTTTAGCATGAAATAGAAAACTCCGGGGATTTCCTGTATGCACTATCAGCTCGACAACCGCTGGTGATTTTCTACGATCCGACGAAAATCAAGAATCTCGAGCAATTCAACCAACTTGCAAACACCTATAAAGTACGACAAGATGAAGCTATTTCGGGGCTATTAAGGGGTATAATTTTATATTATATTTAAAATCGAAAACTAAATTGTCAAAATATTTTAGCCTATCATTGATATTTTTCTGGCTCAAAATCTGATATCGGATTTCCTAAGGGTGCGTACAAAGTCGGCTCGGTTCGGGCAAGCAGAAAAAAAATGGTATGCGAAAGTGAGAGACGAAAAGAGCATGCCTCTCACTTTCGCATACTATTTTTCTGTTTGTTCGAGCCGAGCTGAATTATGAACACGGCCTAAGAAAATATCAAAGAAGGGAATAAAAGTAAAACCATTTCAGGTAGACATTTTCACTATGAGCGTCATGAAGCCGGAACTCATAATGAAATCCGTCATTCCTGTTATTATGGCTGGTAAGTTTAGCTGTCATCTCATTATTTTCTAGAATATGTGCGAACACGGTTAGTAATCGCGTGACTTCCTCTGGGTGTAGATGTATACTATTGCTGCCCACTACAGTTGTAGGCCAATTACAAGGGTTTTATTCCATCATTCAATCAAAGGACAGACAATAAACGAGCAGCCGTGCTCTGCCCGATCCGAAGAGAGAAGTGAAAATGTGATGCGGGGAGAAGAACCCGATTACACGATAAAAGCCTGCAGTCAAAACATAGAAAGAATGCAGGAAAATCTGTCCAAGAAACACCGTCGAGTTTCAAGGAAATTACACAAAACTCACGGTTAGGATCCCTCAAATAGTCGAAGTCAAATATCATTCGAAATCACCAAAATAGGGTAAAAAGGGTGCGTATTTTCGCACAGAATACTTTCGAAATAATTGTTCGAGTGGATGTCAGTAAGGACCAAAGTTGGTATAAACAGGGGTCCGCAAATCGGGCTGATTTTCACATATATTGTTCAGTTTTTCACGCTGATCATCATAGTGCTATCCGTTTTTCACAAAAATGATCGTATGCAGGATTACGGTAGCTTGAAGTTTTGACTGACCCGACCTCGGGGAAAAATTCATAACTTCCTTATTTATGGACCAAATCGAACGGGGTTTTCAGCATTGGATAGCCCACGAAAAACTCTACAAATAATGCAACTACGACCACTTGCTACAATCAACAATTTCCCACCAAAAAATTAATTTCCGAAAAAGTGACCCTGACCGGCGACAGTTTTTCGCGATTTTGACCCTATCAATACGAAGAAAAGCCTGCTGGAAATCATCTTATTTGAAAGCCCATTCAATTCTGCGTAAAAGGGTATAAGCTTTATGAAAAAAGATGGGGGATCATGGGGCCAAAAACGTCTCGAATGTGTAAAATTAGGGTGTTTTTCATGAAATAAAATTTCAAAAATTCATATCTCCTTGTATTTCACACCAAATTTCATTATTCTTTTTTTTAATTTTGTAGATATTGAGTAGGAGAGTAAAGTAAAAATAACAAGGGAACGTTTAAAATTATTTTTGGAGGGAAAAGGTTACCCTATATATTCGCACACTGTTTACAAGTGTAATGTGAGTTAACGTCGGAGCTTTCCATGAAATCTTGTAGAAATCTTCAAGTTGATCAACTTTTGTTCCAAAACTTATTCTAGAATATGCACACACAGAGAGATGAATTTTTGAAATTTTCTTTCATGAAAATCACCCTAATTTTATGCATTCGGCGAGTTATTTGACTCCAGGATCCAACATCATTTTTCGAAAAAGTTGCATATTTTTATTCAAAATTAAATTCACTATAAAATAAGACTATTTCCAGCCAGTTCCCCAAGACATCGATGGGGTTAAAATCGCGAAAAACTGCAGTCGGTCAGGGTCGCATTTTCGGAAATGAAATTTTTGGTGGGAAATTGTTGATTGTAGCAAGTGGTCGTAGTTGCATTATTTGTAGAGTTTTTCGTGGGCTATCCAATGCTGAAAACCCCGTTCGATTTGGTCCACAAATAAGAAAGTTATGAATTTTTTCCTGAGGTCGGGTCAGTCAAAACTTTAAGTTACCATAATCCTGTATACGATAATTTTTACGAAAAATAGATAGCACCACGAGAATCAGCGTGAAAAACTGAACAATATATGTGGAAATCAGCCAGATCTACGGACCCCTGGAAACACCTCTTTGGTTAAGACTTTGGTTTTTGCTGACATTCACTCTTAATAATAAATAAAACTCGAAAAGCTAACTCACACGCAATGTAGAGTAAATCATGAATACGAGATTAAAATTTTCGTACGTTCGTTTCCTAAGATCAAAACACAAATAGTAATCTAACCAATAATATTGTGTATATTCGAACACAATAGTTAACATTCAAATTCTATGTGATGTGTAATGAGTCAAAGGTATTGCGTCTAGATTTCTGTTGTGTGTATACTAATGGTTAAATATTCAAAATCGTATCCTGCAGGTGTTTGTAGAAAGAAATATGTGACTAAAAAAATTAAACTCAAGATTACAGTTTATTTAGGCCGGCACAACTTATCGACCATTACTAATCAAAACTAAACTCAAGTGCAGGATAAATGGTATTTGGAAATTGTCTTCGCTGTATTTTATTTCTTCATATAGCTGAAATTTCCACTCAACAAAATGATACCGGAGTTGAAAGATTTGGTCGTCAGGTAATCCTAAAATTAGCCTTTTTAAACTTGTCAAATAGACATGCGCTTCAGATTCCAATTCACAACTCTATTCCCCGTCGAAGACCAATGAATGATATCGAGAAAGGTGACTTAATTGTAACTCCAGATTCTATTCTAATTTGATACTTTTAGAAGAACATAGAGCCCATATGAAATTCATAAAAATACAGGATAGACTTTTCGATGATCTGTTTAAAAATTACCAGAAGAATCTTTCTCCTATGTATACGAAAGGTAAAGTCAACTGGGCAAAATCTATTTTCCAAAATGAAAACTTTATCTGTTGCAATTGAAATTTTCAGCCCGCTATTCTGAGGAGCTACAAACCAAAATCCCGATTAACTATTCCTTAATTTATGCAAAAATGCTCGATTTCGTATAGTTTCACATAACTTTAGATTTTGTAAAATCATAATTCAGGATGAGCCTCAACAAATTGTGAAAATGCTCTTCGAGAGTGTGTTGGTAAGAAGATCTAGATTTTTTGAAGAAATCACTATGTTTTGAGATTTGGAGAGACTCGAGATTAGCATTCGAACCATCGGACTATGACTACATTTACATGATTGTTGTCAATTATGAGCAAATTTGGCATCCAGATAAGATTTTTCAAAACTCGACTCGCAAAAAATAGCAAATCGTTTCGAGAGATAAAAAGACGACATGCCCCTTTCCTCTCTCAATACGACACACTATTTTGCGAGTTTTTGCGGGTCGAGTTTTAAGAAGTCTGATTCAGATTGGGTATCATATGATGCGTAAGAGTTACTTTTTTATCTGTGCTGTTGTAATAACTCAATAAAAGGATGAATAGTTGTTTTCAGCATCTTTTTATTTGTCCAAAACAAAATTGATTTCAAACAGTTTAGACAAAGCACAACTGAGGTTCGTGCTCCAGAAAACATAAATGTCGAGGTTTGGTGGGATGGTACAATTTACACACTGAGAAAAGAAGTCGCGTCGTTTCTATGCAAAATGGATGTTAGATTTTTGAAATTACTTAAGAATTTGAATAATGAGTTCAGACAAGGAATTTCCCCTTCGATATACAGGAATGCAATTATCATCTGATGTCGTATTCCTACGGAGTAACTGAAACGACTGTCGACGCTTCGTTTAATCAGAAATTCAATTATACCGAGACAGTCGCTTCCATTTTCGTTGAACCGTTTCAAGTATTGAATTCAGACAAACGGGCACTGGTCTGCGACAAATGTATGGGATTGGACTTTGAGAAGTTCGTATTCGGAAATTAGATATGAAGTTGTAAGGAAAATAATTTAATTTTAAAACCGTTTATCTTGTCAATCACGTCAACAGCTCAGGGATATTCGAAACTCCGATTCCGGGTCATTTCGGTCGGAATGTCTCGGGTTTTTTTTTCAAAACTAAATCTCTGAACAGCCTGCGACGAATGCAGAAAAAAATTAAGACAATTTTAGACGACATATTTGTTCGAATTGAAGAGAAACAATATCTACCATATTACCATGTTGATCATACCATCGTTTATCCTTACATTTTTATCTTTGCTGGGCATGTTTTGGTCGGATTTTGAATACAAATCATACTTGGAGAAGGTAACTTCTCAAAAATATATTTAAAAAAAAAAATAAATGTTGACTTTTCAAGTTGAATCTTGGTTTCACTGCTATTTTGGCGTTCGCGATGATACTCCAAATTACGGCAGATTCTCTACCGCAAACTGCAGAGATTCCAAAAATTTGTAGGTTAATTACAGTGGCTACACAATTTTAGAGTAATTGTGATTATGAATACAGTCTGGTGTTTTCAATTATTTAGGAGTTTGGAGCAATTTGAATAGAACTTGGATTGAATTCACAATTCAGTGTTGAGAATACGCATGCTAACTGGTATTCAAATTGGACCATGATAACAGGATCTATCAGGCCTCACTCATAATCACAGTTGTTCCAAACTTTTGATCGCTACTGTATGTTGGAATATAAAAAAAAATATTTTTTCAAGCTGTCTACAATTTCGTCAACTTGCTACTGGTTACATTATCGACTGGAATCGTACTTTCTATGTCGAAAATCAAGCATCGACATAGTGAAAGAATCGCGAAAGCTAAGGAAGAAAATAATCATCTAAATTCGAAATCTCCGAAGAAAATTCGACATTTCTTTGAAATCATGTTTGATTTGTTCGATCGCAAATTCCATATCATTTGTCTGATCGTGTTTCCTAACATCGCTATCATTAATCTGCTTGTAATGATAAACTAAATTTAATGAAAACAAGAAACTCGCGCAGTAACGGCAAAAGTTTCGAAACGCATGATCATTTTACTGACCTATTCAGAAAGTAAAGTGATCTGAATCGATAAAGTTGTACTGGGTTGCATTATTTTATTAAAAATATATTGGCAAAATTTCATCAAGCTTGAAACAAAGTAATGAAGTATATATCAGACAAAAATTGAAAATATGCGTTTCCAAACTCTGTTCGCCACTGCAAGAGCGAATTTCTAGTAAACATTTATTGCAACAAATCCAATTCTAAACATATTTGTACACTGTTACTCATTCATAAAAAAATTTTAACTAGTGTTCTAATTTTAATAATTACAGTATGAATTTATGTCATTATTGCTATGATACGTTATAGTCTGCTGTAAAATGGTGCGCTTGTGTGTGTGTGTGTGTGTGTTGTGTGTACATGTGCGAAAATATTCGAATGCAGACTGCAGGTGTTAAGAAAAAGAGATCTCAAAATAGTCGCATAACTATCTTCTGTTTATTTGTTAACGACTGCTATACATTTCGTTAGCTCATTTTAATCTAGTCAGAGCTAAGGTAGAGTGACATGAGATTCTTTCACAATTATTTCCTATATTTTTGCATTCTATTGAAAATTATCAACGCTAAAAATGAAACGGATTTTGATGAAAATGAGCACCAGGTAGGACCATAAAAATTATTGCTCGGATGGTGTCAACTAAGATACACTTGATTTCAGCCAAATGTATCATATTTCCCCATTTTCGTGTAGTTTCTCTACCTCTCTTTTTCAGAAGACTATTTAGCATATAATAGAAATGCATCAAAAAGTATCAGAGGCGAGAGATTCGAAACTGCCATTGATAATGGCAAATTTCCAACGCACTACCTACCACTACGTTACAATCGTTTGTATCAGTTTGCTCTATAAAGCTAAGAAAGAGCGAGAGAAAGAGAGAGAGAGAGAGAGAGTAAGCGTGTATGATATAGAAACGGGAGAAGTCATGCAGAAAAGGGAAGCCAAGAGTACATTTAGTGGAAATAAGGTATACACGCTCATCTAAAATATCAGTTCACAAAACCATATTGATAGTCAGCTCATCACCAACTCAAGACATATTTGGAATCGTTTTTATGCATTCCATAGATGATTTAAAACATATTTACATCGGATTCTAGCCTTCCGTGATCATTAGATGACGAGATATTGCGCTTTGAAAAATTCGTTTTTTCAAAAATAATGATTCGAAAATTGCGATGATTGGATTTATATCTTAGATTTCATGAAACGAGGACATGAATCTATGTCAACTTTATATTAAAGCATAACATTCAGATTCTACTGTCAAAACCATTGTCTAGTATAGGGAAAGTTGATGACTCAACCGCAGGTATTGCAAGCTAACTTGACATTTTTATCTAAAGTTTCTACCTTCAATAAGAATTTCAGACGAAGGCACAATTCAGATGAAGTTTCTTAAAGCTCAAAACAGGCTATTGGACGACTTGATGAAAAACTATAAGAAACAGTTAGCCCCTGTATACACAAAAGGTATTGAATTCCATGGAGTAGGCGTAAATGGTTGTCTAGTGGTTAGATTTGGTGCCAATTCTTTGCCTGTGCCCAGTTTCACAAGGTAGAGTTATGTGGCTTTTAACAAGGGTGTATGTAATTTTTATTTGTCTGTTGGTTTGCTGCACGCAACTAACCTGATTCTTTAACTACACAACACCTTCGCAACTAAGTTACTGAAGGTTTCTGTGATTTGTTGATAGACGAACAGAAGATAGTCGAGTGCTGCTTTGAGGCCTGAGCGGGTTTGTTCGGAGACTGAAAACGGAGATAGAATAAGATCGCGGGGTGTTTATGCATTTCGGACATACAATAATAATATGTGAATTCGGTATCGCGAATTATCAAATGTAGAGGAAAGATGGGGGAATGATTGGGCCTCTGTGGCATGCGAATTGTGGCCCTTCCAACTATGGGCAAAAATCGGATTTTTTCCAAAATAATTCAGCTCGATACTCTCAGCCACTCCAGAACAAGACACCAATAAATTATACACTGGTTTACGCAAGATTATTGGACTTTGTAGGAAAGAATTCCGTCGAACATGTATATTAATTATGATTTTAGAACGAACCCCAGCAAATCGTTACTATAATAGTTGAGAGTGAGTTGGTAAGATTTTTTTCTGGAATTTTTTTTGTATAAATTCTGCATTAGATATGGAGAGACCCAAGGCTAATTTACGATCCGTCAAAATATGACGATATTCAACTTCTTATCGTCAATAAGGAGTTTATTTGGTTGCCCGATTTTACAAGTTATGGCGCAAGTCCCTCCCCCTTTGTGAAAACAAAGTCATAGAGCGACTTTTCGTCAAAATTTTAGAGAATTTCGAAGGCTATAACCTTACTTTCCTCACTATTAGATGTTACATTAGGAAATATTTTGCAAGACACGCTTTTCGCTTGACGAAAACTCATTCACGAAAAGAGGTTTTTGGGTCGTCGTCTTCAGAAATTCATACCTTTGGCTGCACTGATCCGTTTTTCATGCGGTTTTTTCGCTATAAGCTCGACTATCCCATCAGATTTTGAGAAAAATACTTCCATGGCTTTGTCTTCACAACGGGAATTCCACTTGCGCCTTTTAGCTACGATACGTGAGTTCATTATTTTTATGGAAAAAGCGCGAAGGAAAACGATTTCCCTTTTGTGAAAATGTCAATTTCAAAATTCACTGTTTATGTTTTCATCAACATGTGGAATTATCCCACTTTTCTCCCATTACTTTTCTGTGAAACTCAAGTAGGATAAACCTAAACGCATCCTAATTCTGGTCATTCAAACAATTAAAACAGTCTCTGTAATTCTCGAAACTGCCCGGACCCGAAACTTCACATGCGTTTTGAAGGGGTATTTGAGTGTTTTCTACCTATATTCGACTTGGAGAACACAATTTTGGGGCTTTTCCCCGGAGTTTCCAAGTCCGACTTCGGGCCGATTTTTCGATAAAATGCCGTGTCTATTCCTTCGAAATAATTATTGAATTAGCATGAGCAGGACTCGCAGATTATTGTGTGAAAAAACTGGGAGGTAATACCCGGAAAGAGATGAGAAAAGTTGACTTTTCTATTAAGGATCCCGTATTTTTGTCATTTTTGCACTGCTTTTAGCCGTAACTTGTGATAGGAAGGTCCGATCCGAGAAATGTTCGCATTATTCGACTCAGCTCGTCGAACTGAACAATCCGATATAGGTTTTGGGGTGTCAGGCTGACTTTTGAAATTTGACCCCCGGACCCTGATACCCGAACCTGGACTTGAAAACTCCGGGAAAAAGCCCCAAAATCGTGTTCTCCAGGTTGAATATAGGTAGAAAATACTCAAATATCCCTTCAAGAGCGAATTTGAAGTCTCTGGTCCGGGCAGTTTCGAGAATTACAGACTGTTTTAAAAATTACTTTAGAGAGAGTACCGTAGAAGTAAGAGACTCGAGTTCTTGTAATGTCGAAATTACTCCAAATGGCACGGTACGCCACTATAGAATCCAGCAGATCAAGTATATCTGTGCACTTCAGGTTGGGTATTTGGCGAATATAGAATTAGGCAGGCATTAAGCCTAACCCTTCTTATGGATCCCTCTTTAGTCAAAATTATCCTCTAAAACTCCCTTCAAATTTCTTAGACATCAAACTTCTAGACAATACCTTTTCCAATACTTTCTTGTTCTTGCTGAAAGCTTGCCTAGTTTCGGGCAAATCTAATCAAAATGATCTCAAATTTTAGATCCTAAATTTCCCATTTGACTCTCAACTCTGCTCATTATATCTGTTGTCATATTCGTTCGGAGGTGCTGAAGCCGAAGTTAGCTCCAGCTATCATCCGAGTTTCAGATATAATTACGTTGTAAGATTCAACATGATTAGGAAATCATCATTATTCGAATTCAGTCGAATGGAGAATGGAATTGTACTGGAATCAAAATGTCGACTTACAACAATAGCTATACGGAAGTTGGATATCAAATTGTAAGAGTTTCAAACTGAATATGATATTCGTCAACAATTCGAAAATGTGATGCAAGTTCGCTTCATAAAATTTATTCTTTTTAGACCAAAGTGCAATTCCAGTTTACAAGAAACTACACATATTATATTATTCTGATTATCATACCGTCGTTTATCCTCACATTTTTATGTGTTTTGGGTATGTTTAAAGAGCGCAAACTTCGCTCCCTTGCAAAACGCGGCATGCCTTAAAAAGTGGTAGTATGGGACCCCCAGAATAGGAAGCAGGTCATGTTCAGACTGCGAAGGCATAAAAGACCCAATCTAGATCGACGATAAATCCACTGAAGTGTTTGTGTGCCAAAAATAAGGCCGAAGCATTCACATCCGTTGTATTGCGAAAACGTGTTCATTTTGGAGTCTGGAAAATAGTGGTTCTTTCGTTCGAAACCAATTTTTATCTGTTTTTTTCTTATCAAAAGTCTTTGTTACCCCGGAATGCATCTTCCTGCGCAAAAATAATACCGGAATATGTTTTTTTAGGTATGTTCTGGTCAGATTTTGCCTATGATACATACTTGGAGAAGGCAAGTCCAATTTGACGAACTAATTGAAAATTTTTATGATTTATTCCAGCTGAACCTCGGATTTGCAGCGATATTAGCCTTTGCAATGGTGCTGCAAATCACCGCTGATTCATTGCCAAAAACATCGGTTGTTCCAAAAATTTGTAAGCGAAATATTTTTGTGTTGACATGGTCTCGTAAGAAAATTTTTTAATCTTAAATAAGTCAGCGGTGGAACTTCCAAAGCCTATTTTTAAAAATATATAAATCTTTGATCAAATTTGATGGTTTCAGCGATATTCAACATCGTCAATCTGATGATAGTTACAATTTCCATAACTATTGTTTTGACCGCTTCGAAAATGAAGAAAAAGAACGAAGATAAAGTCGTGAAAATAACGAAAGGCAAGCAGCGGCTCAGCACGGCGTTGGATGAGGAAAAATCGAACTGCTCTGCGAAACTATTGGGTCTTCTCAATCGAAAATTCCATGTCATTTGTTTGATGATATTTCCAACAGCCTCAATCGTCAACCTATTCGTTCTGATTTACTATTGACTTTTTCAATTGTATAAGATTATCTTTGTAGAATATTTATTGAAATTAATCCTAAAAATAATTGGTTTTTAATGACAACTTTGTAGAGAAAAAGTGGTACAAGATTAATTGAATAGTGATAATTTAAGGCATGAAAATTATGAACAGAAATATACATTGTTAAGGGCTCCTAAAAGACACCGGGACACCAGTTAGAAAAAGATACCGGTAACCGGTTTTTTTCCTTTCTTCTCTTGCCTCCTCATACTATTTCTTAGAAAAACCAGTGTCTTTTTCTAGGAGCCCTCAAAGTCATTTAGTATAATTCTATATCTAAAATGTGTTGATATAATCTGCTAACCAATTTTGGTGAAACGTTGCAAATCTCATGTTGGTTACTCTATCCATCGTGATAGTGCTTTCTGCTTCGAAAATTAAGCATAGTCATGAGGAGAAAGTCGCCAAAATTTCGAAGATCAAGAAATTGAATGCGACAGTTTCTGAGGATCGAAAACGATACATCGAATGGGTCAACGATTTCTTCGATCGAAAACTGCACATTATTTGTTTGATTATTTTCCCGACTTGTGCAGTAATTAACTTATTCGTTCTAATTTATTGAGTCTAAATACGGAAATAAATAAATAGTGTAGGTGTTCGTTTGATGAGGATGATAAATAAATGATTACAAATTTTCATGATATATTACATTGCGAATTGGGAATGAAGTTGAAATTCTATACTTAGATTTACAAGGGAACTACGTGTGTTACTCACAAAATCGATCTATATTTGCAGGGTGAGTCAATTCGAGCATGCTGATAACAGATGGCAAGTTGAAAAATGCTCACCGTGCAGCTTGTTCCTACAATTTGGTATCGAAGTTTGTTCTTCTTTCCTTGCTTTGCAGACATTAACAAATGAAAGCTAGCATACATTATTGCGAGAATTTTCAACCGGGTTAAGCACTCAGGTTGAAAACTAGACATATTCAAGGGATTGTTTATTCTAAATTTTGAATTGTAAATTACGAAGACCATTTTAAAAATGTGATGTTTCGTAACTTTGTGACTTGATCAAGTACAAGTAGGAAGAATAAGAAACTGATGTAATAGCTTTGAACGATTTTTTCTTTTTTTAATTTTGAATCTGCACCATTTCTGTGCATGAAATGCACGAAATTTTTCAACTTTCGTGCAGGTTTGCTAACCCTTATGCACTAAATGTTGAAGAGCATAAGTAGCCCTTCCTGCTTCCCTCGTAATTTGGAAGAAAATGTCGAAAGTCGACTTGATGGCCTGATGCACAGTCCTTTCGATTGCCTGTCCAATGCCAGGTCAGAATGAAAAGCGCATCGCAAAATTTCAGTCCATTCCTGTTTTCATGACGCTCCACAAACAGTTCAAATAATATACACGCACGCACAAATTTTATGACAATTTGGTTCAGGAAATTCACAAGAGACTTCCTGACATTCCAAGCAGTTTGATTGATCTTTGAGTCACAATATTTCATTTTGATAATTACCTAGCGATTACACATTTTGCCTTGATATGCTTCAATCAAAACGTACGAATGTAAGTTTCGAACAATTTGAAGAGTTGTTGCATCGTGAAATTCACGCGTAGCAGCATATCAAAGTTGGAGAGAGGCCATTTTTCAAGCAATTTCTTTTATGACAGTGCTATTCGCTTTTCCAGGCTGCCGTTTAAAAAATTAATCAATTTTAAAACGTTTAATTTCTCTGGACATTAATTGTGCCTGTCACTATGAAAATCAAAATATATGTAATTGAGAATTTGAACATGAAAATGAGTATTCATCCAAGCATCACTT
Source organism: Diploscapter coronatus (assembly GCA_964036155.1). Lineage (NCBI taxonomy): Eukaryota > Metazoa > Nematoda > Chromadorea > Rhabditida > Rhabditidae > Diploscapter > Diploscapter coronatus. The sequence goes on along the minus strand of OZ038423.1, from coordinate 15,026,481 downwards.
AGCACTCTTCCCTCTCCTTCCCCTCTGCCAAGAACCTGTTTCTCAATGAGTGCTGATGAAGGCTGATGAGGAACAGAGGGACAGCGCATTGAAATTGATGAGGCTCTTGGGTTCGAGAATAAAGTAGAGAAAAAATCGAGTAATTTGAACGAGTGCGGGCGTTCAAATTCACAAATCGTCGTTCAAATGTTCCCCTCTGTATTTCGATGCTCTTGTAAATTACTTGAGAATCGTCGGGGCTGCTAAAGTTTATAACCCAACTTCTCGCGCCTCTTCCCTGCTTTCCTTCCTGTGATATCATCGAGTTCCTCTCACTACTTGTCACTCACTCGCTCATCGCCATGTTTCGTTCGTCCCAACTCCATTCCTATCCCAGCACAAATCATTGACGCTCCGCCCAGTTTTAGTTTCTTAAAAATTGCAGATCACCCCCAGCTAGCAACTCTTCTTATTTCAACGATTCACGGCCATTTCTCGTTTTTCGTGCAGAACATTGCGCGTGTTTAATTTGTTTCATTGAATCATGTTTCGTTACGCAATGCCAACATATTATCAATGTGCTTATCATCATATCATCAGCAAGTTGGTCACTCGATTCAAATCTTAAAAGTGATGATCTATTAAAATTTAAAGTTGAGAGAATACGTCTGCTTGAAAATAATGTTTGAATATTCAAGCAATTCTCGACAAAAATTTATTTGGACGGCATAAGGTGATGATAGAAGGGTAGCCTCACTTTTGACATAGAAAGGAAAGTCTTGGCAGATCTGTTCCAAATCTAAATCTACTTTTCTATGCCTGTACTATCTTCATTTTTGAAAGCTCATGCAACTTCCAAAATTAATAAAAAGTGAAGAAACGTCTATTCTCTGATTTTCAAGAAAATCTTACTATTTTCGAATCATTTGGATAGTCTTTCCAATTGTAAGATCTTATAAAATTTCAAGTAATGCAGTTGGCGCGGCAATATTTATTCGCAAATTTGATTATTTGACAAGTTGCCATCATTCCAGGATGCGTTTGTTAATTGTTGTCGTCGCTCTTCTCCAAATTGGGCTAACTGTTCAGCAATTTCAACAGCAATTCGTACCTCAGAGACGGAGCATAGGTATTCTTTACAAGATACAGCAGATGCAATGTCAACCCTAGATGCGTCCGCACCTCGTGCCATCCAGCACAGTGGACAGGTCTGGAGACACAATGCTTCAGACTACTTCAGGCCGCGTGGGAAAAAGCAAACCGTTCGTCCTTCCCCTTTGCCAATGCCTCCAATTGCTTGCAAAAATCCTCGTATTGTGAGCCATAAGGAATTTGTAAATCGATCATTAGGATGATTAGAATCTGCACAAATCACCAAAACGTCCTCTCTTCATTTTCAGAAAAAAGCTGCAAAAATATCATTGCAATATGATTCTTTGCTATTTTCTTCGATCCACGAGCGACTAAAAGCATTTTCAATGTGATTTTCCTTCTAAAATGCTACGGAAAGTTCATAATGATGACGCATTGAGTCATTCATGAATCCAGACATTGGCTTTTCGTCTGATAGAGAACCTCGGAAGCAAGATAATGCTTATACGCAGAATCATACAATAGACCTTCGTTCCAATAGATTCGTGTGCGGCCTTCTGATGGCAAAAGTATCCAATACCAGATTTCATTCGCAGTTGTCATGCACTTTCAGTTTTGCACGCTATTTAGCCCCTTTTTGCTTGCCCTATGTTCAAAAAAGAATGCATAGTGCAATATAGTTTAGCTGATTCAGTTGCATAAAAATCATGGCAATTTGGATTCTTCGTCAAGCTTCCATGTGATAAGCAACTACTTCGGATAAAGTTGTAAACTGTAGAGAAAGGACTATTTTAAAAATCTATTTCCGCAGAGATTTATCTGAAATAACTTTCTTGCACATGGATAGGCAAGTTGGAATTGGTATAATGGCGAAACGCTTCTCTGGGTTGACGAAGCAAGAAAATGACGGAGTGCAGTAGTAACCAATAAAAATGATAGAAAAAAGAAACATTTAGCTAAATTTACGTTTCACCAAATTCAAGAAAAGTTTTTGGTCGTTTCGTATTACACCATTCCGCCATCATGACATTTTCAAAAACTCTGGATATATCGCGAAGTTTCCAAATTGCCAAAATTCAGGCTACGCTTTTAATGAATCGATTTTAGGCTCCTGCTGTCCATCCAGCAGGCCAGTCGGCAAATGGAACCCAGCCTGCCAGACCAGTCGGAGTTGCGCAAGGACAAGGGGTGATTCTTTCTTTCTTCAAACAAACTACACAAAAACAACGTCCTTCAAGGTTCTTTTCAAGAAAACATACTACGTTATCGTGTTTTAAAACTAACTCTTTTTCAGTTTTGCTATGCTAGATTTTATCGAAAACAGGATGAAACTAAAAATTGTATGATTACAGTTCTAAGAAATAATTATGATTAAACCTGACGGGAAAAATCATAGTTTGAACGAGGAAGTCGATTTCAGCAAATGTTCCACCGAGCTCCAATGACCAATCATCTCCTGCCTGTCGCAGGTGCTGCTGGACAGCGACATTTCCCTCCTCAGCACGGCCAACCTCGCTTCATGAACACTCCTGCAACGACGCCGAGAACGAGCAACCAACTCCACGCTCCTCAGCCCGCGGGACGCTTCGCCGCAACTCCCCAGCCACGAGCTCAAGGTCAACCTCTGCCTAGACCGTCTCACTACTTTGGTCCTCCAAGAAACGCTGCTGTAAACCGTCCATCACTTCGCACTGCTGCTGCTGCAGCTCTGCCGCCTCAGAATCGTGCACTTCCTGCTGCTGGAGGACGAATTCACCCACTGCAGGCACATGGACCTCGACAACGCATTCCTCTGCATCAAGTGCCAAACCGCTGTTCTGCGGCCATCCCGACCAGAGTACAGACGAGCATCGGCAACATTGACTCGAGCGTCAGAGGAGTCAATTCCAAACTCGTCAACATGAGACGTGACATGCAGTTTGCACATGAAAAAATGGTGAGAAGTTGACGATAATACAGAGCGTGAAAAGCTGAAATAGTGCACAATTTTGACCTAATTTATTTGTACATTTAAAAAACAAAATCATAATTTTTTACTTAGTGACATCAAATGTCGGAGATTCTCTTGGTTTTACTAAATTGTACTTTATCGTTCGTCTCTAGCGAAGTGGCATAAAATTGAATGAACGAAAAATTGCTAAATTAGAAAACTCATTAATGCGCAATTTGTCGCCAAAGTTTCTCGTTACCGACGCATTTTTCGGTCTTTCCAGAGTTATCCACACAAATTTGACTCCTTTCTCGCCATCAGATCACTCGGATAATACCTAAGAAGCCACGAGTCGTCTTGATCATATTGAAAAAATTAGGAAATGAAAACTCTGACGACTAATTGTGTACGATAACGAGAGTGCTAATTTTTTTTGCAATTTTGGCATAGTCAATTTGTTATGCCACCTCGCTGGAGACACTATAAGAATCACTAAATCAATAGTATCAAAATCACACGCTGTTCGAAATTTTGTATGTAAAAATGAAAATGACAATTTTGAAATGTTATCTTTTAGAATGGCCAAAGCAGCGGAGTGAATGATTTGCTGAAAAACATCATGAAAAGTCAGGATGAGTTGAAGACTGATATCAAACATCTCAATGAACGACTGGACAAACTCAACATGAACGGTATTGGCGCTGCTGCTGCTGCTGCTGGAGGAGCTGAAAAGGAGGGAGCCGAAAAGCCAGAAGCTGGTGCTGATAAAGCGGCCGATCAGGCTGCTGGAGATAAGGCGGCAGATGAGACGACCAAGAAACCTGAAGAGGGCGAGAAGAAGGAAGGAGAAGAAAAGAAGGAGGGAGACGAGACAACTACCAGCATTAGCTCCACTCCTAATCCTAACGCTATTGAGAGGACTAAACGATTCCTCAGGAGATTTAGATTCTTCTAGCTTATAGGCAGCACAGATTATTCTAGCTTAACTTTATCATCGTATGATATTTTTTCTCGTAAATTAGTTTTACATATGAAAAATGCTGTTTTCGAATCTCTGGTAGATAACTGTTAACTTTATGTATCGGAAAAGTATCAACGTGACCCTCTGGAAATCTCGATTTTACTCGCACAACCGGTAATATATGTTCTCAATTTAAAAATAATATTACATATCTTTGCTTTTACTCTGCATTAGGAGATGACCAATAAATTTATTTTTCAAGTTTGAAAATTCAAAGTTGGTGAATTGGGTGGCATGTCGTCCAAGTTCCCACGACTTTTAAATTGTGAAAAGTACGATTCAGAAAGTCGCCTTTGTCTCAGCTTGGCTCTGCGCAGCTGCACGTGCACTTTTTGCTTATTGTCGTGAAAGTTGTACGATGGCACTGTCATAAAAGACGACTTTGAATGAATCTCAAAATCGCGATGAATCATCATATCTATCTTTCATTAGAAGAATTTCAAATTTCTTGGCATCATTTCTTTTATCTCGCTAAAAATTGCAATAATCGATGAATACCTTGACCATGACGAAATTTTAAACTTCAGTATCAATTTTATTAATACTGAATCTCATGCTTTCGGTGAGACCAATCCTTGCATTGATAATTATCTTCCAAGTAACTTGTCAGAATGGTCCATAAAATTTTACTGTAGTGGCTCAACCCTTCATAATCATCGTTGACAAAGATCTAATAATTAGCTTTTCTTAAAATTTTTGCATACTTTTCGAACATTTTCTTGAAACCAATCTAATGAAGGGTCCTAAAGGTTGGCGGCTGAGTCGCACCACTACACAAAGCAAAACAGACCGACGTTTCATCATCTGAGAAGTTTGAGTTTTCGTATCTTCGATTACCAATCTTATATAGATTAAATCGTATTTATCCCGAAATCATAATTCCGACTTCTCAATTCTATTTGGACTATTTAATTGATTAAGTTTCGACTAACTCGCACTTGTGCAATGAAACTAGACGAAATTGTAACATTTTTTCATAAAAAAAAATCTCTTCCGGGATTGAAATTTCGAAGGACAAATTCTAGCACCGAATCCGACCTCGAATGCAAAGCCTGCTGAAGCCCGACTCCGATCTGCCATGGTCTCGAGCAGTAACTGTCTCGGAACCTTCGCTGTTTGCACATCACGGGCTTGGAACAGTCCATTTTATCGCTGCCGTGTGGGCGATTATCATTCATTATTACTGGATGGTCTGAAAGCTAAGGTATTTAAAAAAAAAATTTTTTTTCTTCATCACAATGTAGAAAATCCAGATCTCATACTCATTCTGTAATGTCCTTTCTACATTTCACCTTACATTTATCTGCTTACTGATATAGAAGTTTTGAAAAGAAAACTATGCAGTTCATCATATTCACTAAAAGTTTGTTTCATTCGACTCAAATAAAATTTTTGGCTTTATTGAAACTTGATAAGTTGTGCAACAATCAATTTGCAGTGAATGTTATGAGAAAGTCGAATAATGAAAATTGGCATACCCGTTTTGATCGTAAAATAAACAAATAAGCCTAAAATCATCGGGAAATTCAAAACTTCGGTAGAAATGGCCAAGTAAAAAATACACTGCAATACTCCAAATAATGAATTCAGAAAATAGATAAAAGTAGCTGCGAGAAAATAGGATATTTACAAAAAAAATTCGATCACTAAGGTCGCATTTTTAAATGAAAAATGGGGAGTAGAAGAGCGAGAATTTTAGCGAAGATGAATGCGAAAAATCCACCGGTTATTTCGAAACAACGCGGTCGGGGAACCCGAAATTCGAATGATAGAATTGGAGAGTCACAATAAATACAACTAGAAGATAAGGGGGATTAGAAGTATCAGTGAAAACATAAATTATCCATTAGCACTTTAAATCACACTTCTAAAATTTTATCATAAAATGCCAATGGTTTGAAAATGTTGAGCGATCATCTTGCTGTAATTTGAAACTTGACGAAATCAGAATTTCTTGGTCACAATTCGAAATCGATGCTCAAGAATGCACACGAAATATTGAAGTAAAAAGAGAAAATGCCTTGCGAGCGGAAACATCAGATTTTGGCTGGGGACATGGTGATATTATAAGCTAGAAATAGAAAGCGACTTCAAGATTTTCCGAAGAAAAATCATCCAAAATTCTACTTTCTATGCATTATCAATTATGATTAGCTCCTAAATGGTGATTTTACAAATATGCTACAATTATTGCAGGAGATGAATGATTATGAAGATAAATAAGGATGGGACGGAATTATATCCGACGTCGATGTCGGAGCGGACAGGAACCTCCATAACAGGCCTCCCGCTCGTACTCATTGCCTTCACAGGATCCTGATCCGTAGCAGCGTCGGACTCGCTTCCTTTCGCCCCAACCGCACGATGCGGAGCACGAACTCCAATATCCCCAACCTGAAACATGGCGTTGTAAGATAAATTGTAAAGATCAGATTTGATCCATGCAAAATCACCAATGCCCAACCTATTTTATGATTGAACAAAATAATAGGTGCTTGATTTTGCTAGTTTCAGGCACTTATTGAATGCATATTTTGTCATAATATCCTCCCATGTTCACCTTGAAGGTTTTTGATGTGAGAAAAATGTCTTAGTTTTCATTCTTCATTTCGCAACAAAATCATAGGCTAAGCTTGGACATAAAAAATGGTCGAAAACGAATGTGCGACTGAAGACAGACTGACAAGGAGAAAATTATTATTTCCACCGGGCTGTTCCTACCTAATCTGTTAACTCAGAACAAGTTCATCATAGACCTTGAATCCTTATTAGAAGCGTGCATTGAAAAACTCACATCACAAAATTGTGTTATTTTAAAGAAAAAAGCGTATACCTGATTTGGAAGAATTTCATGACTTATCGATGCTGATTACTGACATTCGAGGGATAATTCCATTTTTAGCCAAAGCTCTAAATGGTTAGTGCAAAAATTATTCATAATTCACTAGAAGACATAGATATAAAAACACGCACAATGTGGACATAAATACGACAAGCAACAAAAATCAAGCGATGAAATAGAAAATGAAAACATTGTTCAATGAAATATTTCGCACTCTGAACTTACTCGTTGATGGGAGGTGAGTGAACTTGTGATGCAAAATAAAACACATTTTGATGAATCGTGATGACTAAGTTTGCACATTGCTGACTTTTCATCGGAACAAACGAAATTTGTGAAAGTGACAACTTTCACCAAAAGACCATAATTTTTCCCATCCCAATATGTGAAAAGTTCTGTAAATTTCAAATGAAATCCCAGAATTACACACTGGTGTGTATGGATAGAATTTGCATATATTTGCCTTAAACTTACTGTATCTGATAAAATTGCACTTATCCGAAGTGGTTAGCTGCACAAAGTTGTATGTCATTATTGTACTCATAACATAATCTCATATAGAATCAAATTGAGTGAATGTTTTGGTAAGGAAATGCGAGATCCATTAATGCATTTATGGTAAGCTCATCCGTTTTGTGGCTTTTCTCGTCAAGAAAATCATAGCTCTAAGCGATAGCCGCAACGCGGCCGCTCAAAGCGGAGCGCTGAGCGGCAGGCAGCCGACGGCCTGGTCGGCCGCGCCGCGCCGCGTGCGCTCGACGCCGAGCGGTCCGCGCTCGCAGAGGAAATGCGCCTCGCTTGGGCACTGGCCTGGTCGGCGAGGGGGCTGGACTCGAGCGCCGTCGCACCTCGGAGTCGACGACCTTCCCGCCGAAGTAGGGACTGATGAGCGGTCTCTTACCTCCCCACTGGGCATTCCTGTTCTGGCAGTCTCCCTCGTTGCAGATCATCGACTCCTTGAAGTTGCCCGGACAGTTGCCTGATCGACAGTAGCGTGTTCGTCGCTTCACTCCTGTGCCACAAGTCGCCGAGCAAGAGGACCTAAATAGATGTAATTAGAAGAGTGCAGTATTTATCCTTCTGGAAACTCCATCTAGCTTATTGACAAACTAATTAGCTATTGGTGATAGGCAGTGAAGAGGAGAGGAATTTTTCAGATGGATGGCGCATAAGCCGGTTAAGTTTTTGTACTCTGATAAATCAAGAAAAGACGACGATTCGCTTACCAAACTGACCATTGACTCCAATCTCCATAGTTTGTAGCAGCACAAGGTTGCTGGTTGCAGCGCTCCTGTTCGTTGTTTTGACCAACGCAACCATAGCCTCGACAATATCTACTGCGACTTCGAAGTCCACCACCGCAAACCTGAAAGAAACTTTACACGTCGGTATTTTTCTCACTAATTTACCGTAGAGCACTCGCTCCAACCAGTCCATTGCTCCCATTCGCCAGTAGATGAAGATGCTGGACAGGTAGCCAAATTGCAGGACTGTCGCTCGTAGCCAGAGCCGTCACAAGTTTCCTGAATTTATTTTGACTATTTCTGGAGGAAAAAACTAAGAAAAAAAAGATTCCTTTGGAAACCTCACTATTTTCATAGCTCAGAAATGTGAGAAGAAAATCGGGTCTAGAGGATTTGAAGAAAAAGCCTTATCGTAGACCAGAAAAGGACTAATTTTATCAGAATTCCTACTCGGATGCACATTCTCTGTCGAACCATAGTTCCAGGACCACATGAAGTACTGCATGAGCTGAATTCAGACCAAGCGCCCCAAATTCCGAATCCGTTACAGGGACCGGCGTCGCACATTCGAACTTCGATGTTCTTTTCTGAATTTGGAATAATTAGCTCAAAACGATAAGTGGTGTGAGTTATTAGAAAAGCAACGTTATTCACCATTTCATCAAGCTTCTATAAAATAATTAGCACGTTTTTAATAATAAGCAACACATAATTCTAGTCATGATGTAATTCGAAGCAAAAAATTACCGCAATAAACAAACTTCTAGTCTTACCATGATAACATCTGTATTGGATTAGGTAAAATTACTGTAACTTGCATTATTCTTGGAAAAGCAATGCATGAATCTGCAAATGTTAGCTGATTGTTAGCGAAGCAAGCACCTTTGAACGTGGTGATGCGGTGGCCCAAGCGATTTATGCCGTTCATACCCGGACAAGTGAACGACAGACGGCCGTCCGACGTGATGCATTTGCGGTAACGAGCCTGACTGCCCCTTCCGCACGTCGTCGAGCAGTGGTTCCTGGAATTTGAAAATAATTATTTGTGAAACCGGGAAATTCGATTAGAAAAGACAGAAAATACGCTAACTCTTCATTTTAGGTACGCGATTTTGTTGAAGGAATGAAAACAAATTCCAAGGGTCCACATGCTTCTCTATGCTTGAATAACAGCATATTTGAGCGTTGAAATATTTGAATTTGGCTCTCTGTATTTGTAAATAAATAGTCAATTTCAATGGCTGTAATTGTCAGCGGATAAAGAGGATAAAAATGTAGAAAAAGCAGGGAAATTAGGGAAGACCAGTTAAGGAGATCTTTGATACTTCCATAGTAAATATTGAAGTTCAAAGACAACTAAAAATGCAATGCAAATGAAAACGCTGTATACCATTCCGTCCATTCAGCCCACCCAGATCCGTGATTTGGAACGAGAGGACAATTTTCATGGCCACAGGGCTCAGTTTCTTCAGTTTGACCTTCACAGCGACCATAGATTGAGCATGCACGGGATCTAAATTATGAGAAAATGGAATATTTTCAAAACTACTCATCGAAAGCATATTTCTCAAGATGGCTTATTCGAAAGGTTGCACTTTTCTTGAAAGAATAACAATAGCTAGGAACCGCAAATGGTTTCGCATAGTTTAGAGTTTTCTAAAATTTTCTACTCAAATAATCACATACGATGTGATTAAGACATTCATGGTGAAACGAATAAAATCAAAATAATTTTTAATCGAAAAATGTCACTAAAATCGATCAGGAAAATGAACACGATTTAGTGATATAAAAATCCCGCGGGCGCTTGCGAACGCACACTTTCTGACAGGGCTCTTCTAATAAATAACATTTTTATGAAGGAGTTCATCGATTCTGATAGTGATCTTTAGTGAATATCAACTTTGAAGGAGACTTGCCTCCTACTTTTTAATGTTTTCAATGGTCACTTTTTGAACAAAAGTACAGAATGCAAGGGAACGAGGTTTGCGGTCTCTAACGACAGTGGATCATTGTCGAATAGTGCAACTATGAAAATGTTCGAGTAGTCCTTTAAAATCAAATTTTAAACCTACCTCTTCCTGTATCCACCCCCGCAAGTAGCCGTACAACTCGACCACAAACTCCACGCGCTCCATTGCCCTTGGTAGTATGTTGCAGGCGTTGTCGTTGGTGCAGTCGAGGCAGGACAGGAGTCCGCTGGACAGGACTGGTCCCGAGCGATCAATGCATAGCGGTTGCAAGATAGGGACTGAAAAAGATAGTTTAGCCAAAAACCAATCTTTCAAAAGAATTTAGCAATAGACCAAATGCAGGGTTCATGAATATTTGATCTGTTACTTGAAAGGTTTAAAGAGTTTCTCTTCTTTCCTAAACTATTTCTTCCCAAAACTAAGAAGTTTCGAGATTAAGGAAAATTTATAATTATAGTTGAGAAAGATGGCTAACCATGCACTCTCCCTCCAAGCAGTATTTATCGTATCCACAGGAAGTTCCATCGGGCAGATTGTCACCGAAGAATCGGTAGTTCCGCTGAGTGCCATAGCGATTAATAACGTCGCAGAAAATCTGAACAATTTGATGAAATTGAGATTTTTGAGAATAGTTGGTTACTTTGCAAGCTCGCTGAGGGAATCTCGTGAGTTGACTTCCAGTGCCCGTCAATTCAGAATCACCCTTGATTCGCTTGTGCTCGGAGCAGCGAGAGGTTATGTACTGAAATTGGAAAGTATCAAATCAAAGTACAAACATTTTTGAATTGAACACTTTTAAATGGCAAATTTGAAATTTACAAACAAACAAATTTAACCCGAGACCATCGAAAATTTGCCATAGAACTATGGTATGATGTTATTATGCCTTCTTATTGCAAGTTTTCTCTACCTGATCAACAGTCTGCGTTTGAGTGGGACAAGGTTTGCTGCACGTGAGAGCTCTCGTCGTAGATCCACCACATTCTAAGCCGCCGTTTTGAGGGTAAGGATTCGAGCAGGTTCTGCAAGTTCCTCCGTCAAACATGAGAGTTTCTTGAAATCCAACCTTTTGGAAATAGCGAGTCCGACTCCTCCAATAATTGGATTGCAGGTGCACTGATCGCAGTTCGACACGGACCAAGCAGACCAGCCTCCATTCACTTTCTGAAATTAAAAGAATTACGGTGATTGTTATAATTGCTAAAAATTAGGAAATGAGAAATATGAAAGTGAAGTTAACTTCAAATCTGCGTGATATCTACGTTATTTTTCACAACTCTTGATTACAATATTTCTGTATTCAAGAAAATTACCCTTGGAGAATAAGGTGTGGTTGTAGGAGCGGGCGCAAAGACAGGTGGCAGAGTGACATCGTTCGTGTTTGAAGTCCAGGGAATACATCGGCCGAGCTGGCACCATTTTGATGAGCCGCAGAAAGTTCCTAAATTTTGAATTATGAGATTTCATGATATTTTAGACTTTGCTTTTCATATAGAAATTGATTATCCTTTCAGAGTTAAAGGGCAAAAATTATATTCTGTAGGGAAATTAAAAGTGATTTAGCAGAAGGAAGTATGGGAACAAATTTTAACTAGGTAAAAGTTGAATAAGTTAGTAAAAATACCCTCCAAAGCGGGATGCGAAGTGATAATTCTGCCGAACTGGCTCTGTCCGCACCACATCATGTAGCAGATCCCATCGTAGTGGTCGCGACGAGGGGTTACCTAAGATTCGCTATTTACTAGAGCAATGAATCATCCGAATCGATCTTATAATATGGGTATATCTGAAGGTCAGACGAAATAAATGCTACAAGACACGTTCTTGTGTAAAGAACGGATTTTAGCTGAACTACAAATTTGCTTTACATTAGTAGTCTATAAATTTTGTCGTATCTCGTCTGTTGACGAACTTATTGCTTACTATAATGAATAGCCTTTCATAATTTCATCAAGAGAAATTTTTGAATTTTTAAATTAGAAATACAAAATTATGAAAGCATATACGGTAAGTCTCATAGCAAGCATAATCTTAGTTATATCTAGGTCTGCCGTCATTTCTCATTCATCCACTTTAAATATCATTTTTTATATGATTTTCGGCTTTTTTTCCGACGGGATATTCCTTATCAATTGCGAGATTTTTCGGACTTCCGTTTCTTTTTTCTCCCTTCGCGCGGCAATAATTCACTTCTCTGACCGCGCAATATCAACTAATCAATTCTAAACTCTTATTCGATTCAAAAAGATTTGCGGGTCTTCGCTTGCAAAATTGTAACTTATCATGGACACTTTTGAAGTCCTATCTTTCAATACTGGATTCATGAATAGTCGATTTTTTATCAGGAAAAAATCCGCGCTGTCGATTTTAATAACGAATTTAGGGGTTTATTTGCGCGCAAGGCCACTAGACGATTCGGCAGAAAAAAGGCGCAAACTTGGTTGGAATACGCCCTTTCGAGTTGAAGGTTCTTTGATAAAATTTGAAATAAATTGAAAATGATAAGTAAAACTGGTATCATTCATTCATTCATTCATTTAGCCTGAGTTTCACGGGAAAATCCCCTGACAATGCTTTTTTTTAAATCCTTCAAGTGAAATCGAACGCCTTTTCTTTTTTCTATGCGCAAAGGTATAACCTTGAAAAAGCAGTGCAGTCTGCAAAAACTACACCTTATTTGCACTTTCATTCATTTTTCTCCTGTCAGGCGAAATAATCGAAATCCGCCGGTCTTGGCTTATTAAAATTTCACCTCGAGAATCGCAAAGTTCATTTTGTTTCACGGAAAAGTGCATTTGCTTTGGATCTGCTTGATTGAAGGATGTTGCGAATTTACGTCGGGATTTGCAAGCAAATTAGGAGAACGAGATTTCTCATTTGTTCCACCTAGAAATTAAAGTCAGATTTTCGAAATCGCGATTTTCCGTCTTTCAAATGAAAAACGGAACCATTTCAGACATTAGGCATCTTCATTGAAATCGGCACTTTTTGCATAAAAATGAAGAGATTTTTAGTTCGCGCATCGCTCAAATTTTACATACCGGAAAAGTGGAACGTAGAAAAATGCAACTGATTTCAGAAGCGGAAAAAATAAGAATCGAACGACGTGGAAAGTACGACAGAAACTGTTTTGATTCTAATTTAATCGAGAAAAAAGTGGTTTAGTGATACGGATTTTTTTGTATTTAATATTTTGTCTCAAAATGAATCAGAACTTCCGCATGATAGAAATGGAAAGTAGAACAACTATTCTTTGGCTTTTGTGCCCGCGACAAAACTATAAAGAAAAGATTATTCAGAGAAACATCATTCGAATGTTTAAAAATTTCTCCAATAAAATGCTAAGAGCGTAAGTAATTGATTGAAAATCCCCAGCATTTAAGTAAACGAAAATCTTGAAATATAACTCTAATGATTTTTGTAAAATATTCTAACTAAAATTTAAAAGTCCCGACCTGTTGATAGCCGACCCCATGCATAAGTTCGCACTGCATGTTTGCATCATAGAGCTGTCCTGGCTTTGAGCTCCTTTGGATCGCGATTTTCTCGGGCATATTTGTGATTCGCAGGCAGTTTTTGTTGTTACCGCTGAAACAGAATTTTTTGAATTTTCTTGGAGAAAAATGCATTGTAGTTTCCACTTTTCTGGAGAAGAAGGGTGAGAACTAAAGGTGCAAATGAATGGCCTACTCCATTCTCTGGAGGAATTGATGATAGTCTCTCAGAGAGCAAGTTGACCAAGTCACTTTGCCAGGACCCAGGGAGGCAGACATTATGTGCGTCGATTGACAGTAGGGCTCGTCGTGGCGCATACCCACTCTGAAAATCCGAATTTCTTTCTAAAGTAAATAATAAATAGCGATAAATCGCTTTTTTGGACTTTCGCAGAATAATTTCGGGAAAGTTCATCACCAGTCATCAAAGGAACACAAATTTTAGAAGGAAAAGGCTGGATGAAATTAACAACTTTATAAAAAATGTTGATAAAAAAGAGCTGATGGAATAAACATACGAATGTCCCAATTCGTGAGTCCCGATGAAGGCCGAAGTGAAGTCGAGTCCTTCAGCCAAAGTACAGGTGTTCCAAGGATCACACATTCCGTCCAGTCGAGCGATGCCAGAAATTGATCGAGAGCCACTTCCTCGGTGGATATCGTAGCTAGAATGTGTTCATTCTGTTAGAATTTTCTAATCGCGGTAACTTGACAATGTCAAATTCGAAATCATCATAATGAAATTGATTAGTTTTCCTACAATTCCTTCATAATTTCGTATATTTTGCACGATATGTTGGCTTGGGGTTTCAAAATAGTCAAATTTGCATTTTTTTTTATTTTCAAAAGCGTATTCTTTGGTTGATGTGAAAATACTCTATTTTCTTATGCAAAATGCTCATCTTCGGACTATGATCAATCATCATTATCCATATTCTTCGAAAGAACATATGTTTGGAGTTTTCATAATTTGTTCCCTTTTCGGACTCAAATTGAGTGTTGTATAATTGTTCCCTTTCTCTCAAACTGCATCAATGTCAAATTGACAATTAGAAGATCAGAAAATGTGCAATGAAATCGAGAAATCAGTGAAGCGACTGCAGAACTAATCGACGAAATGATATTGACTCGGAATGACGAAATGATTCAAAAGGAACGGAACAAGAAACGTGTGGATTCTAACTCAAGAGTAAAAATTTTGAACTCTATTTGCGGAATTTTAAAATATCTCATTCTCGTGTTTTTTTATATGAACGATGAAACTTGCCCAGTGAGCATGAAAGCGTGGTCCCAATCACGAACAGCCAGATTCTTTTGGTACTTGCAAAACCGGTCGAGGTAGTGTTGAGCATTACCGTGGGCGTGCAGGTGGCCTTGGAGAGCGGACTGAAATGAAAATTTGAGAAAACAATTTGAAATATACATAAATGAGAAACTTGGTTTGGAGATGGTTTACGCTTTCGGAAACAAAAATGCTCAATTATGGGTGTTCACAAATTTCTATTCCTCTCGAAAAGAATCATTCGAGCATTCTCCTCCAAATAAGCTAGATAAGTCTTTCTAAAATAATTTTAAAAGAAAAAACTGGCCGGTTGATATTTGAGCACTTCGAATCGCACGACTTTGAAAGTCAAAGGCGGACTGGCAGTTGGCTGATAGTACATGATCTGAATGTTGTTGAGCAGCGTGAGCATGTAGTCCTGCAGCTTTTGAGTGGCGTAGCCACCATATTTCGAGTTGAAATGTCGCCACAGCTCTTCGTCCACGAAAACTGCTAATTCAACCTGAAATTAGCATCGTTGGTTCCAAGTCGAGTTTTTTTACAAGTACTCAAAATACTTATTTCATGTATGTCGTTTATTTGTGCGTCTCTTGTTAAGCGGCGAAGTTAAAACTAGTATGGAATAAAACTCTGGTCCAAGTACTTGCTAACACCGAAAACCTCATTTGATCTCACTAATTTATGTTAGAGCAGTGAATTAAACAAAATTTGCTCAGAACTTGTGCATCAACCCGATATATAGGTCCCCTTTCTACAGACTGATTCATCAAATTACAGAAGTTCGAAAGTTTTCAACAGTATTTTTGCATCTTAAAAATTATTTTCAGCTTTTTCCCGAAATTTCCCCGGATCTTCAGTTTCCAGGTGCAGTATAACAAATCTTAGTTGAAGGTGATCATTCTCTGATTTTTTCCTGCGTTCATTTTATCAATTCATTGATAGCCTAGTTTATTCGATCTCATTGTCATTGTCATTCGCTCGTTTCTCAATGACTGCAAAAGGCAAAAAGTCGAAGGGAGAGGGGATAGTTCAGAAAGTTACTCCATCTTTTCTCTTCACTATCAATGAACGACTTCATGGACTGATCGATGTCAAAAAGCAACTGAACGACTTTTGAAGGTGAAAAAGAAAGATGGCAAACATCAAGTACACCATGGGGCTAATGACTTTTTTTATTATATTTTATCTCCGATTGTTTGAACAGCGCGAAATTAGCATGAAAAATTTGCCTTTTAAAAATGACCTTAGCGTTCGTGAGTATCAAATTTTTTACTCGAAATTCACTATTTTAAAATCTTTTGAACTTTTCTTTCAATTTCCAAAAAATCTAGTCATACCACCAAATCACTGATTTGCTGAAGCCTCTGCCCAGTGACGAAAACATCCTCGAACACGCCCGACTCGTCTTCAACCAAATCCTCTTCCGTGATTTGATTGTCTAGGCCGCAAAACTCGCCATCGTCTTTATCTTTCGGATCGAGCTTCAACTCGCGCTTGTAGACGATGTGCAGACCGTTTTCTAAACACGAATTTCAGAAACTCATGAAATTTTACTATGAAAAGATCAAATTATTCGGATACTGCTTGAAAGGTTATGAAAATGAGAATATTTGCAAGCTGCTGACTTGAATTCGGAAGTTTCCATTTGACGGAGTGATTTTTGTGAAATGACGCAGCCTTTCTTGAAGATATGAGAGACACTATCATAGGCAAAAGATCATTTCGTCAAATAGTAAAATCACTGCGTCATTGCAAGCCATATCAAATTGTAATTACCGTCTTGAATTCATCAAATATTATTCGAAACTCCCACCTGTAGACCGTTTTGACCTGTGCGCATGTCGATCGGGAAAGGGATGGATGACGTGGATTCCGGTCGGATCAATGATGGTACCCTTCTGAAATTTCGGTTTTTGTAAAAAAGATTTTAAACGATTTGAAGTTTTACCACTCGTCCATCGCAGTTACTGATGGCAGCAATCGTCGTGTTCGACCGATGGTGAAAATGGCAGTTGTTCGGCTGCTCGTCAACGATCAATCTTCCTGAAAATTAATTTCATCGATTTTCAATATTTCAAAATTTACGCATGTTCATTCATTCATTTATTCATTCAATCATTTCCCGAGAATTCCGAAGATAACGTGATGCGCGACAGACGAGGTAATAATTCAACGTTTTTGACCTCTTCAAGTGCCCACTTAGCCAAGCAAGTCATTACAATTATGAAAGAAAATGCGTCAAAGTTCAAACCAAAACAAGGCACTTCCCACGAGCAAAGGGTGTTTTATGTCAGAACACATTTGCACACAATTAACGGGAATAATTGAAGAGTGCGCGAGGTCATTGCGACTACAGATCGGGCTAGAGTTTGAACTCGGGATGAACGAGTCGAGTAAAACATCAAGAGGTGAATTTGAAATGGCATGAAACTCGGAATTTTTGCGAAAGGGAATCAGCTAGAAATACTAGAAGAAAACATTTTGTATTTTTCGTTGATTACCTCCGTTTTTCTCGTCTCTATGCACGACAGTCATTGCAGGATGAACGAGCTGCTGCAGTGTCGGCTTCAAGTCCAAGTCGTACTCCTTGCCCATCGCGGACAGCTGTATCCGATGCAATTCTCCAGAATCCGAGTAAATCAGTCGAGGATCGGTCTCTTCATATTTGGGTACTGTAATTTTTCTATAAATTTTTCAGGAAGAAGCGATAAATTCAAAATTGATAAAGAATATCATTTTTATTCGAAAGCTAGAGAAAATGAAATTATTCTAGAAAGGAATTGTTTAGAGTTATTATTTCAAACAGGTCTTTGCTTGGATATAATTTTTAGCTGAGAAATGTCTATCTTTCATTCATTCTCTGCTGGAGTGCTATTCAGCAAAATGAATGGTAATAACTTCACGCTTCGCGTAAAGATTTGATATTTCAAATCAATCAGAACATTCGAACGTTTCATAACTCTGTTCAATTATTCAGAACTATCTTTTATCCATACCCACTTTGCGGACATTATTTGCAAAGGCCTGTTTTTCAGAGTTCAATCTTTTTCCAGTTCGATTACCTTCACTAACAGTTTTCACTCCAAATGTATATTGCAACTCTTCCGGCGTAAAGAAATGAATTACCGTGTAAACTTCCTGAAAAGTGACCTTGTTCATCGATTTTTCATTATTTGAATTGCCATTCAACTACTTAATTAGATTATTTGGCTTTTTTACATTTATTATGTTGCTTGGCTAATTTCGGTATTCACACTGATTCGATCAATTTTGTTGATTGTGGCAGGAGAACATGGAAGATGGGAATATGATCTCGAAATTTTGTTCTAAAAATTTAAATTTCTCATCAAGTAGAAACTCAGTGGCACAGTTAGATGAAAGGGTAAAGTCCAGCATCTTTCCTCTATACTTTTTCGAACATGAACAAGAAATGTTCAAACTACAAATTTGCAATTGTTCCAGACTGCCCTAAGTTTTGTTATTTAGAAAACCCCCTTCTAACGATTTGGTTCAATTTTGCTAAAGTTTTCAAACCGTTCTCATTTATGTATTTTCTTTTCCCTTCTGACAGTTTGGTTTCTTGCAGATCTTTCTTAATTTCACTCTTTTTTCAACTTCATTTTCGCCTTTTTCTCTTCTCGATCGTCATTTTTCCAAACTGGCGCCAGACGTCTTCACCCTTAATCTTTTGCCATTTTACTCATTTGGAAAAGGAAATTGGACAGGGAAAAAGAAAGCAAAGTTTCTCTCGAGAATAAACACTGACCTAATTAGTTCCACTACAAAAGCAAAAGAAGAGCAAAGTGATACTGACATTGATTATTAGCAATGAATAAATACACAGTCGTGTTATCTCCTACCCTTCTTTACTCGTGCACGCATGCACATAGGGCACGACGTCGATGAAAGCAGCGATTGATTTTCAACGTTTGAATGACTAAGTTTGGAATTTTCCTTAACTTTTCTTAAAAATCCTCTATTCGCAAGTGTCCTTTATCCATTGAGAATTTTTGAAACAGAAAAACCTTCAAATTTCGAAATTTTATCCTTTTAGAAATCTATTAGAGTCCATAACACTTTGTAAAAGTCACAATTTTACAATTTATTATCAAGGATGCTAAACTTAGTTTATCGTTATTCGATGACTTTCCATACTTCCCCACTAAAATTCTTGAATGATACACGCAAGAAGCGCAGATTACTATAAAAGTCGCGTTTTCGTTTCGAAATAGTGAGTGTATTTGAGAGAGATTAGGCATTCAGACGAGGTTAAGCGGCTTCCCTCTCGGATTAATGTTTCCTGTATCTTATGCGAAACGCGAGTAACGAGTCCACTTTTTGCTTTCCGAGAAGATTCTTGAAATGTTGCGCATCACAAAGCACAACTTTCGAATTTCTAATGACCGGGAAAATTTATTGAACTTTTACTATGCGCATGAAGAGCTACAATTACAATAAAATATCGAAGATCAAAAGTACACTTGTCTTCTGAAAATCCATGAAAAAGGACGATTTTATTCGCTTTTAGTGCATTTTACAATTGTCAAACTTTGTTCTTAGTTTCAGCGCCAAAATCTAAATCGCTCTCGTGTAAAGATCAAACTTTTCTCGACTATCTTATCGTTATTTTATTTCATGTACTGCTAAAGGCTACCTAATTTTATCTAAAGTCAAACGAAAACAAAATGCAGTCCAATAATAAATTTTTATGAAGCACCGCCGTGCAATAAAACTATTATACAATTTGGGATTCCCCGTTAGACAGTCTCAACAATTGATCTTTCCTCGATCTCTCAAGGCAATCGGCTTTTACGCTTCCTTTTTATTGTTAACCCTCTTCTTCTTCTTGACCTTTCTCCTTTTCACTTCGTCGCATTGTCACATTTTGAACGACCTGTGGTTCAACGTCAGTCTAGTTTTGACAAGCTTTTACCCATTGAAAGTTGCGTTAGCAGTCAAATTTTGATTAATCTTCGTGTGTGAACCATCGTAAAATTTGTCGAAAATTATGGGAAGTTTCGATGTCAAATTGATTGATGTGCTTTTCTATTTTTGAATCGATATCAATGCCTTCGTCACAGATAGAAAAATGCCAATGAAACAAAAATCATTGTCGATAAATGAATGATAAGAAGAAAAGGTGCGCAGAAAAGAAGAAAGAATGGCTGAAGGACATGAACGGTTGCGGCGGCATCGATCAGGTTAGAAATTGAGAGCCTCCCATCAGTCGACACATTTTGGCTTCACTTCCGGCCAACCTGAGAAATAGCAAGTAACTCGCAGAAACGCAGAGAACAGTGCAAAAGTCGAAGGAAATATCGTGAAAAGCGAGAGATCTCAGGAAAAAGTTCGATTTTGTCAGCGAAACGATTTTTTTTTGTTCGAATTTGGCTTTTTGCTTTTCTGCCTCCTCTCATTTTGGGAGAAGAACTGAAACTAAACCACATTGCGCGCATCTCGCAGCGAGTTACTTCGGCTTCGAATCGAAGAAAATCGCGCACCACCTTTTTCCGATGCAAAAATCGGCCCTTTGAAGAAAAGGTACAGTGCGCAGAGACAGCCTCCCGCAGGTTATCAGAAG
The DNA here is from genome assembly GCA_964036155.1 of Diploscapter coronatus. Classification (NCBI taxonomy): domain Eukaryota; kingdom Metazoa; phylum Nematoda; class Chromadorea; order Rhabditida; family Rhabditidae; genus Diploscapter; species Diploscapter coronatus. The sequence goes on along the minus strand of OZ038423.1, from coordinate 15,006,043 downwards.
CAGTGAAAATTGACACTTCGACAATATTTATCGAGTTGATTGTCAATCAACTGGATGGTCGATAAGGACAATAAAATAGCAAAAAGTGATAAATTATATTTGATTTGTAGGTCTGGAGACTGTTTCTAAGATTGAATGGTGTGATTTTGAATTTTTTTGTATAAATGTGAAAAGGTTGGTAGAACATGAAAATGGCAATTAAAATTTAACTGAGTGACGGAATGATTTTCTAAAAAATGAAAGAATGACACATGTCAAGCGACAATCTTTCTGGAAAAAGTGAGGTTCACCGTATATTTGGCTAAAAAATATCTTGTCACTCCGTCATATTTTTACCACCTATAAAAACTTTGAGAAGCGTGAAACTAGTTTCAAGCATTGATTGCTCATGAGCTTATAAGAGAAGTTCCCACATATGAACTCACGGATCTTGATGGAACTTTCAGAATAGGGGTTTTCAATGACGGGGATTACGGTGATGAAGTCAAAAAGTGCTGAATAGGAGTCTGGAGTTAAGGAATTTTTATCCGTTTTTACTTGTATTTTGTGCAAGCAATGGCAAATTCGCTTGCCAACGCATGCATGCAAATTTTCCAATTTCACAAATAAAGGGAAGAAATAGGATTGTCTTCGATTTCCAGGCTCCAAGTCCCTATTTTACGGATTTTGACGCGATAATACTAATCTACTAATCAGCGTCATCGAAAACCTCTATTTGGAGAGTTTCATCAAGATCTGTGAGTTCCTATGTAGGAGCTTCCTTTGTTAGGAAAATATTTATTTGAAATGAACCCGAAGATGTATCATAGGTACTGGTCCTTCAACAAATAGTTTCCCTCCAGAAAATCAATCATTTCTAAGAAGATCGTCTTTATGATTCTGGATCATTGACACTCCCTTCTAGTGCAGTTTATTGCATCAAGTTTGAGAATTTACGAGTTCATTTGCTATCTGTCTGATATTTTCTCGGTATAAGTTCCCGCTTCATTTTCTGACGTGTCTCCTTCTGACAGTTCGACACTCTAGTTGTAAGGACAAATGTGTGTAGTCGTAAACCATGTTACCCATCAAATCAGAGCGATTAGACACGTGCAATTTTACTTCCGAAATGGACCTACTTTCAGAAATTAACGCCTAACTTTACCTAATGACTACTAAAACAGAAAGTATTTCCCGAAATGATCTTGCTCTAATCTCATTTCATCATAAAATAACGCAAGGTGGTCTTTGAGCGGTGAAATTTTTAATTTCAGGTTGGGCGCGGCCCATATGTCTTATGCAAAAGATGAACGCTCTATGCCAAAAATTAAAGATCGCATGTGTATTTTTTGTGACATGAATCACTTGCAGGGAATTCTTTAGACTTTCAAATTTGGATCTTTGTTTAAAGTCGGCCAACTTTGCCTTTACTTTTTGCCGGATAATAGCTTTCAAAGAGTGTCTTTTCGAAATCGTGGCTTTGAGAAGGCCGAGGTGAAAAAGTTGAGTCAGTAATTCGTGGTAAGCTGTTGGCAGAAAGTATGACCATAAAGAAACGATGCGAAGAGAATAAGGGAAATAGAGAATGCTGAGAAAGTGAATGGGGGAACGCCGCGAGACATGAAAACTTCGAAAGAAACTCGTCGACGACGAACTCCTAATGGATCGAAATAGCGTGCGAAGTTAAGAGATGACAGGAAATAAGCTAGAATTGAAAAGTATGAGTAGTAAGATGACACTGGAACCGCGAGGCTAATATTTATGCGAGCTCATTCAGTTTCATTGATGTCTTTGATTTCGGAACTGGTATAGTTGATTACAAAAACCAACTGGAAAGGTCTGTTTGATCCTTCAAAGTCCAAAAGCAGTTGGACAATGACAATGAATCTGGAGTATCTTGACCCATTTGACGAGAAATAAAGTTGACAGCGTTGAGAAAATTTTGATTTTCTGATCCTCGTTCCAATATTTTTTCATTTGCAATATTTACAAGGCGACCTTATATACGACTTTTATGCGCCAATTTGATTGTTGGGAGTTCAGAATTTCGCCCGCTCTTAATTTTTGCCCTCTGATTTCTGACAAAGCGCACAGTTAAACGTGACCGTCTGAAGTGAAAGAGGAGTCAAATGAGAGAGAAAAAAAACCAAATCAAGCAAATTTCGATTTCCCTAAATGCGCACTGCAGTACTTAATTCTGCTAAATGACTTGGAAAATTGACAATGAAAATGAGTGGATTACAGCGAATCAAATCAATCAAAGGCTTTGAAAAGTTTGCATTGCAATTAGCAGAGACATTCTGGCAGAAATCTAACACCATCATGTGAACAAGATTATTTGGTAGGAGACAAAACACGGGTAATCCTATATTCGAACTCAATTTTGCATTCTTAAACAATCATGCGCGAGAATTCTTTGACAATTCTGGAAGAAAATGAGTTTTCTCCGTGAAGAATGAAGATCACCCTAAGTTCACACAATCAAGAAGTCATGCTTTTTCTGTGTTCGTCACCACGTCGATTATCACTGAATTCATTCAACTGACCTATCGTGAGTAGAGAATTGCCTAACGATAGATAAATAAGTCTTTGTTGTTGCTTAAAAGTTGCATAAAAGACGCATAAAAGATGCATATCAACGGCTTATTCATCGAAGTTCACGGTTTACTTGTATTCGGCGTCACGCAAAGTGACTAATCTTTACGCCGTCGAAATACAAGATTGAATTTAGTTGATCGGTTCCTTTTACTTTTACTTGTATGAAATCCCCTATGTGATTTTGCACGTTGCGCTAATTCGAATTCAAAGCGAAAACATAGGTTTCCTTACTCATAAACACAATGCAAATAGTTTGATTTCGCCTAGCCGTATTGTTTATCTAACCTAGTCTCTGAGGCGGTTACAGTTCCTCTCCTAAGGTCCTTCGATGTGGTCGTTGTCGCCTCGCGCTTCCTTTCTTTCAAGCCCATTTAACCGTGGAAGGAAAAACGAAAGCAGCCCATTATTTTGATGGTTTGCTGCTGGGTTTGCAGCTTGTCACCTATAACTCGAACTCCGCAGCTGTTTGCGTAACCCAATTTGGATAGGGTAGAGATCCGTGAGATTCACGAAAGGTGTTTACGAGAGCAGACTCGAACCGTTCAAATCCTGTGTCAGTCAGCTGAGCCGGAAACTAGGATAAGATTTTCCTGTTTGTTTGCAAAACGATGCCTCATCCCGGTCAACTGGCACTTTTCATTGCAATTTCACCTCATTCAACACATGAAAACACCGACAAACAAACAGTGAACGGTTGAACAAGGTCAGCGCGAAATTCGACTTATGAAATTTTACAAAATTATAAACAACACTAGCTAATTCACCTAAAAGGCTTTTCGAAATTTCGAATTTTGAACCGAATACGCTAAACGCCAAGAACATTAGCGGCAAAGTTAGAGGTTCAAGAAGAAAGGCGCAGTAGCGCGATGTCAATAATTCGGACAATTCCCTTGCAAATTAGTTCGTCGTTTTTCTACCAGAAAAGTGTCGTATTGAGTGGCAGAAATGAAGCGATGTGATTCGGTGCGAACTTTCAGTTTTATCATAAAATCAGTGGGAATAACCAGCGAAGACACGACGTGCGGCCAAATGATTGAGGAGTCTTGTAATTTGTTGATCTCACTTTTCCCAGAATTTGATGGCAAAATGTCCTCATTTTTCCCCTGTTGAACAGAACTGTTCGCCTCAGTTTAGCGGGTTTTTTTTCCGTCCCGATTATCAATGAATGAGAGTTCTCCTTCTATCTGCCTGTATTTCAGCAATTCAACCGCATCTGCCATATTTTCTCTTTCGCCTTCATTTCTTTTCTCACGATGGATGATTTATAACTAGGCTGGGTGAAAGACCAAGTTTCGAAAAACGCGAAAAACACCGCAAACCTCCCCCAACAATTGAAGGTAATGAGTTCCGATTGTAAAATTCGTGAAAGTAAAATCAATAATACCCATAGGGTATTCATTGATGTTTGAACTACTGTGATAGGATGCAAAGTATGCGCGATTTCATCTAACAATAAGTTAATTAATTGCGATAATTCATTGAGAATTATTATCAGAGTTTTTGTAACGCGTCTACGACATGATGTAAAAAGGCAATCCTTAACTTGATAAGAGTCTACGTGAAAAAGTCGAGTTGATTGAATGATCGAGTTCTAGGCACCGTTCACAGTGTAGACGTCGATTGTCAGACATAAGCGAGAGGGGGGATATTAGATTGTCGCATTTCACTCAAATTGCTCGATTTTTGTAGTTTTCCAACTCAATGGCTGTTCTAGTTATGGTTCTGCTGATTCTGATTTCTGTTTGACTGATTGCGGTGGTGTTCGGTCGATAATTTGCCTGCCATCAACCCTTTTGCATTTAATCTTCGCCTGCCCCAAGTAGCAGTTTTATGATAAGACAATCAAAAATTAGCTATTACCACTCATGAGACGGGAAATGTTAGCTGTCGAAAAACAGTCGATAGACAGACCATCTGGAACGGCAAAATAAAAGTGCTCTGCGTTAGTTAGTGTGGTGCCATTTTTTGCAAGTATGAGGTGGTAGCCCTATCATCTCCACAAAATGGTCGACTTTTCGCAGCCTAATTTGATAATTCGAACATCGAAGAGGAAAATTTCCGGCAAGTTGATCTTCGCGTTCTTTCATCGAGAGAGAAATCACTCGTTTTTGGAGGTCAAGGGTTGAATGAAAACATGCCGCCTTGAATGAAATATTAGTTGATATCTTCTTTGACGGATGAAGAAGATATCGCGCAGGTACTTCGATAATCATTCAATGAAACGAGTTTGACCGTTTGGTTAATGAATGAATGAATGAATGATGATCACGATGAAATATGGATATGAACGACGATAGGAAAAGAAGAAAAAAGATGCAATGCAACGAAGAAGCAATGATAATCGAATAATTATGCAGTGAGGAGATGGAGAGCGACGGAAATAGTGCGCAGAGCGTCCGACGATGCAATAGACAAGCTATCGATTGCGTATGAATAGATTGTAAATCAACAATTAGAATGAGATCATAATGAATACCGAAATATTTGACCAGCAACATGACAAGCCTCAACAATAGCGAATTTTTGAAAACTAACCTGAACTAATAGAAATAGCCACAGGAAATATCGTAGCGAACTCATCGTTACGGCAAATAAATTTCGCATTCGAATGATTGGCTTAGGCCAAAATATCGTCGGATAGAAATGTCGCAGCTGAACCTCTCAGCTCTTGAATATATCAGCTGTAGGACAGATCCAGAGTCCGGTAAAATGTCCAAGTGATCAGTCACCTGCAGAGGCGTTCCTCAGCTCTCCCAGGGCGTGTCTGGTGGGGGAGGTGCGCGATCTGGAAAAAAACGACTGAAATAATTAAAGTTTTAAAGTTGCTAGAAATTCAAAACAACGGACAACGCGAGTAGGTGTTGCAATATATGGTTGAAAGGGCGATCAGCGAACTGGAATAAGGACTGAAAGACTGGGAGGAGGTCATTTGAATTGCCGCGCCCTGTCCTCACAGACTCGGGAGTACTATTCTATTCCATTGCGCTGCAAAAAATGCCGAAGAAAAAGATGTTTTGAAAGGAAATAGTTGAATTGAATGCATAATCCAATGATCGACACCGCATTTGTGCATTTATCTACGCATACTGTGACCAAGTGTAGGTGTAGCGCGAACAGCCTCTCAGGACGACCTCACCCAATCACGAGCACTTTCAATTTGGATGGATGCCTGCATCCCCCTAATGAAATGGAGTCTCGTCGCAATGCTGTGGGGGCGAGACCGACGAATTTTAAAGAGATGGCGAAGATGCAAAGAGAACAAGAAGACAGATGATGTTAGCGGAAGAGGGAGGAGAGGCGGATGGGCGGAGCTCGTGCCGGGAATTGCAGGCAGATTCGCAAAAATGGGCGGAGCCTGTGTCTCCTGTCTCAGTGCGATGCTAATGTACAGTTCCTGTATGCGTTGAAGGGAGTGTTCTCTCACACGTTTTTGCATCTCTGTAGCAGCTACATGATGCACAGCCTCTCTCTCTCTCTCTCTTTACTCGAATATCTCACATCTCTTCATCTATCTAAACACCTTGTTTTTTTCTCGTTCTCTCATCATTTTTCCGACTCTTTTTCGTTCTGTATCTTCTACTGTTTCGCAGTTTCCTTCCGATGGCTGTTACTTTCGTTTAATCGTTCTGTCTTTGCATCTTTATACTTCTCTTTCTCTATCCCTGCAATGAAAAAACAACGTCCCCCCGAGTTGCGCATCTATTTCCTATGAATGAACTATAGCTGCGATGATAAGTGATGAGGGAGTAAAACATACGCGCAGATGGCGATATTATCGACTAAACCATAAAGTCAACAGCAGCAACGATAATCGCTGATAGGCATAATTAACCAGGAATTAACACAGTTTAGGAAAATTTACGAGAAACTATACACGACATATATGATTCCCTACTTCCGGCATGATTAGTTAGGATTCTATTCTCAGATAAATCCACTAATCACCAACACCATTCGATCGGCCTAATTCGCAAATTTGCCTGCACTTTAAGTTCATGCAATTTGGCTTCATCACCGTTTTTGCAGAAGCAGACTTTCGGGAGTCATTAGTACCGCAAAGCTTCACGCCTATGTTTGTCACAGGAACTAAGAAACTGTCTTTTATCCATTTGGTCAAAGATTTGGAAAAAGTACGAAAAGGCCCGAAGAGGATATCCTTCACTAATGAAGAAAAAATATTTGATCAGGAATTGAATAAAAAAGGAAAATAAAAAAGATGAATGGAAATGCATCAAAATCGGATTTTCAGATCAGAGTGTCTAAGATTTACCCGTCCCCGTTCCAGAAAAATCGAATATTGGACACCTCTGTTCCAAATAATGAAACAATAAAAGTGTGAAAAGGCTACAAATCAGAGGCAAAACGAAATTCCGGCGGCTGTGAGTTAATTTTAATAAGTCAATTCCGATTCCTACCTCGTTTCGAAAAATTTCTGAGGATGAACTCCGATTTCTGCACTCTTTTCATTTTATTCAATTACGCATTGGCCCTCTGCTAAAATTATAGGAGAGAAAGCAACAATTGGAACTCTTATTTATCTGAAGAAGCGATATTCCTTGAGTTTTACTCAAATAAATAACTAACAAAACGAACTAGTCTATGAGCAAAATACAGTCTATAACTATGCTTTGACACTAATTTGATTGAGTGCGCATATCTAAAGATCAATCGCTTTTTCACGATTGAATGAACATGCAAAAACTGTCGGGAAAAAGAATCGATAAAAATCTAGCCAAAACAAATCAGATTTGCCCAGAGTCGAATTAATCTTCCCCCTAACACGTAGGTAGAGAATGGCCGATAGCATCTACGAAAATAGACTCGAATCGGTTTTGCTGCGATTTTAGCAGAACTCATTTTTCACCAGCGGTCCCGTTTTTGTTATAGCAAAAATCGTTCGCCTGAATTCGCGCCTTTAACCGAACGATGAGGCAATTCTTATATTTTACTGAAAATGGCAGGCTAATGCTTTTTCGCGGTAAAACTTCGCAAAAACACTACGTTTTATTAGAGTTTTCATGAAAATGGCGAATTATTTTTGGCAAATTTGCAGCTTTTTCATAATTTCGAGCGACGAGAGACAAATGGCGGTCTGCAGGCGGAAAGTTCGACAGAAATCGATCAGAATCGATATACATTTCACAATTTCACTAATTGGAAGGACAGGAAGCGAGAGGCACTATTCTTTATGCTTTTATGACAAAAATATGTAACAATAGCGTAGTTACTCTAGCTTTCCCATAAACATCTACTTCTTTCGGGTTTCTCTGCGCTCTCTTTTTACAGAAACCTCTCGCATAATGTTCTAAAAGGGCAAAAACCTAGCTCGCCATCCACCACACACCACACTGCCGTGAGGGAGGGATTCGCATTTTGCGTTATGAGCTAGGCCAGCAGAGGCGAGATAGTATTAAAAGCGGAGAGATTTTGAAAGGCTCGAAAAAAGTAAGCGTTTCTGAGAAACTTCTGCAACCAAACTGACCAAAATGTAACCCCAAAATGAATGACTTTTGCTGCGATAGATAATCATCATAACATAGAAGTGTTGGGTTCGTCAAAGCGTCATGCAATGACATTCTTTTTACTGATGGAAAATCGAAATAAAAGCTGTGTGTTCTCACGCTTGCCCTTTAAGGCATAGATGAACGATCGAGACTGGAGAATTGCCTACTAAAAAATGACGAAATGACACTTCGAGGAAAGCCCAAAAGGAAAACACAGAAAGTGATGCGAAGTGATTCCGTAGTCTGAACGTGAGGAAACTGTGCGGACAGGAAGCCGCAATTAGCGGAAAATCGAAAGGAGCGTGGAAAAGTTGGGGAAAGCTTGAAACTGTCCAAAGTTGAGAAGTTGACACACAGTTTGGCGGAATAATGGAAAATCGATGCAAATTCGAATTGTCACGTCAATTAGAGACTTCTTTTCATCGAGTCGAATATCGAATGTCGTTCATATAGTTTATAGTTTGCGTACAATTGGGTTATTCAATAAATTCAACGATCAAGGTTCTTATCCCATTTGCAGACAAAATAACACGACGAGAAGAAATTCCGTTCTGAGTTTTATGTTTGACAATTTCGAGCCATACTTTTTCCAAAGAGGGGGCAGAGTTGAATATTGAAAAATCGAAAGCTAAATAAATTTACAAGAATCTCCATAACGTATCAGCTTTTCTCATACCAAAAATCAGCAGGGTCAAAGCTGAATCGAATTCGATCTTCATTTTCATTTGTCTAGATTTCAAAATTATGGTTACGAGTATTGGTTTTCGTAAAACGAAAAAAACGAAAAAGAAATATCTCTTGTAAAGAAAGTATTTTCTTGTGAGAGGAAGGTGCTGCTCCCTACTGTAAGAAAATTTCTTACGTCTAAAATTATCGCATTTTTATTCCTTTCCTTTCTCGATATTTTTTTTGCAAAATTTATTCCGCTCTTTCATTTATATAAAAGGGGAGAGCGATTTCAATATTTTGCCGACTAATTTTCAACCTCATTTCATTCATGCGTTCAAGTTCAAATTGCATGAACGATGGGGAGTTCAGAGTAGATACGAACATGCGTATTATTTTCCTTTAGTTTTGTATCTTCGGCTCGCAATTACCTCAAGGTCATGAAAACAAGGCAAAATTCCGAGTTAGGCAGGCATATTGTCTGCTACTCTTTGTTAGGAGACTTTTCTATGACTGAAATTTTGGTGCAACGTTTCCTTTCATGAGTTCTTAAATTTTAGTTATAGGTAAAGATTCGACATCATAAATAACTGTTTTTATCTGAAAAGGAAACATATTTTCATGAAATCTTTCGATCATGACAAATTTCAAGAATACCAATTTCCGATAAATTTATTGACCAGACCCTACCAAGATTTATGCCTTGTTCCGAACATTTTCTCCCCATGTAGCTAGTGAAATCCTTTCGAAAGTTTTCCGAGTGAATTTCTCAATCTAAACAATAAAATGAGTACCAACTGAGCTACAATATATTCTCAAACAACCCAATTGTTCAGTAGATACGGTACAAGTCACCGGTAGCTGTGGACACTAACATTGGGTAAATACAAGTGAACGTATGGAAATGCATGAACACATGTTCGGATGTTCACTTCGCTCTAAATTTATTGAGTAAACAATCGCCGAACGGTTTTTTTCAAGTTGTATTTGCATTTATTCACTGTTCATTTGTCATTATTCTACTTTTGCATAAAATTAACCACCCGTTCCAATAGTGAAAATGAGGAATAAGGGTCAATAGGTTTTTGGGCTAAAATTTCTCGAGTTTCGAGTGTAAATAACGGCACTTCCTATCACTACCGCAGTTCTGCAAAAACTTCGCATCACAACAATAGGTAGTCATTTTTGCGGCGTAAAATAATCAACGATTCCCGCTATTTGCATCGAATCAAAGCGAGGACGCAATTTTATGATCAGGCAATTATTTTTGACGCGCAGAAGAAAATTGGTCTTTGCCCGAAACCATAAATGGAAGTGGATATTATAAACAGATTATGATGAATTTGAATGGAACGTCGTGTGATCCGATGCGGCAAAACCGGAACCAATTCTGACTGAATCAAGTGATCACCTATTCATTGAACGTTTAGCTATTAGGGATTAGACAGATTTGCAGATTCGAACGATTCGAAGGCTGGAATGATGCCAAATTTCACGAGATTTTCCCGACCAAAGCAAACAAAATCGGAAGTTGGGAGATTCGAGCGAACACTTTTTCCTCTTCTCGCCTTTCGGGAAATTTGCAGGCGTCACGTGCTGAACTTGAACGTTTTGACCCATTTTATACATGCAAAATAACGCATTGTTTGCGTTTCTAATTGGACAGAAAGTGCGCGCATTTGTGAGGGCGCGAAAGCGAATCGAAATAATGAAGAATCGAGAAAAAATGCAATAGCGGATTTCCGACGGTCTAGTTTTCTTCTTCTTTCGCGCAATGCGTGGGCGTATGTTATGTTAATTAGCGACAGTCACGCGGATTCGATTTTCATTTTTCTCATCGCACATTTTTGTCCGTTATTTAAATTGGACCACGCGAAATTCTCCTTCATTCAACACCCACCCTAACCTTTGAATGGCCTTTCTAAGGAATTTACGCCTGAATTTAACCGTCACTAAATCATGAATCGTCCATTTGAGTGATTTGATTTCATAGGTTTCAGCACCCAAAAATCGCTGCTAGAAAAAATCGAGGTATCGAGTTCGAAAATTGACCAATTTGAAAAATGTTAGAAAATCTCGAGAAAATTCAATAAAAATAGCGACAAAATTGGACACGCGAAATATAGCAACGTCGTAGAATCTAAATATGCATGCAGAATGAATTATAAAATCAATGTTATGCACAAAAAAATCAGTGATAATTCTGGTAAAGCGAGTAATCAGTAAACAAAAATAGGTATTGCTTGAAAGTGGAATCGGTGTGGTTGAGTTGATAATGAAACGAGAATAGCGGGAATGACCACTAGAGGCGGCATCGCAAGCTGAAAGGAAGGGGGAGACAAAGCAATGACGGAATGCCTGGGGCTGACTGCGAAATTTTACCGAAATTTAGAAAAATTGAGTAAACTGGAAGAAGGGTGTGAGGAAATGAAATTATGCAGAAATGTGAATTTGATGAATAATTCTTTATCAATTTCATGCTTATGCATAACTGAAAAAATGCTTGGTTTGCTAAAAATCTATGAAAATAATCACTATCTTTCTCATATCATGGTTTATTAAAAGTGAACCAAAAAATATCTGAAAAGAAATACAGTATTTCTGATTTGATAAACGGAGAGAAATTGTGAAAAAGATGCAGGAAAAGGTTGAAATTAAGAATTAGGAAACAGGAAATAGGAAATAGGAAAAAGGCAAACGAATCAGGATTCAGCGAAAAACGGCTCCGATTGAAGTCTGATCATGGAAATAATCGGTCTTATCAATTTTGTTGGTTTTGAAAATGGAATAGGAAAATAGAAAAATTGAAAAGATAATTAAGAAATTCGCGTTTTCTCGAGAACAAAACGCAACGCTGAAAGTACAAGCGATACTTGAAGAATTGCGAGCGTACGGTGTTATTTTGAGCGTTTTTTATGATCGCCTAATTTCTTGATACCCCGCATAGTATCTTTTTTGTTAGCTACTGAATGAGAATGAAATGGAAACGATATCGACGTTTTCATGCTATCGTCGGAATTCAGATTATCGATATCAAAATAACATTCCTGAA